>JAWLRI010000191.1:3060365-3101806 GCA_034781795.1 Crypturellus tataupa | reverse complement strand
ACCATGTTCTTATCCAGTGTGTCAAATAACACCATTAATCAGAGGACAGTTTAGCACATTTTCCAGAAAACACCCAAATTTTCTTTAAAGTCAACATGTTGAGTTGTGGCTGGAACTAGAACTTGCAATATAAGGCCCCACAGCTCATGTTCTGCTTCCCTCACGGACCGTACCTTGCTCCAGGTATCAGTCTTATATTTGGGCCTAGAACAGGCACTGAGTCTTAGGACATCCTCAGCTGTCATTCTTGACTCCGCAAACTTGCTTTTCTTAAAGGCTGGGGAGAATCTAACTCTGATGTCCTTCAAGGAATAATAGGTTGTGCATCTCTAACAGCGTGTTCAAGGTGGATGACTGCCATGGGAATCATCTACAGATTTTTTTTTTCTGTCCTTGATAAAGTGGCAATATGTGTGCCGAGTCATGTAGCTAGATTGTACTCAATAATTAATATATAATGTGCTCACACAGAGATTTGACAGACCATTTTACTTGTGCCACTGTTTATTAGAATCTGACTAACTTGTTTTTAATTAATCTGGTCTATTAAATTTGGGCTTTATTGATTTTGATTATTTTACACACGTCCTGAAGGAAACTGACTTGTGTCATCACATTTAACACTTGATACAATTCAGACAGTGGCAATTCAATGCAGTGTCTTCCAGACCTGGAAGCACCTCTAAGAATTATGTTTCCAGCCATTTGCTGGAGTTCATTATTACTCCTCCAAAACACATCATTTCTCTGCAACTAGCCCCTGCACACTGCTTCAGGGCCATATTTTTGCTTGATTATTTTCTGTTATTGGACCCAGCAGGTTTATTCACTTCTATCTAAGGTATCGCCTCTGTTTATTTTTTTTTACTCCTCAGATCAAAGTTCAGAATGACCACCTTAATCTCCTTTGCTTTACAGATACTGTAATGCCTTATTGCCAAGAGCTTCCTACAACATACACATAGTTTTAATAATCATAGCTATCATGCAGGTAATTTAAAAACTCATTGGCTAACATCCATCCTAACAAGCAAATCCATATCTGGCTTTCTATCCTGCCTCATTCTTCATTTGCTTTTATCCATTTAATCATTTCTATTTTTCACACTCTAGTTAGACTTTGCATTCATGGTAGCTAGTCTGCATGCATTTAAATGTTTTCTTTTCCATATGCCCATATTACCTTCTGTTCTGCATAGCACTTGTTATGCATGCATGATCACAGACTATTTCTGGCATTAATTAAGATATGAAATTACAGTGTGGAGTATATTATTGGGCACATAATACAAACAATACAAACCTGCTTCATAAATGAAATTACTAAAATGTTAGCAAACCCATTCATATACCATCAGAAATAATAATGTTTACAGTCTACATCTCATAGTACAGCCAAAACTCACAAATGCATTTGGAATATTTTTCCTTCAGAAAGACAAATAAAAACCCGCTGAAAAGCCCTTCTTTTTGCCAGCTTCATGATTATGAATGTACCCACAAGAAAACAGGCTTGTCTATGGTGTCTGATCCTGCCCTAAGCGACCTCTTACACACCGCACCCCGCACGGCACTGCCAGAGCTTCCCTGCGCTCGTTAAGGAAACCTTTCTTTGATACCTGATTAGAAATTTTATCAGAAAATCATGTTTTGGCAAAAGTGAAATGTTGCAGAGGAAAATCTTCCTTTTGACGAACAAAGGATTTGATGATAAACAGCACATTCACAACACAGATTTGCTAGAACCACTGCCTGGAGACCCAGGCTCCCAAGTTTTGCTCTTCCCCGGGTCTCTCAGCCCTAATGATGATTTCCCAGATCAAAAGGTCTTGGGCAGCTCATCATGCTGATTGCTCCACAGCTGGGAATTTTGCATCTTTTAGGAATCAAAGCCATCAGAGGGGCCTGTCAGCAAGGCTGCTGGCGTCATGGACAATTTACTCAATCATCTCTCTCTCTCTCACCTCTGTGGTCAGATGGCTCCACACCAGCTCAAAGAGACTAACGTCATCTCTGCCTTGCTGCTACGTTAAAAACAGCTTTACCAAAATGGTCTTAGAAAAGTATTCAAAACGATTTATATGTTTATAACACTGATTTATCATACAAACATATTTGCTGAATGCTTTAGAAGAGTTTACATATGCTTCCATTTTTGCTGAATGAGCATATTAATATCTTTAGCATACACTCATGTTTCTGACCCCATTGATCTGACGCTTCTTGTTTTCCTCTGCTGCAAAAATCTACACGTGAAATGCCTCTGTAATGCTAAGTGTTAACACAGTTTTTGCAATGCAAAATAATAAGAAATAATAATGAAATGCATGTTCCCTGGGACTCTGTGATAACTTCAGGTAAAAATAATGTCACAGAATGGGAATAGACCCATTAATAAAATTACTCTCAAAAGAGTGACTTGTTTACTTATGCACAATGCAAAACAATGCATTATAAAACCCAGCATTAAAAAGAAATTACGATCATGACTTCACGACAAACCTCTAGGGATACCATCATCTACCTAAATTGCATGAAATAAACCATCAGGCAGCCTTGAGGCTGATTTGCCAAGGTGCTATTGGATCTTTCCTTTGCTTTGATTGCACATGGAGTTTAATGTACTCCAAACAAAGCAGGAAGAGTTGACCTCATCTAATCACGCATCCTTCGCTAGCAAGGCTCTTCTTAAAGAGCAGACTTCTGTGAATACCTTTATGACCTGATTAGCACAGAATATTGTCATGGATTTGGATACTCACTTGCTACGCTGAGGTGAATAAATGGGCTTGTCTTGTTCTCGCCATTCTTTTCATTGACAGCCTGGACGTAGTAGCCTCCTGCATCTGCTGCAGATGTGGCAAGGACCACCAGCTGGTTCTCCAGGGTGATGGCTCTGTTTAGGAAAGTAACAGATTGGGTTAAAACCAGAAAAAATGGTATTTGCTTAGCAAGGACTTGACAGAATGGTACAATCTTCATCAGTCATCTAGACTGAGGTGCTTGGGCACCCAAAACAGCCTTCCAGTTTCAAACACATTCATAAACGATATTTAAATTCTTCGACATTTCTCTTTCTAGATTGGGTAGGATTTTTATGGTGACATACAGAAAGCTACAAGATATGAAGTTTAAAAAAAAAAAAAAAAAAAAACTTAAACAGCAGTAAGAAGTTGTACAGGGAATGGCAAATGACATGGACCTATTGCCTGGAAACTTCATCATTACAGGTGATGATCCTGACAAACCCAGTTTGCTGCAAAGACAGTTTTCCCAAAAGCTCACCCATTAAAGGCTGGAGCTCAGGGAATAACACCTGGTTCGGTGAAAAAAAAATCAAAGGCAATAGAATCTTATGAGGTAAACCTTCTGTATTAATGGCATCACTAATTATCTCAACATCACAGAAAAACAACATAGATAAGTAAGAGCCTAATTAATGTACGTGGATGAGGAGCTAGGTGTTGATAGGGAAGGAAGAAAAAAAGTTATTTACTCTAAAGCAGGTAAAAAAGCACAATGCACAGTCAGTGTTGGTATAGTACTGAGGGACTCAATAAATGTCACTGTTTAATACGAGCTTACACTTGCCTAGGGCTGCGGCTTAATAGATGTCTCCACAACCTTCCTTGCAGGGTAGTGTTACCCATTTGCACTTTGCATTTCACATGTATTGGGTTGTCTTTTCTTGACAATATGAGAAAAAAAAGATTTAAGTCTAGAGGTAAGATGTTAAAGTTTCAGCGTTTAACTGGACGTGAAACAAACAGCTCAAAAACACATGAGAATAAAATGAGAACATGGTTAAGTCCCCTAGAAAGCTTGTGGAGGAACCAGATGATGCTTTAATGCTCACTTGAATGGGCAAGAACTTGGTGGTCCGAATGCAAGACTTGGAATACAAAACTCCTACCTTTGCTCACATTACTTGATGGGAAACCCCTATGAGCTCAGCTGTGCTCATAAGCCACAGCCTAGTAGTTTTTATCCATAAGAGGCGGCATATAAAACAGCAATGAGAAGATAACAGCCTCTGCTTGAATAGCACTCAAACGCCGCGTTTGATTTACTCATATCACTTTGATTTTCCAATGCAGATACAAAGAACACTGCACTTTGATAAAGCTATTAGCAGCTACCAATAAATACCAAATACATTCAAGGCCAGATTTTCAGTTCTGATAATGGTACAAGTCAGTTGAAGTCAGTCATTGTACACCAGCTGCAGATCTTGTTTATTTTATCTCAACTGACAGCTATTATTAAAACCTATCAGGACTATGGCAGGATGAAATTTTCTTCCTTATTGAATGAAACTGTCCTAGCTTACCTGACTTAGAAAATTAATCAAAGAAAATGTGTGACAGATTTACAAAGTGTGCATATATAAAATATAATTAATATGACATTTGATAAAGCAAATAAAGGTAAAATTCCAATGAAGTGCTAATAATTGAATATTAAAAGACAGTGACTTTTACATTTATTTCTTCTGCAGTTCTGAGGAAAGCAGCATTAGAAAGACTCTTTGAAAATACTAAAATGTGTTTCAGATTACTTTGATGCTATACCCAAAAGTTTTAAGGGTGATCTTTTAATACCAATGAGATGCACACTACTATCTACCATATTAAATTGGCTAGAAACTCTGAGAATGAAACCATTGTACTCATTATGCATTACTGAAGAGCAAAGGACATTTAAAAAATGCATTTATTAACACCATCTAAATTTAAGATTTTATTGAATAATACTATGAAAAAAATTAATTGGAATAAGGGTTTATGGGTGAAATGTAATGAACTTCCAAAGACTATACGACAGCAAGTATGTATATCTCAACTGACAGATCACTGCAATACACGTCTAAGTATTATATATCCCGTGCTCAGCTTAGCACAAAAAGTTGAAAACTTATTTGCAGGAAAAACAAAACAAAACAAAAAAATTACAAGACACAAGAAGGATACTACTGAAAACAATACTTTTCAAGTATCAGCTATGCTGTTAAATTAATAATCAAATTAATATCAATTACATAACTAATTGAAATAAACACCAGAACTGAGTCACTAATATCTTTCCGTGATTCTGAGAAAAAGTTAGTATTTTAATTTCAGTTACTGAAGACAGGTGAAACACTTGGATTTGGAGGTTGCTGGCTCTGGAAATTCTATTTGGAGCAAGCAGGGACTAAAACAACCATGCGCATCAGGAAAATGAGCTGTTCGTCTCGAGAAGTCATTAATTCCAGTGCTTCCAAACCATTTCAAGATTCAGTGCCCAGCTTTTATCGGGGTTGCAGCCACTTTTTGCGCAACAGCTGCACAGGCCGCCCTCAGATTGGCTCAACATATTTGCCTGCATTTATTATTTGTTTTCATTGTCTGCTATGGCTTTTAAATCATGACAGCCCCACACTGATGTTCGAGGGAAGATCTGAATCCCAGCTGTTCGGTTTACTCACATATTTGAGGACGACGACAGGAGCAGATGGAGTTGATCTGTCAGTAATTCATACCCAGTATAGAATTTATGAAAAACGTAAATATTGCTATTTTAAGGTAATAATGAGCTTAAGTGGATCACCGTGTGCAAGACTGGGGCAGGTTCAGGAAGCAGATTGATTCTTCAGGGTTCCTTAAGCCCAGGAAAGGGTCACATCATATAATCGGACAAGATGGGAAAATAAAGCAATGACGGAGATGAGAGAACTGGGAACGTACAAGGACTTCAGGATCTGGAGACGCAGACAGGCACCTAATGAGGTTTTCATGACTTCCATTTATTTCAGCCGGAACCATGCACAGAGGCACGTGCTGGGATTTTTTAATTGAGCCTTCTGAATTGTCAGCTGTCCAAGTACTTTAAACAAATCTCATGGAAAGATTTTCTCTAAGTTTGACCGATAGCCTATGGAAATCACTGGGAAGTCATTACGTCAAGATCAAAGGAACATGGATCGGGTCTTTAGATATAAATAAAAAAAAAATCCTAAAATGGGTACCATCACTAAGGCACTTGCGATAATATTTTTGCAGTTAAATAAACTTTTCCAGCTCTGTAAAATGCAGCATATATGAAAATACTGCACACATGCTCTGCCGCATCTTAAATAGGTGGATTTCATAAGAAACACTATTATTAATGGAAAATACCAAAATCTACTCTATGGTATAAGTGGATAACTCTTAAAAGTTAGATATTTCTTAGGTTATTAGTTACCAGATGACACAATAAACAGATAATACCAGCTTACAAATGCATCATTGTAATAAAACGAAAACCATAGAGTAACCTGATTAAGCCGCCTCTTAAAAGACAGCCATCTGCTCAGGAACCAGTGTGCAACATATTAATAAAAAGGCCTTCCCAAAGCCTCTTTGCCAATGTTACCTCCAACTAATGCAACAATCAAATCCCTCTTTACAAGATAAACTAGAAA
Source organism: Crypturellus tataupa (assembly GCA_034781795.1). NCBI lineage: Eukaryota > Metazoa > Chordata > Aves > Tinamiformes > Tinamidae > Crypturellus > Crypturellus tataupa. The sequence goes on along the minus strand of JAWLRI010000191.1, from coordinate 3,095,361 downwards.
ATCCCTCTTCTCCTTTAAAAACTTTTGTTCACATCACATAGCAGGAGCCAATCTGCCTCCACAAGCCAGATATCACACAGTAACAGTGATATTATTGGGAAACAGAGAGATTAGAGAGTCCTAACAATGTAATTACTAGAGGACTGCCCAGATGGATTTCCTCCTTTGGAAAGATATACAGTTATATCATAGTTAAAAATAGAGCTGTCCAAGGGGAATCCTCATTCCACGTAGGGAAAGTTTGGTTTAAAAGAGAGAGGGCTTCATCTGCCATGCACCTTCCACTTCTGATAGGAAATGATTAATCAAAGTTTTATTTAAATACTACTACTAAATTTAAATACTACTACTAAATACTCTGCTAATGGTCCATGCTTTTCAGGACTCCCAGAGCCAAGTACTTGTTGCTGCTACAGTAGAGTATGAGCACAGCAACACTGGGATCACACATCAGTCTTAAAAATTTTTATTGATAGATTGCTGATTTACAGTAATAATATACCTGAAACCTGGATAATATTTTCTATATACACAGCTGACAAATACTACATAAAAATACACAAATCAATGCACTGATTTTACATGCAACATTAGTTAACACCACTGCTTCTCTATGCAACACGGGCAGATATATTTGCAGGAGAAAATGAGAGCTGGGTAGAATTTCATTTTTTACAATTGGCTTCCCTACTTTTAGCTGTGGGTTTGCAGCCTGTGAGACCTTGGTTTAACAAGCCTATTGACATTATTTTTCATGTTTCTTGAAGAAAGCGTTATGTAAAACATGTTCTAGCTAAAATAAGTGCAAGATTGCTGCTAAAGTGGATGGGAATCACACTCAAAGCATGATCCATGGTCCATACCAGCCTGGAAGGTGATAGCTATACTAAATTTTGCAATTCAGTGAAGACTAGTTCAAGACATTGTATTTGGCATGGCATAATTGACTGCAAAAATAGAAGACGGAGAATAATGGCATTGGCAGACACCTTAGGAATGAAGAACAGCACGATTTTACACAAATATCACATGCAAACAGAAATATCATTGGAAGATTTAATAAATAAACATTCCAGAGACAAAATACCCTAAGTCCATAGAGTAATCTAGACAAATATGGCATAGATGAGAAGATTAGAATAACCTTCATTTGAAATCAGAGAAGTCCTAACAATGGGTTCCATTTAGGTATACGGCTGCTGCAAAGAAGGATTGTATCTTGCTATTAAAAAAAAAAAAAATGAGCAGTCCACCGTTGGAAAAGTTTACTTTTGTTTTGCGGAATCTGAGGTTCCCAAAATAGGCTCTCAGATGCATTTATCCAAATAAATATTTAAAGTTATTTTCATAGTGACTACTTACTGTTCTAGAGACAATGCTACCAACCCAGAAGCAAGTGAAGTGATATAACTAACATGAGAAAATTTATCTTCTTGGATTCTTTTTAATTATTATTATTAATTTTGAACAACCAAGGTTTAGCCCAGCTGCTACCAGCACTAGTCACGCCTGTGCTCAGGTGCTGTCCTAGTGAACCAGCTGATGACTGTTTGCTTAGAAGTGCCACTCCAGCATGGTAATCCTCAAACTAAAGGGAAGATCCTGACTTTGAAGATCAAATATACATCGCATTCAGCAATAGAAGCCAAAAATTCAGAATAAAATAAGTTAATTTTCCCAAGTCCCTCCTCCTTATAAAACTGTTACTGCATTCAAGCCATTTGTGTGCAATCTGCTCTGCTTCCTCCTGCCCCCCGTTTAGCACATAACCAAGACACTGAACTCCACTTGCAACTTCCCTGCCTGTTGCTATGGACATAGCTAGCAACCGCAGGAAACGGAATAGTAGAAATTCTTAAATATAAATGCCTTAAATAAGAAAATGTTGCAGGTAGAAAGTACCACCGGTTGTTGATCTACATAGCTGACTGACTGCATGGCAGCAAGCACAAAGGCTATTTGTACTCATTTGGAGTCTCAGAGTCCAATTTTCAGGTACAAATAGACATGAATACAGCTCTGCTTTTGTGATATTTTTCTTGAATTCATTATTGAAGCTTCTTTCCTATTTTTTTTCTTTTCACTGACTTTCCCCTCTTCACTGAGAGGAATACTTGTGTAGTTATGAAATTGCATCTTCACTTCTGATAAAATGTGTCAGCATAACAGTATGCAATATTATGGTTTGTAGTCAAGTATTACAGAGCTTCCTGTTGAAGAATATATGTTCATACCATTATTTCCCTGAGATGTAGACTTGAAACCAAAATGAATGCAAGCCACGACTGGGAGCTGCACGAAATATGAAACAAATTAGCACTGGCATGTCCCTGTCACAGGGCGGCACACTGAAAAGACGATCAATTATTCAGCAGTGACAGAAAGGAAGCTTCAACCTCGTAACATATTTAACAGATAATTTTATATATGCCAAAACTTTGCCTACTTGTCTGCTCCCCAACTTTATTTATTCAAGTTCCTGAATCTGCCTTCAGCCATCTCCATTTGCCTCCCACGTCTCCCATTCGAGGCTGTCGCCATCTTCACCTAAGTGGAGCTGAGAATAGGATTTTAGCAGGGCTGTTCTGCGTCAGCATCTCTAGTCTCAGCACTCGAAATCCGTTCTGGAGCAAGGAGGCATCTACACAGTTTGGGAAAAAATCTCCAATTTGCAAAGGGTCAAAACAAATCTCTCTTTCAATTAAGGTTGGTCTGTTTTCTCACCTAAGCCAAGTCATTCTTCTACATCTAAATATATGTACATACGTACATAAACGCACATATAACCGATACACTGAGTGGGTAAGGTTTTGATTTTTTGACATCTCTGGTCCTGAAGCCTAGTGATAGCAGCACACCAGTGAACATGAAATAGTTGCCTTGTGGAAGACCTAAAGAGGATGGTACTTGCAGTTGATGAGGCAATAGCTTCCATTTACTTCTAATTTCAGAAAACATACATTCATCTTACAAAAATTACATCTAAAGCCATCCCAATAGTCCTACACGTCAGAAAAATGCTAACAAACTATTTGTTCAACATCATTTATTGTACAAATATATTAAAATAAATAGGCAAGTTTCAAGGCTTGGGAAAATTTGTACTGCCATAGCTTACTACACACCTGTTTAGTGAAATAGCAGTGGGTATAATGCTCCAAAATTAACATTCATTATTTTCCATACACGTCAATTCTTCTTCTAATAGTCCCAAATCCTTAAACAAAACCAAGGGATATGGCAGAGCACAAGTGACCCAAGTATCAAGCTCTACTGCTGTCATTTGGATGCAAAACAGTCGTGCTGGGTAATGATAGGGCAATTGATTCAGAGACGTTTTACTACTAAAGATAATTATTTAGCAGCCTGGATTAATAAAACACTATCCACGTGTAGTTCTGCAGTTTGCTGAGATGAGCATTTGCGCTATTGCTGCATTTATTTAGTTTATTAGACAATGTCTTAGCTTTGTCATTTTGTGGGAATGGGAATTTTGTCCGAGGGAACCCATGTGGTTATTTGCACACCAGGAGGACAAACCCTCTTGCTGCACAGCACGAACTGCACCCAGGCCTGGGAGCCGAGCGCATCCCGGCTTTGCCGGCGCTGCGCTGCCTTGGGTGAGTTATTCAGCCTTTTCCTCTATTTGTTCTGCCCAGAGAGAAAGAGGATAATACATATATGTATTTCTTTTTATCCTGAAAAATTTATCTAGAGGCTTAAATAGTTAATATCGCTAGCACTCAAAAGATGTAGAGGATTATGTAAGTGCTAAGTCTTAATACTCTTTACTCTCCCCTCTTGCTTTTCGGTTTGACTATCAGACATTTTGTTATGACTTTAGGCAAAGCAACTTCTCGCCTTCTCATTTTCAGCTGCTTTAACATCTCCTGAATTATACATCCTGGGCAGGCAAGTACTGCTTTCCTAACACCAGCCTTCTAGTAACTCATGGTACTGTACTACTTCTTTCAGCAGAACCCCCTGTATTTTAATTTTACAAATCCGTACTGAATGCAGATGCGTTTAGTTACAGACTTGTCTATCATAGACTCCATATGAAGCAGAACACTGAAGACCTCATTAAAATAAAAGATATCACTTTTTTTTTTAATTGTTTATGTCCATAAATGATTTCCCATCAATATTTTGGGAAATGGACCACAGTAACCAACTAAAAAACACTCATCTATAGCATGTTATTTAGTCAGTTAAGTATCTTCTACACCTTACTAGTTAAAAAAATAATACAAGATCAAAGTAGCAGGAGGAAAAATAGGGAGAAATATGATTTAGCCATAAATATGAGGCAAAGGCACAAGAAAGTGTGGTAAAGCAAAGCCAAAGAATTCTAAAAAATAGAACATATCAATGCATGGTTATTTGTAGGTAATGACAAGGAGGGGCTCTTCGTATGGATATTTTTTGTACGCTTATTATCAAGATTTCTTCTTCCCACACAAAGTATTACTACGCATATTCAAATCCACAAAACTTCAATGTGTATATTAGCATCTTTTAAAATTTTATGTTGTGGAAGATTGCCTTTAGACATTTGGAATTACTGCTCCCTTTTGGGATACATTTGTATTTTGTATTTGAAATCAGGTTACAGCCCTTGACTCCAAGACCCATAAAAGCCGAGTTTGGTAGCCAGCAGGACTGTAAATAACGCATGACTAAAGCTGCATCAGGTCACCTAGGTGCTTCTTTGCTTTCAGCTTGCAGGGTGTTGCCAAAAACAGGAAGACGGATTACCTATCAGCTCCCTTTATTTCTAAATCACTTGAGATCAATACCTGGTTACGCTCATATGACTTATCGCTTATTTGACTTCCGAGTCAAACGGCACGGATTTCCATGCGGTGAGGCAGCAACATATATCCAAGGCTGCTGGCTGTAAAGCTTAAGGAAGCCGGGAGGTCACAACCCGCGTAGCAAACCCTGCCAGACCTTTGGAGGAATGACAACAACCTCACTTTAAAAATACTCCCTGAGGTAACATAGAAGGCAAAGAACTTCAACTCCAGCACAGAAACCGTAAGCATCGCACACTGCCTTTAACAAAGAGCAATGGAGAGGGTGCAGCGGAGGGACTGCCTGGTTTACATCTGCTGCCTGATCCATAAACACTGCCTATTGAGAAGCAAATGAAACACTGAATTGCTGTCAGTAGATGCCGTTTTGTTTCTTTGATTTTATGGCCACAAGATGCTTTGCAGAGCATTTTTATCTTCACTGCAGAAGCAGCGCTCGGCTCTACGCTCCGTGGCAGAAGAACTCGCAAATCCTGAGAAAACATGAGAGAGAAGGAGCAGCCTGGGCTGGAAGGGAGCGCTCAGCATCTTGCCAAAGCGAGTAATTCTACGGAATAGTTAGACCAGAACAGAAACTCTCCGATGCCCCCGGAGTCTTTACTGCAATCTGTCTTCTCCCTCTCTATGCGCAGACACGTCTGTTGCAGAGATTTTAGGGATTTGCTCCTGCAACGCCCCAAAACGCTGCTCCCTGTGAAGCCCCTCAGCTGGGAAGAGGGGCCATTCCCGAGCTAAGGGACAGTGGACACAGCAGTTGCATCTCTTCAATCACTGACTCTTATTATCCACTTGGCCATAATGAGGCTCTCTACTTGCTCACGTTTACGTAACGGCAGCATCAGCCGTCCCTTAATCCTGCACCGCACTAAAATGGAAAGATAGATGCAGCAAGACATTAAAACACCCTTATCGCTTGGCTGCAGGGATATAAACTTAAAATAGGGGATTGTTTTCCAGTTGAAAATAACCAAATACATACATTTACTTCATTACCTTTTTTTAATAACTCTTATAAATGTTGAAAGCATCCTTTGATTATTACTGCAAAGATAAACAACGAAACACTCCATTATATCTTACTTAGGTGAGATAGAAACAAATCCAATTCCTTCCTGTACGTACTTTTCCCGGGTGCATTAATACACTTCACATTCAAGAACCAACTTTTATTATGAGCTGAGCTTGGAGGGAACAAGGAGATAGGAAAAGAGAAGGAACAGACTGCTAATGAGGACGAAAAAATACAACCCCTTCAGCGAGTCCCTTTAATTAGATTCACTTTTAGATTTTTAACTTCAAAGTTCTTAATCCTGTTGTCACTAAACTCAGAAGATAATAGGGGACAGAAACAATGCTCAAATAAATGCTGCAGGCTACTCTGCTTAAGGAATAGGAGTTAGCAGGTTAATTCTGACAAGCAGAAAATGTGATGCAGAAGAATGACAGCAAATGGTCAGACGGCAGCCAGAGCAGATGAGGCCAAAGGGAGCAAAATGCATCAATTTCAGAGCAAAGCCTTAAAAAACAGACCTAATGAACAGGAGATGGAGAGTAGGAAGGCGACTTTGTTTTCATACTTTGCAAAGACGACTACCAACTAAGTCATAAATTTGCCTCTTCTACAGCCCTTGTTGAATCATAGAAAAATTGTCAGAGAAATAACCACCTCAGACAAGTATACTTAATTTTGCAATAGAAATGAGATAAAAAGATGGTTATTTCCAAATTAAAAAATGTTTTGTTGCAGGTTGGTAGTATTTAGTAAGCTAAATTCCGATTTGCTAATAAGAAGTTTCTGTACAAAGGGCAGGAAGAAGGTTCAAGAGGAGCTTGGTGATTCAAGGTAGCCAGGAGGATGGTGTGCACGTCATTGGTATCTAACACGGAGCAGACGCTGAACATCTGCCCAGGGAGTGTGGGTTTTTTTTTCTTACCTTAAAGCTAAAGCTGCAGGGTTAAACACACAGGCTCAGAGCTGCTCAACACAGGTAGGTTTGTGCTTTCTCTCTATACGCTTTGTGTGAAGTAACTGAGACCACCGGGGCAAATAAAAACGCCACCGCACAGCTTATTCTCAGATGGCCAGCGGCGTCCGGGAACGAGCACGAGGGGACACACAACCACACTAAAACCTGCAGATCGGCCTCTCAGGAGATCCGCCAGATCTGCTTCCCGACTGATCCCTCCAACAACGCAAGCACTGAAGTTCCTCCTCCAGCTCATGCCCCAGCCTGAGGTTTTGAAACTGATATTTTAAATGCCCCAGCGTCTCCGCTAAGTTAACCACCATATTGGAAAACCTAACAAAGCTGCTCCCTGGATAATTTTGGAGCTCTGATTTCAGATACGTTCAAGAGCTTTCCATGAAACCAGTGGATGCCTCTTCCTCCCTCTGACCTTACCCTTCATCACAGGGCACACGGGAAGAGGACGGATCCAGGGAGGAACCCACCTCCCCGGACAGCAGCTCTCGGGCAGGGACAGCACAGGGACTGCGCCAAGGGGCCACCGCGCTGCTCAGCCCACGTCATTGCGACCCCCAAGTGACAAACCATCAGGGCAGCCACTCATGGGGTCCTGCAGCAGCGTGAAGGATAACGCGGAGGGGACCTGGGAAGACGGACGAGCAAACCCCACAGCCCTGATTCCAACTGCTTTAAACCCACTTCACCCACTTAGCGCAGATTTAACGCAGTCCTTAGGATTGTTTTTAAACAGGAATCCACTTAGAGCGAAAGGACATAAAACACTTGCTGAAGCACCATTGTAATTCTGCGTTCCAAACGCTTCCAGATTTGCATGATTTTCTGCAAACGTCTACTTGTAGGGCCAACAAATGCAAAATTATGCACGCTGGTTGTTAAACTGAAATGGGGTAAAACGCTGTAGAGGCCGAGCAGTCAGCATTAAAACAACAGCCACTTTATTACACTCGATTTCAGACGTGCAAATACAGGCTGGGCTGCAAAGTAGCACCTGACACTAACGAGACAAACACACTGCTCTCTGAGCAGCAGAACTAATGAGGCTTTTTCTGCTCCGAACTTGCATCTTACACCCCATCTCCCTCGCTCACCCAAGAACCGTTTTCATTTTAGCAGCTCACCCCGCAGCCACGCTGCTCTCTTCTCCTTTAGCCCTAAATATCCAGCTCGTCTCGATCGCCCTCTCCAAGCATTCCGGTTCCCTGCTGTGAGGCCAAACCCTCACCAAATCCCCATATACTTATAAGCACAGAAGACAGTTGTGTGATTGTGTGCCTATAAAGTGCATTCCCTTATACCTATATAATATTCTTCAAACATTACATATATCTTACAAAAAGCTTCCTTTTTTTTCTCTGCTCCAGTGAATGGTAAAATACACCACGTTATTCTTCAAAGCTCGCCTTACATTTTTCCCAAGTCAGGGACATAGAGATGTGATTTCTCTGTTATTTCTCTAACTTCCAGCACATTTCCCACATACAAAATCCCTTCAGTTAATATCTAAACTTCGGTGCTTTGGGAAAGAAAGCCCTGCAGCTCCACTGAGTTCTGACTGGACTTCCACCTCCATAACAGCTCTTTCACCATCAGTCTTTCAGAAACTTCACAAGTGCCTGAAATCTAACACAAGAGATTCTATCTTTGCAGCTAGGGAAACAGCATGTGCAATGAAACAGGACAGATTTTTTCAGAGGAAACAGCTTTTTTAAGCAAAAAGTGGTGTTTAAGAATCCTTAAGTCAGGACAGAAAAGCAAAGCTGCCGACTTCCCTCTGCTTGCAGCATTACCTGTGCTGGGAAATAATGGTCTGGCCAATATTATTTTTTTTTCTCAGAACCAATCTTTTTTCCATCCCTTCTTTTAGGGACCAATTAACCCTTTGACCACAATAAACAAAAGCATCACAAACTGAATCACAAATGTTTTTTCCTGACAATAATAGAGAAATCTTTCATAGCTTGTACTTGAAAACCGCCCGGTAACCGGGGACCACTGTTTATTGCACTAATGCGCAGGATTTGTCTTGCTTGTGCCGTATGCTCGCCCCAGCTTATTGCATTCATTTGTCGTCTTGCATCATATAGGAGAATAAAAAAAATCACAAACTTTGCTATTGGGAACATTTATTTACATAATAGACACTTGATTCATAGTGGGCTATCTGGGGATCATCGTAATATAAACACTAAATAACTCAGTCACTCAAGCTGCTTAACTGTTCACAGGGTTAAAAACTGTAATAGCTTCTGAATTAAGAAATATCTACAAGTTTCTGTTCAGAGGTTTGAGTTATGGAAACTAAGCTACTGTTAATTAAAAAAAAGAAACTCAATTTATAATTTATTCTCAAATTACACTCAAATTTTAATTTACTCAGGTCTTTTTATTTGCGTCCTCACACTGACTGCGTTTCATTCTTTAAATAATCAATTGCTTCAAGAACACTGGGGAGAAGAAAACTGTATTACCATTGAGGAGATGCCTGCTTTCCTATTTAAGCCTTAAGCTTTGCTTCCAGCAGCCAAGTAAGTAGCAGGAAAGTGGAAGTTTAGGAAATCTGCGGTTCATCTCTGCCAAAACAGTGCAAGAAAAATGAGATTGTTGAATAACTGACAATGACGGCAGAATCAACACAGCAGTGATCTGCCTAGGAGCTGCAAAGGGCAAGCTAAGGCATCTGCTTAAAAGCTTACACCAACTGGGGTATAAAAAGAGTAAGGGAACCACAATAAAACATCGTTATTACGAGAGCTATAATTATGGCATTATTCTTTGGGATATTCAACGTCGAGCACATTAAGTGTTGTACGCTGTGAATATTTAATAATTATATGCTTACTCAGAGCTCTTAATGTCCTTAAAATACAAGTATATCTCGTGCATTAAGATGAAATTGCACATAATTTTTGTCCTAAGGGTCTGCAGTTGAAAGAGACAGAGTCTTCTGCAAATTCAAATCTCAAAGCTTTGGAAACTCTATATGTTTACAGCCCCTACACATCAGTTTTCAGTTCTTGTCAATATAATAGTCTTGACCAGTTGTCCCCTCAACATCAAGAAAACAAAATGGAACCTTTTAGCAATCGGCTGCAGCTGCATTCTGTATTAGCATACTCAAAAACTACTGATAAATGGCATCTTGCAAATATACTAGATATAGCAGATCTCAAAGGAGGCTAAAAAGCTTCAGACACAAGCAAAAATACTTCATTAGCAACAAGTACAATGAAATATTGCTAGAATAAGACCTAGCAGGAAGCAGGATTCACTAAGTGCCAGTATAGGATAAAACATCATTTCTACTCAACTACTTTTCAATAAGCCACATAGCCAGCCAGCGTGAAGACAGATAGATATGGGTATGCAAAGGAGTATAAAGGGGGTTGCAGATATAGTTATCAGGGTGATATAAAGATATAGAAGAAAAATAAATTATGACATCTTTCCACTATCTCTTGTGATTTTAGTACAGTAAATATTGAAAATGGATATACTATGTCTTGTGCACTGTATCCTTACCTGAATGGAGAGCACAATAGCTGATTTAGATGTTTTCTAAACTAGAAAAATTGACATTTTAAACCCGTTTGTTTAATGTTTTGTCCACAGTTCGGGCTGTTTTAATATTGTTTATGGCTAGATTTAAAATTTGCCTCTTTGCAAATACCAGCGTTTACAACAGGCCATGCTTTCTCAAGATTCACAGAACAGTATCAATAGCCTTGCGGGAATCAAGATACACGCTATCTGTTGCTCCACACCATCATCCATAGAACCTGCTACCGAATCACAGGCCGTTTAATGCTTTTCCTGATGAATAATCACAAATAATTCCAAGATTGTCCACGCATCCTAGATAAACTCTTGCCAATGGATTAAAAAATACTTAAGGTATGACATCAAGGCAGAGAGATGGTTATTTATATAATAAAGTTGACAGAGTGCTTGTTTTCAAAAGCACAACGATCTTTTCGTGCTTCTTATTGTAACTCATTTTCATTTTATTATCCCAGCGACAATGGATGCTCTAGCACTTCGCAAGGTGGAGAGCACTTGTGATCCTCATGATACGGGCTGTGGCCTTGGAAGGAGATAGAGTTAAGAAGGAAATTAATACAAACTAAATAATGGGGCTCAGGGCAGAGCTTCCTCTCTTAAACTGACATGAGGGTGACGAGATTTTTCCAGATGCCTCCTACTGCCCATTCCACACTGGGAAAGAAAGCAGCAGTGGGAACTCTCTGCCCTGTGCCTGGGTCATCGCAGCAGCCTGGAAGCCCCTGGCCAGGGAAACAGACCCTCTTCTCCTGCCCGGCCTCGATTTTGGGATGTTTTCTGCAGTTAGGGCTCGGGAAAGCAGAATATAGCAAAGACCAAGCTCCAGTTGTGTCTCCTGACCATCCACTTCTCACTAACTAAAAAAATAAGTTCTCCTTTTGAGTTTCCGTGTATCTGCTAAAACATTGATAAACCTCCTCTGCAGGTGTATCAAGGAGAGGATGTCAGCAAAGAGCAGCACAGGAGCAACATAGCCCTCCAAAACAGCTGGATAATTTATAAACTAAATACCAGAGCAAACTCTGCACACAGGGCACATGCAGGCAAGAGCTTTACATTGCTAATGCAGCTAAGCACCTACAGAAAGGCCATTCACAGAAGTGTAGCTGCCTGCAGAATCTCTTCAATAAGGTTTCAATGGCACTAGAGCAACAAATGGGAATTTTTAGTGCTAAGAAAATGCTATTGAAGACAGCATTGAAGGACAAGCTTATTTGCAAAGTCTCCCTATTCCCGAGCAGTCGGCACCACTGCCTGTGGCTACAGAGGTGGCATTTTGTTTGGCACATGAATTTCTGCAACACAATGAATGACTTGAGTTGCAATGGAATTTTATAGCCTTGTTATATTTGAGGCGAGCACAATATACAGCCTTCTTGTCTTCGACATTTAAAGGTTTGCAGATAAATGTGGATTATTTTAAATAATATTTCGCAATGTGAGTACTATTCATAAAATATGCATTGCCTGGTGCAGTGTGTACCATTTACAGAAGATTAATAGATTAATCACTATCTTGAGAAGCGCAAAAATCCTGTATTACATATCTATGTAATGATAAACACTATATACTCTCCTTTTATATGTACTTGTAAATGAAAAAGGGATTTTTTATAGCATGCCTTTGACAAAATGTCATCATTATCCTTCGTAAAATACTTAATTGTAGAATATTGCACTTACAGTTAAATTTCTTTATTATTGTTTCTGTAAAACATTTCCTAATAACTCGCATAATGTCATAAATGTTATTTTAGAACTCTAAAAAACATGCTATTTTGAGAATGCAGTGTTCTAAGAATATCTCTGTTATCAGGGTTTTCCAGGAAGTAGATATATAAAGGGAGAACTAATTCTTACATTATGCAGCACACTGATAATGGAAGCCATTTCATTAAAACCAAAGAAAAACTATTTTTTAACCAAGCCACACATTTGATTTCTCTCCTTCCTCTGATTTGAAACTAAGGGCTCCAACCTGTTGCTTCATTTCAGCCTCTTTTGTTTGTCCAAATCTAACAAAAAAGAAATCTATAGTCACCTAAAATATCCCCTTTGTCACCGCGCGGCACACCACACCACTCAGAACTTCAAAGCGTCAGGGCAGACCAAATGGGGATCCTTCTTCTTCAGAAGTCCTGGCTCCAGGAGATAAGAAAATCTTCATTAGCTGCTCGCTTTATTGGGACAATGAGTCAATTAAGCAAGTCTGAATCCAGGCAATGAGGGGCAATAATACGAACGTATAAACAGATAACCAGCAGTTGTAAAACTTGGAAAACTTCCCACGGTTTAGATATTGCTGATAGCAGAAGGGGTGGTAGGATGTTTTTATTTGTTTGTTCACTGGAGACTTTTGTACTATTACTTTTATTGAATAGCAATAGCGTCTATCCATAACCCAGATATTCTTTGTCCTTCTAGAGGCTCTCAAAAATAAAGCCTTGTAGGAGTGTTTATTTTTCAAATATAGTATTTCACAGATGAGAAAAATTCAAACAATATATGGTAAACATTTGCATTCTATAACAAGCGTCTCCTATGTTAAAGCTGCTCTCCGTTTTCCTAAGTGGAAGCACTCCACTTTCTAGTGTTTGCAACTGAGCTCCTGAGAAGATAGTACTCAAAGATTCCTAGTGTGGGAAATAAATTTAAATAGTTCATTCTCCGGAAGGGCTCGAATAAATAGCTTTCTTATGCATTTATTTTTTTAAATTACTTAGCTTAATATAGGCAGTGTCACTGCTCTGTTGTTCCCTTTTTAAAACTATTTTTAGCACCAACATACAAACAAAGCATTATGGCTATAAACCCCACAGCCTGGTTTAACTTGGAATTAGGAAAATGCAATGTTAACAATGGCAAATGGGAGGATATTATTTTTCACACATAAAACAGAGAGAGAAACCAAATTGCCTTAGCAACATTTAAATTGAGAGATGATACTGCATTCTCAGTAGCATTTTACAGAATCTATTAGCTTTAATAAATACAATAATACAGAGGAATCATTAGAAATCTGAGTAAATTATCTCTGTATGAAGTTGACTGTGCAATACTGCAGAAGCAATTCTGCATGATCAGGGTGAAGCCCTTACACCTTTGCAAACTTTTTTTCCAATCTATTGCTCCTCATTTCAGCTAGAAAAACCCAGAGACAAGGAATTTTTGCACACCTCCTGGAATCATTATACCAACTATTGCAAAAGCAGGCCATCCTTGCAGTATTTTTCTGAATTTATTTTAAGTAGAACTTCAAACTGAAAATATTACAGGTTGGAAAGTCTCTGGAAGTCGATTTGCAAAAGAAAGGCCCTATCCCTCCAAGAGGAGGGCTAAGACATCACCCCTATCTACACGTGATGGAGAGTTATTAAAGGTGCTGAGAAGATTTCAACTGCAAGACGGGAAGCAGAGATATCAGACACGAGAGGATTTCTGTAAAGAGGCTCAGGTAACCGCTTTGCTTTACAGATACTAATCTGAGCATGCAGATGAAAGGCAAACACACAGTTGGTCTAAGAGGCAAGGCAGAATGTTACTGCTGTAACAAAACCAACTACCTGCATTTTCCCCTTTAATCCAAGTGTGGATTCCACCTTTTCGCCAGTAACTGGAAGTCTCTCCAGTTTAAATGCAGGATTAGGCTCATTGCAGAAGCAGCTCACCTTGCCTCTGGAAAGCCTCAGGATGGCTCAGAACTCCCAACAGATGCAGAAATCAAGAGAAAACTCCTGTATCACACTGTCTTCAGCTGCTAGGTATTTTAGCTTTTACTTTCAAAGGACGCAGGTCATGAATTGCAATAAGGCAGATCTTCAATGTTCTTCTGACATTTTTTCTTCTCTTTACAGTTGTTGAAGCTAATTGTGCTTCCACAATCCTGCTCATCAAAAAGCCTGTCTGTCCTAAGGAAACACAGGAACAGAAGGCCCTAAAATACAAGTGTTCAGGCTCGCAGCATCCCAGGGATGCAGCTAAACACAGTGCAGAAGAAGCAGACCTGGGGATGGGAGGCATCACCTCACTTGTGTCTCCTGCTCCATATTTCAGCTGCTCTCACATATATTTATACCTTAAACATGAATGTGGAAGGAACCTGCTGGTGCAGTGCTGCTGCAGACAGCACATGTCCAAACACGCATGTCCATATCCAGCCTCCTCCCTCAGTACACAAAGCTGCTATAAATTGCATTTAAGTTCTACACTAGTCTAGATCCTGGAAACATGGGGTATGATGATCTCATGACCCTGCTTTCCCTTAAAATCAACTCTTACTGTTGCATGTAATAATTTTTAACATATTTCAGCAGTAATTTATGGCTAAATATAATTTAGTTTTACAAATTTAAGATAGCACCCAGAGATGTACTTTATTTAAAATAAAAAGATGGCATTTAAGTAAGCACTGCAGTAGAAATTAAGAGCTGGATCATTTTGGGGAAGACGCAAGTTATGTGAAAGGTGAATTCACAAACTTTAAGATCTTTAGGGGAAAAGAACAGCAATATGATTTGTCCTGCTCTTCCAAAACGTGCATAAACTTAGATGACTTTTTAAAATCTTCCCCCGCGCCAGGTGCTGAGAGTATCAGAAGCTCCAGTAGTCAGTAAATAATCTCTATATCCAGTAAAATGCAGGTAGAAAAATACACACAGTTTATTCAGGTTAAAAAGATAAATAAGTCAGAGAGTGATAGTGTGGAAGAGACCTAAAAGGGGAAAATATATACAGGAAAAAATATATTTTTTTTCCTCTCCATAGCAGAGGAACACGAGAGGGCTTTCAAAATCAGTTATATCTATTTAAAAAGTCTTTTTGCATTGAATCTGCTGAAACCGCTCTCACTGAATGTGATATTTTGATGATGTGTGATAAGAAGTCCATCACCTTTTTGCTGGCATAGTAGGGAAATTATATTAAGCAACAGTGGAAAACAGCTCACTTGGTAAAATATTGCAGCGGGGAACTTTGACATGGAGATTTTTTGCAAGTGCTTTTATTTATTTTTACACATTATCACCCACAACCATTACACTCCTCACTGTTTGGCATAGACTAGCAGCTGTTACTGAGTTCACAGACATCAAAAGACTTGGGGAACTGCATTACAGAGTTTCTCTTGCACATAATCCTGCTTTATGAAAAAGGAGAAGCGCCATGACAAGTAACTATTGTTTGAGTACCTGAAAAAACCTAGAACAATGCCTTAAAAAATTTCTACTATTAGTACTATACTTTAAGAACATAAATCAGAAATATTGCTTCTAGAAGCCAGCTGCAATTAGAAATTCTTAGTGTACTGCATTAATACCATCAAAATCACCAGCCACTCTTTTTTATAACCTCAAAAGCAACTGATGCCATCCCTACGTTTTTCCCCTTCAGGATCATTTGTAATCCTGGAAACCATAACACAGAAGACAGATTTGAGCACAGCACTCACCCACACAAGAGCAGGATTTATTACGAGCTCTTTCTAACCCACTGCAGCTGCAGCGTAATTGACTTCTGCAGCCCAAGACAGACAACTTGGCAGCCCTAACACCTGTACTCGTTCTGTTCACAATCTATTTGCCCAATGGATGTCAAACTGCATCGCAAGACAGATAGGATGTTTATATCATAAAAAAAAAGATCAATACAGGATAAAAATTCTCTGGGCAGAAAGAGAGAAAGGAAAGCAAGAGAAGAGAAACTATTAATAATTCACTGTCACCTTTGTTAATTTAATATTAATCGAGGTATCCTATTAAGATTCTCGTGTATGAAAAGCACTACTTACAACAGGATCCTAAATTCTTCTCAGTGTCAAGGATGCCAAGGCTGCAAACTAAACAGATGTCTCCGTCTAAGACCATTTTGCTACTTAGCATTCATGCCTGCTAATGTCTCATATGGATTGTTTTTTAGTGGTAAAATTTTGTCTATAATGTGCAAGCGTGGCGGCACTTTCAAGTAATGAAACCCAATGGACCCTTCAACCTTATTCCGTTTATGTTATATAATTATAAACACATTATTTTTACATAAAACGCTATTCTAGTCTAAAAAGGGATGCTATGAGACACAGCAAGGATGTATGTAAACCCCATAAGCAAAACATATATCTGTCAATTACACCTTCATGACACTTGCTCACTTTGGAAGGAAAAAATAAAGTTATTTCATAATGGCAAATATCAAATAACCTGAAAATGAGGCTAAGCTCTTTCTGTACCTGTTTTTCATAAACAGACAGGCTGAGTTCTGCTTACTCACACCTATGGAGCCTCACTGCCCCAACAAACTCAACCAGGAGGAGATCACAGGCTTAAACTATAACCTACTGCACACTTAGAAGAAAAATAACTTTAAAAATTGAAATGTGCTTAAACTGTACCACATCTATTGCAGATTTGCAGAGAACTGTAGCCCTTCCCATTTTGCTTCTGCTTCTTAAAAATTAATTTTTAAAATTATAGTCCTGTGTGCAGAGCTCATATATTGAGAGCACTAGTTGCTGTACTGCTTTCTACTAGCAGTAATAACCAGCTTTAAAGGCTGCTACAACATATGCATTCAAATTACGTTTCCCCACGTGTGTTAATTTGCATTTAGGTTTTAACATATGCCGCTCACAGGCATTTTCTATGTTATTTTAGCTGAATTAGTGAACAAAGACTCTAAAGACTGTGTCTAAACTCTTTTATCTCTCCTCATTAGAGTCACTGCTAGAAGAAAGACCTTGGTCTCTCCGGGATTTCTTATCGCTCGTGTAATCTTACCAGAGGAGCGAGTCCGTATTTGTTGATCTCTGAAGAAGGGCTCCTTCTATAATCACAGCTACTAATATGATTGATTGATATCTGCAGCATCCAGCATTGGGGTAGTTAAGCAGCAAGGCAAGCAGGGTGTCAATGTGCTTTAGCTTTGTATTTTCTAACCAAGCAGATGATAACGCACAGAAGCTGCATGTGCATCACTGTAGACACTACAAGACCTAACAGCTCTAGGAAGTCTATTTCCAAGGCAGCTGAACTCTGGCATGGGATGTCCTCATTCATTTGTGTCAAGGAGAAAAACATTTTTATTGTAGACCTTCAGGAATCTGACAGTTACTTATGATGAAGCAAAGGCTTGTCTAGGAGTAGATTATATAGGCAGGATAATAACACAAAAATATGGAACTTAAATTACATGATCGTCACCACTGTGATCAACACTGACTGTAGGTTTTCTTTCACGCTAAATTTTGAGAGAAAAGACCATCTTGCTGTAAGTATATATTGCGTTTAATACCTTCTACCAACATTATATGATCCAGCCACGTAACTGTTCCAGTTAAAGCTGCTATCAAACTACATTTCCAAGTAAGTCTCAACGAAGAAATAAAGAAAAAGAGAATAGCTAGACAATAAAATTATTTCCCTATTTTACTATTATTTCTACTCTTAAAGATATTCTCTCCCAAGGAATTTAAAGCTGTTTACTTTTATGCTGTGTTATTTGCTCTGTAGAGTCATGCTTCCGAGTCGTGCCTCTCCACTCCAGCTAATATAGACTAATCCTGTTACACAATACTCGTCCTATTCTCCTGAGTTTCCAAGTAACAGCTTTTCTGTTCAGACTCCAGGAGATATAATGTTTCCTCTGCTACCCTTCACGCTTCCAGCTGCTTTGACAATGACAGTATTTACAACTGGGAAAAAACAGTTAATAAAATTACAAGCATCTGCTAAAGACGGACTCTGACAGTAACATATTGTCATTTCGGTCTCAGTCTGACATGGAAAAGTCATCCTTCTTTTGGAAGCCAATGTCCTGAGGGAAGCGAAACTAGAGAATTCTACCTGGTTTTCACGTTCGTTCTTTATATCAAAGCTACAGCTCTTTAAGACAGCATGAGAATCGAGTGCAGAATGGACATATATGATCCGTCTCACCTCTTAAAATTTAAATTAAATGAATTTCCATTTTTACATGATGTCCCCAGGTCTTTTTAATAACGGCTGAGCATTGGAAGGTAAAAGCTGCAGGTTGCACTGCTGTGTTGCGAGGTACAAGCAGTCTTTTGCTGCCAGTGCCAGCAGAACTGCTTTCTGGAGGTGACAGAATGATGCAATTTGCATTAAAAAATGTATGTGTGTGACACAAAGCAATATTGGTCTTCCATGTCTTTAATCCCAGGCAAATATAAGCCATGCAATATAAGGTGCATTGGCACCCTGCCTGTTAGACACTTCAAGCCTCTCTAAATGGACAGTCCTAGCAGAGGGCCCAATTTAGAACAAATATTAAGCTATGAGGACACAAGATAAGACATCTCCTGCCTCAGCACGTAGGAGACCCCTCAGAACTAGGAAAACATCTCATTTCCCGCATTAGCTTGAGACAAATACATTCAGCTAAAATTATTTATAACAGTTCTAAAAGTCTGTTCAATTGAAATAAGCAAGTATTCTCTGTAAAACATCAGTCTGTTTTCACTACTGCCCAGGTTTCTTTGAGGTCTTAGGGGAAAATAAATAAATAAATAGAACACTAAGAAAACTAAAAAGAAGACATTTCCATTTTTTCTCTCCAAGGTTTACAAAATAGCCAACAGGAACTAACATCTAAGGAGCAGGCAAGTTTCAACATCTGATGACTAGATTTAAAGATCTGATAGCTTTTTATGGGGCATTTTTGTGCAAAGGTGAAACAGAAGAAAGCAGAGTTAACATCCTGGCTGAGGCAATTCTAGTCCCTTCTCGCTCTGAATTAGATGAGCCAACAGGAAGGCAGGTTGCAGAAAGGGCTGGTTCGGAAAAATCTTTCATCAGCTGCACTGGGAAAAGTGTGAATTTCAGAAGAATTCTTTTCCCAATCCCTGTAGCACCAGCTAACTCTCTAATCTCAAATATTTAAAATAAAACATCCAAGGAATGGGAGGACAAGCAGTTTGAAGGTAATGATATTTGGACTGCATGTCTAAGATGGATCAGATTACTGAAGCATAAATTCATAGAGCATTCAAACTGAGATGGATAAAAAATTAGTTTGCATATTTTACATTACCAATGTATATGAAATACTGAGGAGGCAAATCTGATCTTATTACAAAGTGTCATTTTTTCCTGTACATGAAAAGCCCTAGTTAGCTTGCTCACACGCTGCAAGATGCCAGACTCGGGGTGCAGCAAGTCAGCTCTGTCACTGAAAAACGTGGCACGTTGTCAGCGATGCCAATCTCTGAACAGATATCACCGTTAGCATCTTTTATCTACCCACGAGGTGCCAGAGCCCAACAGGTCCTCTTGAAGTCACGTCATTAAACTACGCGTGCAGAATGTTTCAGACAGGGCTTTTGCCTATTAATTGTCAACCGATGTGTTTAATCGTTGGCCTACAGAAAATGAGGAATGAAAGCATTTGTACCGTATTTTCTTCTGATAAAGACATGATCTCCAGTAATGTATTATATCACCTAGAATATTCTCAAAGGACATAAAATGCAGCATTCACCTGAACAGAAATTAAATTCATTCATCTGCCAATTGACCACCTCAGGAGACAGACCCAGATCCTACTCTGTGCAAAGAGCAGATTCCTCTAACAAATCAGTTTTCCTTTTCAAGGAAAAGCAAGACACATATGGAAAAAATAGTCAAAAATATTTATCTGGATTTGTTCTATCCCAGAAACAGCCATTTCTACGCTTCTGTACCTAGGAAACATGTTTTTTTTATAGTAGCAAGTGATGGCCAACATTGTAATGGATATCAGGCATGACTTTTCTTGCTGAGGTTGCTACTCGATACTGTCTTTCTTCCCGTTGGCATCTCAGTCACTTGACGGGGTTCACATAGTGTCACTAGAAATAGTTCTTTTAAGAAAAAAAAAATCAGATTTAGTAATCCTGACTTCTTTTTCAATCAGACATTTGCAAAAACGAAGGTCACTATCCTTAATTAGTTGGGATAACCTAGTATAGTCTTTCGATAAGTGTCCAGATAAAAGGTTTTGACAATTTTTCTCCAAGGATAGAGGTAATTTTCATTCCAGCTTAGCAGCGGCAATATAAAATACAATTTCTTTAGACTTGACAAGTAAGTTATAGGTTTTTATATGAAACTGAGCAAACATGCTCTCCTTTCAATTTTTTTTTTCCTGAAAGTGCATGGACAAGTTAAATGTTATATTTTAACCATAGGGAGGATGTTCATGAAATACAGTTATTTTCCATCTATTGAGAGCAAGAAATGATGAAAACACCATTAACGTCTTTCCCAAATCATAAAGGTAAAAATAAATTTACTGGAAGATCATTTAATTTCTAAGCACCCCTTTAAGTACCAACAGAACAACATGAAACAAATGATTGCAAAATAAAAAAGTGCAATATTTTTGCCAAATTTAAGAAAACACCATCATGCAATACCACCTCTCATCCTCCAGAAACAGTGATTATCACAGCCTTCTATTCTAACATTCACTTTGAAAAAGGGAAATGCTATGTAAAGTCTGCACGTGCCCCGACTGCCAAGCACATAAACACCAAATATTCAGGTTAGATGATGAAAAATCCCTCCTGCATTCCACAATGTCCTTTTGATACTCACACAGAAGCACCCATGCAGGTACAGACATGTTATTTTTACTTTTCCTTTGATAAAGCTCAGGTATCACATACGATACTTTGGGATGCTGCTTTTCCTAGAGGTACAATGCGGTGGAGGATCTGTCATGGAGTCATTAGTAGCTGTACTAATTGGTGAAAAAAATCAAAGTTTTGCAGAAGACAAACGCTATAGCACATTCCTTTGCTCGTCCATACAATTCTTTCACAAACTGAAGAAACAAAGGCATTTGTTTATACGTGTAGTTATTGGATCATTTTCCTTCAAGCACATTTCAGTTCCTAACGTATCACTGTCAGAACATTTTATCGTTCACCTTTGAGCCTTCTTGGTGAACCAGTATCTAATTTTTGATCTCTCTAATTTCTGGTTGTCTACAATCTACATTTTCATCATTGTTTGGTGACAGATAACATTATTTTCAGATGTACAGAGAGCAGAGAAAAATAGAAAATATACTGAAGTTGAAAAGAATAGGCAGAGCATAGGTTACAGGTTAAAAAGGAATAAATGTCTCCGTAAGCAGGGGATTACTGAAGCCTCGTCTATGCTCAATTTCTGCCTTCAGGCTGAGCTGCCATGTGGATTCTCTAATGTCTAACAAGGGCTGTAGTTTCTCTCTCACTGGATGCACTGCTGGTCTCTTGCTTCCACTCAGGTTAATTTTTCAAGAATTCGAGACATCTTCTCCCTCTCTTTCAATGTCAGCTGGAATCAGCCAAGAGCTTCCACTGGGATTCTGGAGGCCAACAGCAGACAGCATCAGAGCACAACCCAAAGCAGGTGACTTTGGAAGAGGGTTAGGCTAGCAGGACATGAGAGCGAACAAGGGAGAAGGAAAAAGTTGAAGTTTTATTTCTGTAGTAACTCTCTTCAACAGGAATGATTTTACCACAGGGACAAGCTCCGTACATGCTGCACTTCTGTGCTAGTAGATCCTGCCCTGACTCCTCTTCTGCATCTCTTCAGCTCAGAACATTACGATTTTACTGATCCTTAGCATCAATGTAAGTAGTAATTAATACTCAGTGGGAGAAGAGCTGGTGTGCTAGCTAGAAAACAGCACTAAAGGACGTCCCTCACTGAGACGTTTTGGCCCAGCCATGGTCATGTTCTCATTGCACACTGCTGTTTTCACATATCTTATTATAATGCACATGGTTAGACATTTACTGGGCAAAAAAAGAAAGAAAAATGGAAAGAGGATAAAAATGGACCTCTGCTTACTTCACCTGCAACCAGCCACAGCCCAGCAGAGAAAAAAAATGAGGAGAAAAATGAATAAAATATTAAAAAACAGCCACCCCTCAGTAAGCAGGGGGTCTAACAAGTGCTCTTTAGGAGGACACGTATGACAGCTCTGGCTGCAATTCACTTCAAAGCCCCAGGTTTGAAACAGCTTTTGAACCCGTGTATTCCCGGCCAACAGCATCATCCCGTGGTGCCGGCTGCTCCGTGTGGAAGAGGTGCCGTCCTGCCGGGCCCAGCACGCCACTTCCTTTGGGCATCCCGGTACCAACGGGGCCAGGATACCCGGAGGGGCCGGCGGCGCCGCTCACATCCCCGGGTCACCCGGCTCCCAGGGCGAGGAAGGGAGGAGCAGGGAGGAAGAGGGCGGTTCGATTCCCGCCCGGCGCCTTCCCAGCACAGGAAGCACCGGGCCCTTGTCCGAGGGCTCTGGGGTGAAATAATGCTGGAAAGCGGCCAGAGTCCGATTAAAGGGCTTTGCTTTGAGAGGGTGACGTTTCTGGCTCCATTTCTCCAAGTTTTGTATCCGCGCTATTTTCAACATCCACCACATCCCTGTGAAAAGTGCAGATTACTCCATGCTGAATTACCTGCCGTAAGTGTAAGTTTTCCATAGAAAAGTAGCACAAAGTCTGTCCAAAGAAGCACAAAACTCAAATCTTGCCCACGCTCCCCATTCACCACTCAAGTTACAAATATGCCTTAACCGCCAGCGTGATTCAGTACATAGAAATACCTAAAATCCAATAGTTTCCTCAAAAAAAGTGTTTCAGTTCAGCTGAATCAAGCCTTTGTCCTGAATTTCCTTTACAGCTCTCATCACAGATGGTTTTCAGAAATATATTTTCCAGCCATATGCTGGCCTAAACTTTCTCCAAGAACTTTTTTGTAAACACAGTAAATGCACCAAGACTGCAGCAGGAGTTGTTATCTTTTATGGTAACTGTTTTTTATTCTTAAAATCAATAATTAAACTTTTACCTATAAGGCATTTTTGGGGAAAGGGCAGGGCTAAACCTCACCTGATAGTGAGGACACACTCACGAGGGAACTAAATTGCAAAAATCCACCATTTCCTGCACAGAAGACACTTGATTTCCCTACAACTACTCCTTTTTTCAAGATACAAAGCAAAAATCTGCAGACTTATCAAGATACATTTATACACCCCAGAAAACTCCATCTTACTCCATCAATGGCACTCACGCTCATGTAGCCAGATAAAAAGGTTTCTCTTAAATAATCCACCTTGGCAGCCTGTTCTGGCACATCCATCAAAATACTTGAGTTGGTTGAAAGGCAACTCAAGTATTTAATGTTTTAAGCTAATGTTATATGGAAACCATCATTTATCATGCACGACCTTAAAATAAGGCAGACTTCGCTAACAAGTTTTTCTTGGATGAGGCCCTCGTGATTTTGGGCAAGCAGCATTTGAAGCCGCAAAAACCACCCCCTTTTAAATGGGGGAAGAGTTGTCTGTCCAGGTAGTTGATTAATCTCGCCTGTTAATTGAAAACAATCTTCTCAGTGTGGGAGAAAGTTATTATTAAACACAGTGACTGATAAACATGGGTAAATGCTCTTGACCATGACAGGCAAAAAAAGAAGATGCAGCATGGGTAATACAGCATGCAAGAATTAAAAGCTTGTTTTAATTTCCAACCAAAGAAACTCCTTTTAACCCTGGGTACCCTAAAATAAAATTAACAAAAAAGGAAGAGTGCAGGAAAAAGTAGAGGGAAAAAAATGAAGAGATAGGAAGCAAAGAGAAACCTGCACTTCTATAATGAACTTGCTAGGGAGGTAACCTTTATTAATCTGAATCCATACCGAATAGATAACTGTTTATGAAGTGTGTGTATCTTTAATCAAACATCTCATTATTTTCTTAGAAAAAGAAACAAAGTACGGAAGGAGTTTGGGTGACTTGCTCCTGCTTAGACCGATACGCTGCTGTAACACTAAAAGCCTTCACAGGGAAACCACTGATGATGCAGCCCTTAAGTGCAGTGGTTGATACTTATAGAGTCAAAAAAAAAAAAAAAAGGAAAGTGTGAGATCAAGTGACATCCTGACCACTGACTTCCAATTTTTCTTTTTGAAGGTGAACCTCTGACTTGAGTACAACTATAAGATTCCCTGAATCCCTTAAAAGCAATACTAATAAGGCATATAATTCGCAATACTTTTAAATATTTTTTTCTTTTTAAATCTACTAGAACCACATAGAAATAATGCATTAAGATGATAAGTCAAAACATTTGATAAATAAATATCAAAGTGAAAGTGATGAAAAGTTTAACAAAAAAATATGGTCAGAATAATTTTGAAGTCCTTGAAAGAATACATTATAGGAAAAAAATCATCATCTACTAAATTAATTAAATTGATCGTAAAAATTTACTACCCTATGCAGCATGGAATAAACCTCTTGGGAGGGAAGTTACCAGAGTCAATTTCAGTCTTTCAACCATGAGAAACTTGTAAAGCACTTCATAAACTGCAGTACTAGAGAAGAAAAAATAAAACTTTCCTATATCCTAAATACCTCCAAGCAATAATTTAAAAGTCTCTACTGTATTGCTTTTCACTAAGTGTTCCTATTTTTTTATTTTTATTAAACCCAAAATAAAAGTGTAATTCTTCCCATGCACCTTTGTTCAGCTCTCCTCACAGTTTTGGAAAATCCCTACATGCCAAATACCAATTCTCTGCTTTTCGTTGACTTTTTGGGCCTTATATCTATTAGAAAAAAAAAGCAAAAATCAAACTTTCAGTAGCTTATCAAATTCCACAAGCATCTTCCTACATTTCCTATCCAAAAGAGCTGGTAAAGAGCTGGTTCTCTCATTCCTAGACAAAGCAACTTCAAAAGACCATCGAGCCAAGTCCTCTGACTTAAGGCAGGGCAGCAACCCGATTCACCTCAATTATTCCAATGGGAGATTCATCATATTATAGTTTTAAGAACTGCTTGTGAAGGATACTTCAAAAATCTCTTCTCATAGAGAAGATCCAGTGGCTAATTTCTCTCACATTCAAAAAAATCTCCCTTAAATCTTCTTCACAGACACACGCACACACAAAAATCAGGTTATTTTCTTGATCCTCTCCGCCTATGCAGGAAAATAAATGATCATCATCCAATTAAAAACAATGTAAAAGATGTTAGAAAATGCTATCATGTTTCTTTTTAATCTTCTAGGCAAACCTAAGGAAATTCCATTCCCTCAACTTCTTATCATGTGCCAGTTCTGGGAATGCTGCTACCTCCACACTCAAAATACCTCACATCTCCCTCCCGTTAACCCTGCAACAGATACAATGAAAGAATTTCCACGTCCATAAAGAACGAGCAGGTGATCACGAAAAGCACTTCAGTCATTTCTTCCAATAGATATGCTAATTAATAGAGATAACCCATCTTAATCAAACTAATTACATTACAGACTAAAAGGTATTTAGAATTTAACACAGCTTCTGGTAGATATCTGCATTACTCCATGGTGACCTTAAGCAGCAGCCTGGAATATGTATGTTAATACCTTCCTTCAAAGAATTAGGGGCACTTAATTTAACTGTGAAATTTAAAAGACAGGAAATAAGCAAAAAGTCATCAACACCTTTATGATTTCCCTTCTTTAATACTGAGATGCCAGGGGGAACCCTGTGAACTCTGGTACAGATGAAGGTATTTCTCAAAATTACAAGTTTCAGTTTCAGCTTCTTGTTATTGATGACATAACACATGAATGTTAGGCCAGTGCAAGGGCTCAGGAATGCAGGGAATATAAGAACATACGACCTGTTGTCCCTGGGGCAGCACAGCTCAACTCCTTGCATTACCTGCACTGTGGCACCAGGTATCTTGCACCTTCAACATGACGGGGTAAAATCATGTACAGGAGGAAGGAATCAACAGGTTCTAGCACAAAGGACTCGAGTTGAATTAAACCAGGGTAATCATACCTGTATTTGGTATATTATTGGGAAGGTGCCAATATCCCCAAAGGAAGATGAGCAGTTTATGATAGACATGTTTTGTTCTTTTGAAGAGCTGAAAATATTTTGTTAGAATATTTAAAAATATATATTTAGTATTTTTAAAAGCTTCATGACAGGAAGGATTAACATCAGAAGTGGGCTAACATGAGGAAAATGCTAATTTTTACTTTACAATCCTTCATCTTCCATACTATAATTAGCCCTTGGCACAGCTCTCAGCCCATCTAGACCTCTTCCACTTGAGTTCAGCAGTTCCTTCTCACCAAAAACTTAGTATCCCTCAAAATACTCCACATGACTTTATACAGAATAGCTGGTCCTACAAGATCATCCTTAATTTTAATTGCATGAAATAACCATCTGTGCTGGGAGGGGTATTTTGTTCAGTTTCCTTGCAAAAATTTCGCTACTGCTTTTCAACTGCAACCTCTTTGTTGTCCTTTATTTCAGATACTAAGCTGTGTCCCTCTTTTTTTGACCTTCTGTACCAGAGCTTTATATGAAGTGATGCGATTAAAGTCTGAGACGGGGAATGAGGAAAACTACAGTTTATCAAATATTCTTCTTACCTCTCCCCTCCTTTTTTTCCCCTCTATATTAAGTTTTCTTTCTTTTCTCATTTCCACAACAATAAATCTCAGGACAGGATCACAGTGTTATTGATGCCAACAAGTTTCCAGAATAAAGAAAGGAGGAACATAAAACTCTGTGGAAGAGACTGGTCTGAGAAGGAAAATAATTATAATTGCCACCCTCACTTTGTGTTATAAGGTCATTTTGCAACGCATGCATTTAACCACATTTAATTACAAATTATTTGTTAACATTTTATTCTACATTTTGCATTCAAGAAAGAATAGCTGAAAGTGATAAGGTAACTACAGATTTTCTGTACTACACAAATTAACACAGACATGCATGAAAGCACAACAACAACAGAAAGGAATGGTGTATAAACCACTTTGTGTACTGCATTTATATTAGTAGGTACATTAACAGCATCTATTATTCCCCAGTACTTCTGATAGAACTTTGGTATTAGCGATGAAATGAACAAATAAAGTTTATTTTGGATGCAAATAAGTAATGTGCTTTTGCATTTTCACCCTAAAAAACGTACTTCTGACATGATTGCTCCATGTATTGCACCTGCTTGTGAGAAGGAATGTGTTTGCCCCTTTATGCTCGAGCTCTCAAGATCTTTAAAGACAACTATTATATAAACTGGAACAGCTCAAAAGTATCAAGCGTTATGAGTATAAAAGTCTCAAAATAACACAGCCTCTATAATCATTGCCTAAAATGACACAGATGAGGAAAATTGTTTATTTAGCTGTTACAATATTTGAATAAGAAATCAATATTCTAGGTCCCAGTTCTGAAAGAGAACAATTAAATCTGCATTTGATCTTAGCTAGAGTTCCACATTCCTGAATTCAGCGGGATATGAGACACTTGTCTAAAACAAACACAATTCTAAACTGAAGTCACAACTCACGTGCAAGAAATTGGCAAAAGATCCAATATGGTCACAGAAGATAGTTTGCCCATTTGAGTCAGAAGTTATGTGATAACAACTCATTGTCTTTTAAATCTTATTATGTCAGTTCAGGTTTTCCTCCATTCTCTGAGGCCACAACATGTTTAAATTTCAACTCAGTATGAGACTCGTACTAGAAGATTTTTTCCATAAACAAACTCAGTATCTTTAGGCACAAACCAGAAGTTACGTGTAAATTACACCCACTTAGATTTACTTAAATTTCCTTAAATCTACCACCTTGCGAGGTGTGCAAGAGCATGAAGCAGCTGTAAGCCAGGACATTCGCATGTGAATCACGTTATCTGCAGAGTAAAGGACTGATTAGAGAAGTTACTTCTTTCGCCTTTGTTCTCCTCCTCTCCCTTAATCAGCTCCCTAATTGCTCACTTGTCGAAACTAGCTTGGTACAGAATATATGTTTACCAGCTGTAGCAGGGGCTTTTATTTCTACATGTACAGACAGACACCTGGATTAGATACCTTAATCTGTTTTAAATAGATTTCCACCGGAGATTCAATTTAGTGGCCTGAAAACAGGCATTGAGTGCCATGAGAGGTGACCTTGGGTGTGTGACACTCCACAGGGTGCCACAATCCCAACACAAGACTCAAGGGAGACCCAAGCCCTCCTGGAGCTGCACCTGGGGGCAAGAGGAACAGGGCAGCTTAATTAGTACTATAGACACAAGCAGGCAACTGAATCCTAAACTAAGTCACTGCCAACATGCATGAAACCAGGGAAGCTGGAGCTAAATGGCAAGAGACATTTGTTAAGAACTACTAAGTTACCTACTTAATATTCTTCTGTGTGTCAAATAGGTTCACCCAGGCTTCCTTAACTGAGGCAGTTAGAGAGGCAGTTCTAAGCCTAAGAAACTGTAGAAGGGATTCCAGTAGTAACAGAGAATTAAATATATATATTATCCTTTAATTTCATTTTTCCTGCAAATATATGCTACACATATTTGGGTTTTTACTACAAGCAGAAGGATTAATCTAAACCCTATTTCTATGTAAAAGGTACTGCATTGGGGAAGAAATGTATGAAGTCTATCTCAAAGCGTCAACCAAAATCTTTGCTTTGTCTGGATCCAAACAAACTTTGCTTTGTTTATATTCAATCATTTTACTTGGTTAAAAGGGCCTCTGGCTTGAACATCCTCGTTAGCTTAGTACTCTAGTCAATGCTTTAATAAAACTAACGATACAACTTTTTTTTTTTTTTTTTGCTGATGTCGATACGATCTCAAGAAATAACAACTGAACTTGTAAGAGAATGCTGGAACATAGGCCTCAAGTTAAAACGTTGCCAAAGAGCTGCAGGCAGCAATTAGAGGGTATAAAAATACTGCATGTCCTCGGTCACTCCTCTGTCATTGCATGGGATGGGGAAGGAGCAGGAAAAGCGATGGTTTCTCCCGGGCTTGGCCATGCACACCTCTTCCTGCCCAGCTGACTCATCCCCTCCCAGTTGGAGGTTAGTAAATCACAGGTCAGCTCTCCACGGGTTGCAATGTCAGTTCAACCCTGTTGGTGCAAATCTTTCTGTTGTTTAAACCAGAGTGACAAACTTTGCACCGAGGCAGCTGGGGAGGTGGTTTTCTGCCAGCTCTGCTTTGTGAGGGCAGCTCCAAGCTGAGCAGAGATGACACCCAAGATGTAGTAACTTCCAACATCACATCAAGCTATTCTAAGTGAACATAAGCCTAAATCCTAAGCGACTCTGTCACATTTTACAACAGTCAACGTTTGCTCCCTTCTCTCCAGTGGAAATCTGGGCAGAAAGGTGAAGCATCCTCTAAGCAGCCCTCCAAGACTGCAGCCACCTCAGAGAAAGGGCAAGTGTGAACTTCAGTGTAACAACTATTGCATAAAAGCATTTTCCTAAAAGCACCTGTAAGAGCGTTCTTATTTTAAGGGATAACAATTATCCCCTTTATACAAGCCCTCAAATTTGCAAACAGCACAAGGGACATTTCCCTCTGCCAGCTTTGCCTACTGGGCACTAATCCATGGCTGCAGTCAAATCGGCCCTTGTTGATTTTATTAGTTGTCACTAGATGTAACAATTACAATACATTGGTCTTTTTCTTGATATCAAGTTACATGTGCAGAACATATTTCCCACCATCTGACATTACTAAAGAACTATGGTGTTACCAATTTAATAAGCTAGAGCAACACCGTGAAAGGTATTTTACTTCCATTAACCTGATTAATACAGGGTTTGACCCAGCAGCCTGCTAAGCTCTCCAAACTTCCACATGAAGTTGGAAGGGTTCAATACCTGGCAGGACTGGCCTGCAAAGATAACTGGGCTCCATTGATTCAAAATAGCAAGCACTAACCTTAAAACTAGACAGAGCCAAATTACCTGATGCAAAAGCTAGAAGACTTTTAAAGGATGTGACAGCATGGAAAAGAAAAACAGTGCTGCTGTTAAATACAGCCTCATTAATTACCATTCTACTGAAAATACACAGTAAAAGGCTTT
Source organism: Crypturellus tataupa (assembly GCA_034781795.1). Taxonomy (NCBI): domain Eukaryota; kingdom Metazoa; phylum Chordata; class Aves; order Tinamiformes; family Tinamidae; genus Crypturellus; species Crypturellus tataupa. Next base: position 3,065,104 of record JAWLRI010000191.1, on the reverse strand, counting down.
TTTTCTTTTTTTTTTTCCCCCCTTCCTTATTCTGAATGACAATGAACGTGTGGTTATTAACACTCAGTTAGTGGTGAAGAAATTATCGTTCTTTCCCATGGGTCATGAGTCATTAGAGGAAAACTAACACATTAAAAAAACTGCTTTAATCACTATGTCTCATTATGGTTAAATTAACCAAATTAAAAAAAAAAGTAGAAAGCTTATGAAATGCAAAAAGTTTCTCTGTTTTTTCACATTATGAAAAGGACTCAACTCATGCTCCTAACTTAGCAGTAGCCTAACTCACTTCCTGAGAAATATCTATATTCAAGCACTCTCGCAGAAAGGCAACTCTTATATTTCTAAATCCAATAGGGAAACTGTTAACATCTAACTGTTAACAATTCACACTATTTATAAGCTTACAGTATTGTTTGTATAAGATATGGCATAAAGACAAGAAATGTAACAAATAACTGATAGATTTTAATATTGTAATACTGAAGTCCTATTTAATGTATCGATTTAATGAATCGGCTATCTCTTCTTACGTTAAGAAATATCTCTGTCATATGAAGGGTACTCAGCATCAGCCATAGGACCATAACTTGAAAACCATTATTTGTCACAGTTTAGCAACAGAGGATCCAAATTACAGACATCATTTTTCTTTGAACTCACTTTTGGGATCTCTGCTCAACTTGCACACAACCCTGCCAAGCCTTTGCAATAAATAATTAGCAAGTTTCATACAGATATTTTATCTTCACATTCTCTTATTTAGCTCATCTAAAGGCACAGCGCTGAAATGATATTTGTATTCTTGTGATTTCTATCATCTTATTGTAGGAAATGACAGCTTACCTGCAGATGGGAAATTCATCTACATAAAGCTCTTTGTGAAAATGCACATGAAGGTGAGCACCAGTTACAAAGCGAATTAAAACATACTACGTTCAAGCACAACAGAATCGTGACTGAACATGCCAGAATACACAGAGGGAAAAGCTGATCTGTCAGCATGACAGCTGCAGGTTTCAAAGAGGTTTCCTTTCATTTCATCCTGTTACTTTAACCATCAGAAAATGAAAACGAGGGAAAAATTCTCCAAAGAGTGAATAGTCTATGAAGAGCTGATGATCACGGCATGCTGACCTTGGAAACGGCCTCCTACGGAGAATATTTGCCTGCATTTCCCTTAGGGCCCATGAACGTCCTGCATCACCTGGTGAAGACGCTTCCATCCGGCCCCAGAGGAGCCCAGTCGTGACTACACTGAGCAGGGCTCCGTTTTCCAAATGCACCCAAGAGAGCTCACAACCAAACCCATACAAGAAATTCTAGATAAAAACCAACAAGAGATGCTGAAAATAAAGGAAGGTATATTAAAGGTGAGGTAGGTAAGAACAACAAATTAATACAGATGCATATTAAACATTTGAAAGGAAAATAAGAAACTATTTCCAAAAATGCAGAGCTGTAGTTATGAGTAATCAGCACTTAAAAAATTATTTAAATAGGGAAGAGCTAGCCCTCTTTTTCTGCTACACTTTTCAGCATCTTCCCTCTTTTTAAAGTCTTTCTAGTAAATCATGTTTCATTGTAATTCTGGGTTTTTCTCCTTAATGCAAATGAAGCCTTACGAATGGGCTTTCAACTGTTTAACCGCATCTCTCATCTCTCTTGGACAGTAGCTTCCTTCCAGTTCTTTATTCCTGGCCCTAACATTCTCTTTCAAGGACTTTTCTTCATTAGAAGGAACTGAATGACAATTAATTTAAGGCAGTTATCACAGTTGCACAGCCTAGACACTCACCAGATTTCAGGGTAGAAAAATTTTTGCTCTCAATCAAAACAGAACCATCATCTTTGGTTAAATAGAAAGAATAAGGTAATAAATAAGGGAAAATACTTCACTGGAGATGAAAGCATGAGAAATTGGTTGAAATGGTGAATAGCTAAAGAACTTAGTGGAAATCCTGTTATTCTCAGCTCTGTAATTCTGTGTCGCAGTTTAAGTGCAACTCTAAAGCAAACATTTACCATGATTTAGATGTATTTAGATGAAAATTCTTTAATAGGTATTTTTGATGCAAAGCAAAGGTGCAAAATCCTTGTCTACACACTGTTTAATGGAAGAAAAAATGTGAATATAATTCAGAACTTTCATATTCTGGTTGTCAGATATTTTGTTTACACTGTCAATGGCTATTTGGAAAAAATAAATCCTAGTTTTATGTCACAGTTCTAAAAACAAATCTAATACTTCCTGCTAGCGTAAGGTAACATATGATGGGATTTACTGTGTTCTCCTTTTTAGTGATTCTGATTACACCTTACACCCGTACATACATAGACAGATGAAAATCAATGCTGCAACAAGGTTCCCTTTTCGATGAGAAGCATCTCAGGTCTCTTTCACCATGCAAACAATCACTTTTTCCTCAATGTCTATGCACGATGCAAGCCAGAATGAGAAAATCAATGCCCTTCAACAGAAAGGAACATCAGTGTCTCTACATAACCACAGTAAATGACCCATTCTCCTTCCTTATCACAGCCTTGCCACTCTTACAAAGCTTAAAAACACATCCCTGGGAATGTCAGTCAGAAGGCGACATCTTTTTAATGATCCTTCTCTAGAAAGGACATTGTAAAGATTTTAACAAACAATCCTTGCATTTAATCCACAGTTTGAGAAAATGTCCCTATGAAATGGTTTATATAATCAGAAAGCAAAGACTAAAAAGTATATAAATTTTTTTTAAAAACTCACAGATATTGCTAAAATTCTCTGAAAGTTTTATCTCTGTCTTTTTCTATTTGTAATTTTGAGCTTGATCATATAATTAATCTTTATTTCTCTAAGAGAAGAAGTCTCAATACATTTAAGACTTATAATAAACTTGGACAGAAGCAGAAATTATGTTGCTTAGGATACCTAATTCTAAACAAATTTGTTCAAAAAATGTTGCACTTGGTGCTTTACAGCAGCCACAAAACATGCCCTTTTACCACTTATGAACCTTGCTGATCTTGACTAAGTATTTATTAAGCCATATAAACTAATCAATTTCTCTCCTATTTCTTGAACTATTTAAGACAGTTCAGAAAACAGCCAGGGTGCTGGTGTGATTAAAAACAGAACCACCTAATCTAACTTTCAGAATACCATAGGGTGCAAATTACAAAATGAAGAATGAAGGGTTAATTTACACAGGTATAGAAGTCAAATAAGAGGTGACACACAGGCTAGGAAAGCATCTTGAGGCTGTGTAAAAAATAGAATATTTTTTCTCATAACTCTTAGAAGAGCTTAAAGCCTCAATATCCTCTGTGATCTAATTGTTTATTTCTAATCTGCAGTTATTATCCTCTCTGCTTTCATTTTGCAGCTAACATCCCCCTACAAGATTCTGTCTCCAGATGTTGATCAGTATTAGCATTTCTTGCGAAACGTCTTCTGGATCTAACCTGTTTTTTATACAATAATTTGGTAATCATACGCTTTTATCTCTTTGCTGCTAGCATAAGCATAGTTCTCAAAAGGAAGATAAAGCAATAACATTCACTGGAGTTAGGTGTCATGCAATTAGATTTTTTTTTTATTTGCTTACATGATTTTGCAAATACACTTTATTGTAGCATTCTGACTGGCATGTAAAACGTAAAATTTGTAGTTCGTTCCACTCCTTTAACATTATGCAAGTACATTCAAAAGGAAGCTCAATTTGATGTTTTATGAAATTGGGAGTTTGACTGCTGTAATTTCAGGTACTTAATTGTAATTACAAGCTCTGTTTTTAAAGAAACTGTCATTCTGTCGAGTCACATGCTCCAAAAGACTTCCTCCTAAGGAAACTGCTAAGTAGTATTGCCCTGAAATGTTTACTTAATATCATTCTTAGAAGCCTCTGCTGTTTACCATAGAAGATAGTCAATCAGGCATAGAAATATTGGAAATATTAAATAATTTCCTGACAGAAAAAGTGGTGTTTTTGTTTGTTTTCCTGTTGTCATCTGCTCTTGCCCGAGTGAGGAAGTGGCAGCAGTTCCTCATAGCTGACATTATCCAAATACAAGGGAAACTGCTAGACTTTGGAACCTCTTCACCTAAATCGCCCACCAAACTGTGCTCTAACCAGGTAAAATATTCCCCTTTTATCTTTAAATAATTTTTCGCAACTTTTCCTTGCTAACTACAGTTATACAGTGTCTCTCTTGATGCTTTAGGCGATGTTGGTACAGTGATGCTAACTAATCCCCCTCCTGAGTGGACTGTCTTTCCAGCATATTAATCCTTAATCAGCTCAACGATGGGGCAGATTGTGAAAACGCTTCAGCTGAGCGACTGGAGAGTAGGAGAGTTCAAGAAATTTCCTCCACTTGTGCTAGTAACAGCCATAATCAAAGGCTTAGCATTCCTGCTGATGCAGTAAATGCAGTAAAAAAGATTTAAAGGTATTTCTGTATCAGCAAAATCTGCATAGGGCCTGGTGAATCCTAACCCTGAGGCAAAGGGGTTTTTACTTTATGTGAGGATACGAGTATAAGTATTCCCATTTTACTAATGTACAGTTCTGCCAGGAGAGTCTATCACTGTGATGCCCAAGATACCCATTCTAACCTTAGCCCTTTGCAAAACAGCGTAGAAAAGATAAAAGGAATCAGAGTAATATTGTATCGCCCTTCTGCTCAATCAGGTTTAGGGAGTCAAATGAATAACTGCATGAAAGAGATGTTATTTTTTTTTTTTT
>JAWLRI010000191.1:3049525-3060265 GCA_034781795.1 Crypturellus tataupa | reverse complement strand
GTATCGCCCTTCTGCTCAATCAGGTTTAGGGAGTCAAATGAATAACTGCATGAAAGAGATGTTATTTTTTTTTTTTTTTTTCTCTCCTTCTTCCAGAACTCCTGGAAGTATTTGCAAACTGTTGCTGAACTCTTACCTTGATGACTTCCCCAATACATCATAACTAAGTCTTAAATACTCTTTCTATAGCAGAAGTGACACCTTTTGATCACTAAATCCCTGGTCATGTTTTTTCCTTCTTAGAGTCTGTTTCAACCAAACACCATCATGTATTTACCACTCCACATATCTCTCCACATTTGTTTGCACTATTCCTTTATCATTCCATCTATTTAATCTGTGAATGCAAATGCAATGCTTTTATGCTTACTCTTTTTTAAAAACATTTGTAGAGCTATCAAGTGGGAAAAAGAAACAGATCTATGCAGTTACCAAAGTTAGCCGTTTATGTCATATTTTCTTTAATATTTTGCAGCAAGGCTATATTTTTTAAATTAAAAACAATAATGTTGGGAATATGCTACTTTCTCATTGCATAAGCATACAAGAAACAATCCTTTTCTGTTCCCAAACCTGTAACATTTCCCATCTAGCCTATTATAACGAAAGCATATTTATGATTCTATAAAGATCATAACATTGTTAAAAATTAACTTTGATTTTATGGAGGTGGACAGTATCAGTGAGTTCAAAGCAAGAGGAACAAACAAGTCTATAGCCAGATACTGAGACAACTGTGCACAAATGAGCCCTCCAACATCCCTAACTCCTAATGCTAGAGAAAAAAAGCGGGGAAACACCTGAATCCCCCCACCAAAGCCCATTGTGTTTTTCTAGTGGCAGAGACATAATATAGGGCTCAATAGACCATTCGGCTGAGCCAACAGGGCATTTCTTCTGTTCTAATGGAGAACTTAATTCGTCTTTTCTAAACTGTAATTATCACCATAAAGGACGGATATTATCATTAAGTTAGGCCAATCTGTAAATGGAATGTTCCAAGTTAGTAGCACTTAGAGAAATGTAACTCATGTTAATTGAATGCTAATTATATGTGCAGTTATTTTAGATTATACTGAGCAATAGGAGCCAGAATACTATAAGTTAATGTTCAATGGAAGTCCATTATTTAAAAAAAAAAAAAAAAAAAAAAAATGGATTTCTCTTTTTATATATCTTTTTCTTTTCTTTTTTTTTCCCCCCTATTTGTGCAATACTAGGTCACATACAAAAATCTCCTTCCCATGATCTACATTTCAAGAACAACAGAGTGTAATCGTTAAAAAGAAAATATTTTAAAATTTGTTCTGATAAGGGATATGCAGAGCTGTAGAAGTAGTCTCTCCTTATCTGGAAGCATTACAATGAAGGATGCAGAAAATAGGTGAGACATAGAATATATATTAGTCAACCTCAGGTACTAATTTACAGAGCCACCTGAAGCATACCCTGAAACACACAGAGTAAGATCCTCAGGAGGTTTAAAAAAAAAAAAAAAAAAAAGAGTTAAACTGGTGCAATTTTCTTGGTTGTGCAAACACAGCTTCATCTACAGCAAGATTAAAGCACAAAAGTACTTGAAACCTGTAAATAACAAGTCAGATCCTAACATAATGGGATAACACAGTTTAAAGCCCATGACATGAATCTAAGTAGCAAATTTCAAAAAATTTACCAATATAAGGCTTTGATTTATGTAGTAAATAATGAGATCCTACAATTCATGCACTGCAAGCGAGAAGGAAAAGGGAAAGAGGGAAAGAAAGGCAAAAAGAGTCAAAGGAAGGAAAATTACATTTGGTATTAGATTTTTCCTTGTTTTTCCACAGTTCAGGGTTTCTAATCTATATCATTCCACAAAAGTTGGTTTAAAGGACAATATTTTCTCCCTCTTGTATTAACTGTATCCACATGGTTGAGAATTTGTAGTTATACCAGAGCCACCAGTTTACAAGTTGAACAGATGAGAACCTTTGGGGTAATTCGGTTATCACAGCTTATGATTCCCATCCCTTTCTAAGGAACCACAGAGGTAAAGCCAATATCCTCCCTATATCCCAGCATCACCATCCCTCCTATAAGGACCCCAAGGGAACACTCAGTCACTAGATCAAAGTCTGGTCTATCCCGACACGCTGGTGGGTTCCACTAGGACACGACTCCTCCGAAAGGCTCTTGCCAGGTTCCTCGGGAGCTTAACGCCTGCACAGACAAGACAGGAACATTTCCTTGTTTTTATACTTTACTGCTCCTTGAAACATGCTCTTACTCTTGCCGAAGACTGTAATTGAAAGTTATAAGTTATAAAAACTGATTTATTCTTGCTGAAGGACTATTTAAAATGATCTGAAATAACTGAAATTTAAAGTTTAAAAGCCACATCAATACTTCTATCCTCAACATTTATTTTAAAAAGGCTTGGAAGAGAGGAAATATGATATAATTTCAAAATGAATTCAACAGTTGTTTTTGCTCCCTTAGAGAGCAGTTATTGCCTGTCATATAATTAAGTGAATATGCCAGTGACAGAATACACAAAACAGCAGGGAGCAGAGAAAAGTACAGAAGCTTCTTGTAGTCTGTAAGACTTGTGGCTTACCGCAGTGAGAAAAAAAACAGTCTTATATATTAGAAAGAGAATTAAGAGACACCATCAGAAATACAAGAAATTGCAAAAGAAAAGCTCTCAGTATACTACATACCAAGCGTGAATCATCCAGATGATGCTCTGAGAATTTTATGACACATAACAGAACATGCTGTTGCACTTTATCTTGCATAAACATTTCTTTCAAATTGATAAAGTCAGCTGAAAAATAATACTGCACCTTGAAGAGTGATGTTGAACGAATGAAAATGTTCACGGAGCTTCAATCTACACTGAAGATTACAGTATCAAAAGTTCATCTACTATATTTCAAATCCTCCTAATGCATATGTAGATACTGTAGACACTTTTGACATACCTTTGGCTCCAGTTATGACACCCTCTAAGGGAAAAAAAAAAAAAAGAAAAAAGAAATGGAAGATTCTTCCTCGTGTCTAGACAGAGGAGTGAAGTGGAAGTTCTGAGACAAAGGATTTTGCGTCTCAAACCAACGTCCAATAAACCAATGTTGTCATTCTAACTGTCCTGATTCCTCAGAGCAAGAGGTACTGTCTGATATAAAAACCTGCCCGTGGAGATACAGAACTGGCAGTAGCTGGACATATTTTGGACACCACAGCAAGACTCCAAGAATATTTATTAGCCTACCTGACCTTCACCATCATTACTCTGGTGACACTGTTCAAGCAGCATCACTATCGTGTATTTCTTGCATGGTAACTTTGCCAGGGCCTTCTTACGCAGACACATTTTGTACATAAACTTGTTGAACCCTTTATTTTTAATCTATTAAAATGTATGAGGAAGATCTATGAGGAATGACAGAAACTAAAAATGAAGCCTCGGGATAAGATGGAGCATGAGCAAAGTCCAACAGAGCAGCTACTTTCCAACACCAAGTACGTCCTCGCCAGTGACTATAAGGACAGTCACAGAGCACCCAACTTTGCTCCCAGTCTAATGGGGCCACCAAAGTCATGACCATTCTCCGCACGTGGCCTTGTTCCACTGCTGCAGCATCTGGAAACAGGAGCAGCTTTGGAATACACAGATGGTTCCTGCCAGAAGCCGAGGAGCGATTGCTCAGACAGGAGCTGCCATTGTATTATCTGTGCCCAACTGCATTAGAGAGAATCCAGACCCAATTAGTGAGTTCTGGTCCCGTGATCCTGATAGCCACGCAGAGCAGAGAACATTTTTCAGGAAGCTGCCAATTACTGTGGAATTTTACTTGGGGATGGTGTGTGCCATTGATTAAAGATAATCACTAAGAGCAAACTATGGCTACTAATTGTTGAAGTGGTAGAGGAATATATTGAGATGATTATCAACTTAATGAAGCTGGCATTGAAATGTATTTTCCCAATCTCTTTACTCTGTGTACTGTTTCTTCTAACTGAATAATACACTGTGTTTTTTCCAGCCTCTGTAAATAACAGACTGATCTCCCTTGCCTGCAAATGACAGCAAGCAGAGTTCCAGGAAAAATAATAAAACAAACAAATGCAACACCCAAGGCAAAATCAACCACTTCAGCCTCAGTGAAAATAAGTATTGTAGGGAAGGCTTGCTTCAATGCACTTAAACAGGGTGTTAATTTGTACTTACAAATCTGATTCAGAAACATTCACTAATTAAAAATAATTTGGGGGTGGAAATTGTACGGATGCCTTTGCTTAAGTGCAAATCCAACACAGATTAATTTGCAAACCAAGCTATCTGCACCTTTTTTTAAGGAAAACTAGAACAGTCAGTTAAAAAAGGCCCTCTCCCTCCTATTACAGAAGGGTTACTATCCCCAAATGTGATTTTTAAAGGGTTTTAACTTGTCATATCTTTATTTACCATGTAAATTATAAATAACTTTTTCCCTTGAAAAAGTACACAGGGAAAATTTGCCAGTTTTGACCTTGCACTACAAATCCACCATGAGAGCCGGGTCTGTGAATACCCAGTCTTTTTCATGTGTGTCTTCCAACATCACTCTTCACCCTCCTCATATAAATCCTCTCCTCCAGGCTCCAAAAATTCTGCAGCGTACGTCTTAAACTACTTTTGATATACATGTGCACCCTCTTGCAAGGATGAGAAGGAAAAAAAGAAAAAAAAAAAAAGAAAAAAAAAAAGGGAAAGACCATAGCCCTAGCCAACTATTTAAAGATTCTTAGTCATCTGAAGCGAGCCCCAAAGGCACTGCAGAGCCCTTCCTAGGGATCAGAAGGCAGTTATGATTTTATGTGGACACGGCCAGACAGGTACTTCAGGCTGTGCCCTAACGAGCAAACCAGGCAGTTCTAGTCCCTTTCCGCTTTCACGTTACTGCTCTGGTACAAATGACCTGTCAGGAGCAGATAAGAAGTATCTAATCTTCTTTTTCCTTTGGAGAAATACGCGCGAGACATTAATACCCAAGTTCCACAGATGATCAGTCTGCAGCAATACATGACAAAACGCTAAAATTACCTATGCTCTAAATACTGAGCACATTATCTAATTAATCCCCACAAAATATCTGTGAATGTAGATTTGTAAGTATTAGCATATGCCCTGAAGCATGAGATTTGATTACCTTTACCATTATTTTAGCTTTCATAAAGATATGGTTTAGCAGTGAATACAGAATGGTCCTCAGGAAGAAGGGGTGGTTACTTGCACCTGGAAGACTTAGGAAGTCTTCCAGAAGTACTAATACTCAAACATTGGGTGCTAACATACAAGTAAACATTCCTATAATTCCACTGAACACATCACTGATTCAGGGCATTCAAAAGAAAAGCAAACTGATACATTTTCATCATGTCTTTTGTGATCTGAATACTGTGCTCAATAGAGCTTTCCTAATACCACTGCAAAGGGCTGCAAATCCTGTGCCAGTTGCCAGGAAGGTAACTAAGATGCACAAAGTATAAGACATGGTAAAAGTGTCTTTCCAGCTTTTATCAATATTGGGGTATTTTCCTTCTCATTCTTTGGATTAATTCTGTTTCTTTCTTCTCTGTGTTAAAGGACTATGATCAATTATACCTGACCACTCTACAGGACTATACGCAAGTAACTCAGTGCAATGGCATAATGTTTTTTGTTCTTGTTTTGAGGCACCTAAAATTATCCTTCTTATCAAAAGCACTACCCAATGGGCAGGAAACAACTTTACAGCCAAGTTAAATGAAACTAGAGACTCCAAATGATATGGTTAACTCTCTCAGTGTTACAAGCCATGATGTCAATTAGAAATGATCCACACACACACACACACAAAAAAAAAAAAAAAAAAAAAAAGAACCAGGGTCCCATTTTCACAAATCTAACAGAATTCTGCACAGAAGGTAGCACAGAAATAAAAATTATTCCTGTAGCAGTTACATGATTTTTCTAAAATTATATGTCTAAATTTAAACAATGGATATTTGTAATACTATAATTTTTCAAACCTGAATCTTAAAAAGAAGTTGATGGACTTCTATATATTTAAAAACACCTCTAACTTTTACAATTTACCATTGAGAACACGCCAAGCGTGTCATTAATTGCTAAAATCCAACTGTGCTACTTTTACTTACTGTTTATGAGTTGTAGAACTGTAGCATATAGGAATGACATCTTGCACAAGGTGCTCATTTGACCTACACAATCGCTAGCTGCACATGCCTTAAAACTTGAAGATCCAGATCTTCAAATATTTACGCAAAAAAAACTTCAATAAGTTCATTCACATATTTAATGAGAAGTATATGTTTTAGCACTCACCCATCAACGACTATTCAAGGACTCAACTTTTGGCAGAATCAGAAATTAAACTGATTCAAGGTCTCATTTTTAAGTGCGTGTGTGCGTTCCCCTAACAATACCATGAAAATTGCCTTGAGAATGTTGAGTTTTCAGAATAATTTAAAAAATGAAATAAGGCTGTATTAGTTTCTTATTCATCTAATTTATATTATTGAAAGGGTGGATGAAAAAGCACTACGTAGCAAAGTATAGAAGAATTTTCAAAACTCTAGTAAGTCGGTATAAAGAAAACTGCATTCTCAGATAAGATACTAAACACTGATTAGGACTGGCCCAAAACAAAAATAAACACTGTATAAAAATAATCAGTTCCAAGTCTGGCAGAGTTAAAACTGAACAGACCTAATGTTTCTATTATTGGTTTGACATCGAGTGATGAATCGTGATACAGCAAAAACACCAAGGACAAAAAAATATTTAGTTTACTCAAAACTAGAGGAGGTTATAGGGAATCTGCTGAACAGTCAGGATCAAAAGGGAAAACTAACATAACATAAAACACTACATGGTTTTGGAAAGAATAGTGCCAAGCATGCACATATTAGAGGAGCTTAAATAACTGGGATACAAATGAATAGCAACAACTTTGTACAAGCAAATTTTCTATTCCAGTTTATTCTATTTTGAAGCACTCTTTCTTACATTGCAGCTGATTCTTCTCACTGCATACACGTCCATGTCAGTGATACTGCAAAACTGAGACACGGATCAGAATGTGGAGTGGGGAGAAAATACTGTCTTCATCTAAAGATGGTTGTTTCCCCACCTGAACATATTCCAGTCACTGCAAATCCCCCTTCTCCTTTAGGGACTACAGAGCACAAGGGAAAGTAATCCATGCTACTTAAATGATTAAAGAAATACAAAAAACTTCTTCAGCATGATTATATTAATAAAACAGGGAACTGTGTTGGAGCAGAGAGCGACTGTCTAGGTGAGAGGGTGAAGCTTATTTGATATATGACACTTTCAGAGAATCACAGAAGGGTTGAGGTGGGAAGGGACCTCTAAATATCATCTAAGTCAACTCCCTGCTCAAACAGGGACTCCTAGAGCACATGGCACAGTCACATTCAGGTGGGTTTTGAAGCTCTCCTAATCATGCTTTACTCTCACACTACTGCTCAGTAGATATTCAGGAGAATACATGGTAAAATCCATTGCACTTTGACTTTGTGTATCAAAATACTGGCTAAGAGATATGTTATAAATATCTAAAGCAATTCAAACAAACTAAAACAAGAAAAAAAAAATCAAACAGCAGTGCTTTGGAGTGGACCAACACGTCCTATATCCTTTCTGAAATCAGCTGATGGAATTCCATAAACTGGTGGAATGAGAGTTGAATTGAGAAAAATATGCTGAAAAGCAGTGGGAAGAGAACATTAGGAAAAATATAGGGAGATGAAGGCAGCAGGGTGCGACCTGTTCACAGGCAAAACCACGTTTTGACAGACTCTGAGAACAGGCATCTCAATAGCATTGTCAGAAATGACCAGGCTGCTAGGTAGGGACAGCAAGAGCTCTCAAATACTGCAGGAAAGGTGCTAAACAAGGAAAATGTCCTCCTTCCAAATGCATAACTCACAAAAACACTACCTCCTTTCAATAATATTCCACAAAAACAAATGAAAAAGTTTCAGGGAAATGTAAAGCAAATTAAAAGCATTTCTTTGTAATCTTAAAACTTTCAAAAAACAGTATGCCAGATCCTGAGATGCTTGGGAAACAGGAGGTAGAAATCACAGGAAAAATAAATAGCCAGATGACTAGGGAACACAAAGTACTGAATGGTTGGAGTGCATATTATGCCTGTTTTAATTAAGGAAGCCCAGGTGTACACATACACCTGTACACATACATGTAATCTCTTTCTCTGGAGATCTTCAAAACCCTCTTGGATGCAGTCCTGCCTGACATGCTCTAGGTGACCCTACTTGAGCAAGGGACTGGACTAGATGATCTCCAAAGGTCCCTTCCAACCTTAACGACTCTATGCCAAAGTCTCATCTAAAGATGAGACTCAATTCCTTCAACTTTTAAGGCTACTGTAGAGTTAGTCTGATAAAGTATATCCTCTATGCGCAGCAGAAGTGCCCTACTAATGGAAAGTTGCCTCCAGAACTCATTTATCAGGAATGTCAGCAATGCTGTATGCAGATGTTACAAGTCACTTTAGGCCTCTGCTAAAACGCAAAGTTTTGTTGTTCCCTAATATGAAGTATTAGCTATACTGGAACCTAAACTGCAAAATTTCCATGAATGTTGACCACAGATCTTTCTCAGAAAAAAAAAAAAAAAAAAGAGCCAAAGAGCATTAACAATTGAAATTGGAAATAACCAATCTACAGTCCCGTGTTCAAGGTCTTTGGCAAAACAAGCCGTGGCTAAGACCACTGAGCCTTTTGTCATCTTGCCCCCTTCCCACTTGCCAACCATCAGGCTTTTGGGCTATATTTTTCCCCAAGCATTTCCCATGCCAAAGGCTCTCACTGCCTTTAATATCCAATTGAATTTCTTAAAATTTCACCATAAACTACCACTTCTGTAGCACAGATCTTCTAATCTCCTGCACTACTTCCCAGCAGCGTTCCCCCTCCTTTACAGTCCATCCTATGTTAGCGTGCGACACCTGGCACCCATCCTCGCAGTGCATGTCCAGGGCATCAAGGCTTCACTCAGGGAGGCAGCTCTCCAACCAAGGCATCAACAGGAGCCTTTCCTGCCTCCCCTTTCACATCATCCTTTCAAAACTATCAGATATAACTCAGAGCAGCTCTGCCTCCGAGTTTGTATTACCAGCCCCTTTCCATCTGGGGAGATGCAGTACCAAGAAAGCACTCACTACTCATATAACCTACTGCCCATCACATCCATTCCTACCGTACCTGGATCTTCCTTCCTTTTTACCACATGAATTCCTCATTCTGAGGAAATGTAAATTTTAAAAGCTTATTAAAATACTAGATTTTATATTAGCATTTATGAAGTACAAGTTCAGGGTCCTTTGTATAATTCTGGTAAATCCCTTTTGCAGTTTAATAAAAGAAGATATTCAGTATTTGCATGAGTAAAGACCCAATGGACTTTTTTTCTTTAAAAAAAGGTATATGAGTAAGGAATGCAGCCCTTTGGAAGTACTTTGATGTTACAGAAAGAAAGGTTTTATTATTATGTTATTTCAGAGGGATAAGTGACATGTTAGAGAATAAAAGATCCAGGGATCTAGCTAGGAAGCTTAGGCCAGTTGTCAAACTGTTTGACCATGTTACATTAGGCATTTGCTTGTTATATCACTGAAGCTAAAAGTAAAACAAAATGCAGAAAATAAAATGATGCATTTGTGCTTTTGGTAAGAAATAACTTTTCTGTGCTATCTAATACATAGCTACAAGAGAAAAAACACAACAACAAAACCAAAAAACACTCCCAGAAGTACTGCATTTGATGAACCTGCATATTTAACTATAAAAGTGATTAAAATTCACACCTACCAGTAACATAATTCATTAGAAGAGATCCAGTGAACAGCCCGTAGGGTATATCAGGCTTCACAGTTTGAAACAGAGGTCTGAAAGAGCCCCTGAATTCAGTACCGTTTCCCAATGAGTAGAAGATTTCTAAGAGATATTCTATAAAGAGAATTTTTTCTAGTGATGAAAAGATTTTGCTTAAGTAACTAAAAACATGGGGAATGATGCCCAGGTTCTTTATTCAGCCAGTATTGCTTTCTCTCATGAAATGTATACAGGCAATTTTACTCATTAGGTTTTCTACTTTATTTTTAGTACTTTTTTTTTCCATTCAGTTTCTGGAGCTGTTCCCTGAATAAGGGTAGCTGATCAAAGAGACAAGAGGATGACAACTGAAATTTACCTTTATGAATCTTGATTAGTGTAGCTTCATCACCATAAATTTTTTTTTATTCAGTGAAATTAACAATGACAGCTATGGTTTAAAAGCTATCAAGCATTAAAATATTAAACCATCATTTCTCCTTTTTTTTTTTTAATGAAATTAGAAGATTTAGCAAACTACCTGTTCTTTATTAAATTATCTATGAAACATTATCTTATGTCTCATCTTGGAATTCTAAAATTATATTGAAAATATAGTTTATTAATAACAAAGCTAATACAAAGATGTGAGGTTATACATTCAGGTTTGAAAGGGGCTATTACAGCAGCAAGCTGTATTATACCTGATCAGATCCGTAAAAGTGCTGCCTGCACACAGAAGCACAAACTGAGACTTTTCCAGGCACTTCCACTAACCTTTGCACACTTGGGATTTGGCACTGAAACAAGTTTATGATGAAGGACCACACAAATGCTAGAAAGATT
>JAWLRI010000191.1:3029664-3049425 GCA_034781795.1 Crypturellus tataupa | reverse complement strand
CCACTAACCTTTGCACACTTGGGATTTGGCACTGAAACAAGTTTATGATGAAGGACCACACAAATGCTAGAAAGATTTGCAATGGAATTAACACTGGGATATTTTTATGATCATCCAACAAAGCAAGGGGCTGTGTCTCTACTAAGGACAGTTAATTCATCTAAGCTCTGACCAAAAATATCCAGTGTTCAACCCAGAAAGATTGACAGCTGAGAAATGGGGCTAGGGAAGGTTTTTGCTAATTTCTGCATTAGCCTCATGAGATGGTTTACGTTAGAGGAAACTCCTTAGACATAATTTGAGAGCCTAGGGGAAACGAGATTTCTCCTCTTGTACCACAACGCTAGGTGGAACATCTCAAAACCTCCTCTCCCCTCCATTTAACAAGACAAAATATCGCTGATTTTTCTCCAGCATATTTATTAGCACATATCATCTATTTTTCCCCCAGAACCCTTCCTTGTGAGCCTACTTCCCGCTGCGCTGACAAGACTAGTATTAGGAAGATGGGAGAAGATGATGGGGTTGTTTGTTTAGTATAAGGTCTTGTAATTGAACAGCTTTTCAAGAGATCTGCAGTTTGCCTTAAACGACTCTGCCTCACTTCTCAACCAACATAATAACAAGTAATAAAAGAGCTATGATTTTCATTCGGAACGAGTCAGAAAAAAAAGAAAAATAAGATACTGAGTAGATATAAGTGTTAATACCTACATAATTAATTGCCAATTTTTTTCCCTCTTTGACACTCAAATGCTCAATGAAATTTACAACAAAACAGCTTATTTTATTCCACATCGCTACTGCTTAAGAATTGGGCAAAGGGTGCTGTAAGTGACAGATTTTATATGAATATCTTGTTTTCTGGGTTCTCCTTTTCTTCCTTGAAGACTATCTATAAGGATGTCTGGTCAAGTGCAGATTCTGTCCAGATTTTTACTTGTCTTCCAGAGTGGAAGCAGCAGTTTTCATGATGCGGGTGCACGGAGCTACCGCTCTCGACAGCTGGGGAGTAGGAGCCGGGGCAGGGAGCTGCAGCAGGGTCTGAGCAGAAACCGAGGAGCAAACAAGAGATCCCCAAGTACTCCTGTACTATGTAGAAGGTGACAAGGAGAGAGGGTAGCGAGACCTGGATAGAAGTTCTGGGGAAGAACAGGAGCAAGAGAAGGAAACTGCTTTGGTGGGAGAACTTGGCAATACCTGGAAAGGTGAAGGAGGAGATCAGGTCTAAGCTGGGAACAGCCTGACAACTTGGCTGACAGGAATATTAGGAGTAGTTCCCTCCACAAAACAGGTTATTTATTTTCTTCTCTCATAGCCCTAGTTAAGTAATAGCATCAGTTCTTGCTATGGACATGCTCGGTACTGACTTCAGCTATTAGAAATCATTGACATTTTACCTTTTCTTAATGGAGAATGGATACACAAAATTCCAGCTGAAGTTATGGCAAATATAAATTAAAATAAATTAAAATGGAACATAAGCTTTAGAAAGTGAATTAAGAGCTTGCTGCTACAATACCTGTTGGGAAAACAGAAAATGCAGCTGTCTAACAGCAGCTATTGAAATTCCTAAGTACCCCAATAAACTCTGCTGTTTGTAGCTGCTAAGGCCTGTTTCAGTTCCCATGGAAACAGATGATGGATTGCCAAAAATGAGATTTGAAGTTTTAAAATAATCAGTGATTTGAACTAGTGATTATTGTAAAAGTATTGTACTCCTCTGCCAGCGAACAAGCACTATTACCCTGGGAGAGGGAACGAGAACACTTGGCAGCTGGCAAACAGCAACAAAGTTGTTAAAATTCTTGCAAATGTTATTGGTTGCCCAATGACAACAGCAAATGCAGTTTCTTGAGAAATCACTGAGCAAAATCCAGCAAAACTATTGCTTAAAAGTGAATAGTCTGTGAAGGTCTGGTGAATATATACAAAGTGTTATATGGATCTTATACTCAGTGCCTTCCAGTGAGTGTCACCCAAGGTCTCCCGCATGCCTCCTCTTTAGCATTCGGGTAAATAGCAACATGCATGATAGAGATTGCCAGACCTTGCCTGCGCTGAGCCTATAAGCTAAGACTATGTAGCTTGTTTACTCATATGGAGTGAAAGCTGATGACCATACACACAGATCAGGGTGTTCCAAAGTCTTCCTCATCCTCTCGTCAGGGACCCCCTTCTTTAGGTCATCCCTATCCTGGGCTCTTCCCTCCTCCTCCTCTTGTCTCCATCAGGATGGACAACCCACAGCCCATCTCTCCCCCAGAAGCCACAGACTTCACCCACCCAATAGGGTCACCGCAATAAACAGAAGCTCATATTGGTCCTGGCATTAAAATGCAAACTTATTTATACGATAAATATATATACATGTATCTACATATCTCAAAACAAACAGTAGGGCTAACATGCAGCAAGATTTTACAAGAATATTTGCAGACTTTGTCTGCTCTTCCTTAATTTTAATTGCAAGATGCCTTTACCAGAGTTAAAAAATATGCTTCTCATACAGATCAAACAGACCCAAGAAACCTCAGACAGGGCATTTACAACCCATTTGAATTCATTTGGAATCTGTCAGATGAAGGCCAGACACAAAACACCTAAAGATTCCACTCACAACCAAGGATCAGAGATAAGCCACAGGCAGGCTGCCAGCTCCTGCCTTTCTCTGCAGCATTAATTAATGTAAGGTCTGCTTTGCATTTGCTTCCATGTATCAATTTCTTTAAATGCAAGCTGAATACTGTTAACAAAACAGGCTTGATACAAATCAACCACAAAAGCCACAACACAGCCCCAGTGTGCCAAGTTATGGTTGTTTTTCCTCAGCAAAACAGAAGTTTTCAATATGAAAATAAATCTGACAAAACAATTGCCTCTTAAAATTATTCAACATAAATTATTATCATAAAATCAGAAACTTAAGTGTCTTAACACCTTTGTGTACCATAAAAAATGCACTAAAATCATGAGGAAAGACAGGATGTGTCTGATGTTGTACTGAAAGAAAATTAATAACCCATCATAATATGGAGCCTGAAGTACTCACAACTGCATTTACTGCAGTCAGTTTTGATGAATAAAAGCCAACTGGTAAACACAAGACATTACCTGCTGCAATACTTGATAAGCCACAAATGTTTTGCATCTATTCCTATAAAAATACAGATCAGTGAAGGTCATGGGAGATATTTTTTTCATAGGGAACTGGAAGCTTGCCACTTTTCAAGCACAAAGCAAGAATTTTATTTTGCTTATTTTCTCTTTAGTGACTACAACACTAAAAACACCTCCTTATCTTGGTTGCATATAAAAATAATATGGTTTGTAGAAATAGCATTTCAGAAATAGAATAATGATTTCAAAAGAAACTAACTCTCCCCCAGACGATATTTGTTAGGAAATTGATAAGGATATTGTCCATTTGTCCCTAATACCATAAATAGCTCTGGAAATGCAGTAGATCCAAGAAGCAAGTTCCAAATTACAAACACAATGAATCCTCATGCCTACCTATCTCTACACTGGACACTTTTTCCCCCCTTCTCAGGAAAAACACTGTAAATCCACTTTCAGAGAAAAAAGTATTAATACTTTTTTCATTTTTTTAACTTTCTCAAAGTGCATCAGTCCCCAGAAAGCAACAAAACCATAAATCAATTTCCCAGGGAAAGCAGTGATAACTAAATCAGAGCTAAAGCAAAAGGTTTCTTGCTAGTGACACTCCCATTCATTCCCCTCTGTTTTACAAATTCTAAATCTATGATTAATGAGCACGGGTGACATAAAAATGATTTTGTTTTTCAAACGTGATCATCATAACAAGCAACGTCCAGCAGACAGATCTCCTCTTAGACAGTGATCTTTAGAGTTTTATTGATAGAGCAGTTGAAGATTGCACTGAGATATACCATGAATGGTTGAAGCTCGTTGTAATACAGTATTAGTTTCAAGTAGTTCCTCTTTTTCCTCTTAAGAAATACAGATTTTATAGTGCTAGGACAACAGTAGTAACTTCACTAGGTTTTTAACACATACATTAAAAAAGTTTTTGGACTCACAAAAGAGACACAGATTGGTCAAAACCCAAGATCAAACTCCTGTGCCATCGAAGTTCATCTCTCGGGAAGGAGGCACTGTCAAACAAACCCTGCCAATGGGTTTGGCAATGATCATGCTCTGCCATCCCTCTCTCCCACTGGGTCCCTCCTGCACATCCAGGGTCCCCAAGCACGAGGCCACCTCTCCCTTCACACGCCTGACATAGGAGGCTGCACCCTGGAAGCTCCGGCCTGAACAAACTGGAGATATTCATTTAAAATCACTGGTAAACAAATTCTGCGCAGAGAGAACGCCAGTGAGTCTCAATCTTGACAAGCGTTAGAAAATAATCCTGGGATTTGTTTGCTCTGAGGTGTTAACGTTTTCCTCTGCTGAACACAGCAGCGCTCAAAACAGCCCCTTGACAGCATCCGGGCTCCTCATCCCCAGCACCTGGGGAGATGATGGGAGATTTCCCTGTAGTTTTTTATAGATGTACGGCCCTCGAGGATAGCAATAAAATGTCATAAAATGCCATGGAAGATGTTTTCTACTGCTGTCTGAGTAATTTCAAATTTAAGGAGCAGTGCCAAAGTTTAGTTAAACACATACTTGGGCATTAACGCCTCTCAGGCTAAGGAAATAATTTAGTTCCACAAAATTTTCTTCGTTCTCAGGTATTGAAAAGTTGATTCTAAAATTAATGTGGTGCCTTGTACAAGGTCACATATCCACAGGTAGTGGCAGTAGTGACAGATAAAAACAGTGCACAATTTTCTTGTCATCTCTCTTGCTGATGAGAGGTGCCACTCCAGCTCCTAACATTCGCAGATGTAGGAGCACTGCAACCGCTTTTTCCTTCTCAGCTAACACGCTGCAGACTTGGCAGTCTCTGAATTTATTGTTCACTAATGCTAATCATCAAAATTTTAATTAAAGGATTATCCAGTATGTGTGAAAAGTAATTATGTGCAACTAACATAAGTTGTACGACAGGATAGTGGTTGTAGAGAAACGCATTGCTGGAACTGCTCATAAAAAAAAGTGATGTGGTGTTTGTTTTGAAGTGAAAAATGTATACACGGAATAAAGTGAGTTGCCAAGGCACAACCTAATTTAATAGTAATGCCAATCTCAAATCTAATATATTATTTCTATATGTTTTTAATTTTCTTGTTTTTTTAAAGCATGCTCAGTTGTAGCTACTGTTCATGATATTGTCATCTCAGCTGATTCCAGCTTTGCTTAATACATAGTGGATATCCAAAATGCACTAAGTCCTATAGAAGAGCCACTTGAGCCGAACATACTTCCATTTCCCAATTTGCCAGCACATTCAGGCTCCATAAGTGATATTAATGACCATGCTCATTCATATGTGAAATGAAAAGCTCCTATTAAAAAAAGATATTAAACTCATGTATACCTAAAGGCATTTCAATTCATCGCCATCTGCCTGCCAGGATAAAGCACATTTGGTTCATTTATAGTGACTGAGTGACAAAAGTCCACCTAGCTCTAGGGGCCACTGCTCCAACAGTGTCTTTACATGACAAAAAAGAACTTTTCTGCACTGTGTCAGACAGAACCTCACCAGCATAAAGGAACACGAGCGAAGGAATCAGTTAATGCTCAAGTGAGCCAATTATGAACACAAAAGCTGCAGAAAATCCCAAGGATAAATTTATACCGAATAGGAGCCACATTGAGGACAACTTTTGGAAACTGGGTTGCTTTTAACAGTCCCTGCTGGTTTCTCCTTCCTCCACGCTGCCCTTGGAGTTACGTGGAGTCATTCAGTGCACTGCAAGGGTGCAGTAGCAATGATCCTGCAACCAGCAGAAATGCTCATCCAAATGCTGCTTATTGGGGAAAAATTAATATTTTATGCATGAATTGGCTTGGAAGTTGACTTAGAAACAGCTTCATGACCCATTTCCTACAAATCTGAGAACACATAGCCTACTGCAAAGTAAAACAGGCGATAAAACTGCATAGTTCACTTCCTGCCAGGGGATCACAAAAATGCCTCAGTGTAACACCACATATTGTCTACCTTAAGAATGCAAGAGCGTGATCATTTGTGAAAATGATTCATAACTGATGATTTCTGGGCAGTATTATCAAGTTGCAACATTAAAACTGCTGATGTCTCAGTGTAAATATATGCCGACCTCTGCAGAAAAGCCTTCTCCGTCACCCCTCGAGGCAAGAAGCAGTCAATGAATTTCACTACTGAGCTATCAAGAAGTTATCACAAGTCTAGGCACATCCGTTTTAGCATACAGGCCTAGAAGAAAAAGTATTAAGTGTAGGAAGTTACTGAAGAGAGTAAGAATGTCTTTATCACATATTTTTTTCTTAAAAAAAGAATCAGCAATAAGTATATAGACTGCTAATAGCAGTTTTTCCATTGAAAAATTCGTTTACTTAGAAAAAAGCTAGAGAGACACTCCTATAAGAATACTAAGGATTTAATTCTGTTATCACAACTAAAAGGTGGTTTTAGACATTGATGGTGCTACTGTCCTTTGCGCGTTTCTTTGATCAACTATTTGAGCAACCTGTTTTCACAAAAGTTGCTACAGATAAAACACATCGGTGACAACTTCGTTTGTCTCCAACAGGCACCAATGCAAAATTACCCTGTTCTCCATCCACCTCTACCATCCTCATTCTCAGCACTGCTCGTTTCCTCTGTCCGCATAGGATGCAGCGGGGCCGCTCTTGGGAACCATTACTGTAGCTGACTGAGTAGCTGATTGATTTGGCTAAATCATTGTAAGCTTGTTTAAGAGGATTAAAAAAGCTTTATATTGATTTAGCAATAAGGTGCTTTTAATCAGTTTAAAGAGCAACCATACAAGGTGGCTGTCTCGATCTAACTGGATCTGTTGCTAAACTGATCATTTCAATTGATACACCTTTGTGTGTACAGAAAACATGACTTGAAAGGCACAACTTGCTCTCCAGAGGAGCAAGAGAATTCCCATGAGAAAAGTATTTTTCATTTCTAGTTTTCTGCCTAAATGCACATCCTCTCTGGGTCTCAGGTTTCATGTACTCCTAGGGCTGATGTGTTTACTTGCAGAGTTTTTACAGCACTAGGAGTTGGTCATTTTCAGAAACTATTTTGCTAATAGTTTGTGGAAGCTGTAGAGCTACTGCACCGAGATTGCACAGAAGACTGGTACACGCAACATAAATCTGTCACTGCCTGAACTTATTAGACTTACTCTATTCCATATATCAAACTTAAAAGGAGGTTCAAAATTTCAGCGCATATACCTTTTCAGTAAAGATGTTCAGATCTTCCTACACAGATCAGAAACATAAAAGTCTTCAAAAACTCCTTTTGGACAAAACAACAGAGCACAAATATAAAAACAAGTGTGGGAAATTTTAGATACAACCTACTGTAGAAAAAAAAAAAACGTATTTTTCTCACTTTACACAGTTGCCATAGTGCTATGAATTACACATGATTTTGCCCTAACAAGCACAACAGAGTATGAGTTTAGATTATCAAGTACGTGTTACATATATCTCCATTTGCCACCTTATTACACAGCAAAGGGACATACACAGAACTCATTCCCAGGTGTTGCAAGCAGGCCCTCACCTATGCCAGTTGCCCAGTGCCCACTAACGGCTCCCAAGCAGCTGCCTGATCCCTGGATAACGAGACTTCTTCCCCATTTGCTTTTCTTCATGTGTTGTCGATGTAGAGAATACACATCAAATTTGTGTCATGTTATGACTGAAGGAAGTGGATTCCTGACAAATAACTCAGGATTTGTCTCAGTTCTCTCAGAGATCACCCCCAAAACATCATTTCATCTTCCAGCCTGTTCCCTTCAAATTACTATTAAACTATTCATAAGTTATTACATAGTTGTTTCATATTCTTGCAATACTAATTTTGGCAATTTCAAAGGGCTTAGCTAAGATACTAGTATTGTGTTTAAGAACTGTGCATGAAAGGCACTAAGACATACAGCCTAGATTATAAAAGTAAAAATCTAAGAAGTTTTCTCTTTCTAATATAAACTCTGAAGATTCAGCAACCCTTCTGGAACTTAGCAGCATCTCATTACCATCCATGGCAAGCATCTGGAACCCTTCTGATACACGAAGATATAATGCACATAATTAAACAAAAAAGCCACCTAAAATTCTTAGCATTTCAACAATTTTCTAATAGAATAGACCAATAAAAATTAGTTTTGACATTTTTTTAAATGCTAAAGCTAACTCTTACCACTGCTAATTAAAATTATGAAGGTAAAAAACACAAGTTGGCCTAATAACTGTCTCAGGAAAGGATAAATGAGCACACCTTGAGATAATGCTTAACTAATCACAGTGCAAGAGCTCTGCCATTAGTGGTTGAACCGCTAATTAGACAAAAAGAGATAAAACTGTCATTGCACACTAAAAAGATAAGGGGAAAGAAAAAGCAATATTTACAATTCTGTTGTGAAGAAAATAATATTAAGCATAGCTCTGTGTAAAAATTCAGCCCTGTAAGCTAGAATAATAACAAAAGCACTCAGTATTCATTAAGTTAGTCCAGTCAAGTAAATATAATTGAGAGATGAGCATTCACTTTTCCAGAATGTATCATGAAAATGAATAGAGTGAAGAGAGGGCAGACATTCTGCATATTCATTCCCTTATGCTGCACCAGGAACATTAAAAGCATATGAATTATTTTGTCAAACTGCTTAGGAAGTTCAGAGCTGGTTTTAAAACAGGCATTTATCTCAAACTTAGTACGAGCTATGCCACTTTATTCTCTTTAAATCTTAATTAGTTTACTTAAAATGTAAGTGACATTATCAAATGTAATTAATCATTTTTCAGAGAGGGTTTTGTTTTGTTTTTTTGAACTTTACATCAACTTACATTCTGTTGCTTGGTATAATCTTGTGCCCATCTCTAAACCATGTCACCTGTGGTCGCGGATGGCTGAATATGTGCAGGAAGTTTAAAACTGCAGCTTGTCCTTCAGTCACTGTTTTTCTCTGGTTTGTGTCCACAAAATCTCCCATATCTGCAAAGCAAAATTATACTGAGCGTCATTGGAAGTACTTGTGTATGGCCCTTTCTTCTCAGGGGTCACAGAAAGAAATAACTGTTCTTTACAACAGTCATTATCATTCCTATAATTAGGCAATATGACACAACAGATCACAAAACAGTGCTGATGAGCACAGATTTGGGTGAGCAGCAAGGCATAAGGCACAGTAAAGTGCTGCTAGTGCACACAAGAAGTGCATCAATCAGCAACACTGCACGGCCCAAGTGTTCTTATGCAATTGCAGAGTCTGTTTGTAACCAAATATGACGTTTTGATAGAGTTTTTTTTTTTTTAAAAGTATCTCCTTGTACTATATAAAAGAGCTTATTGTGCGATACAAACGCAAATGGTTTATGTCTTTTTTTAATCATTTTTTTCCCCTTGTATCTTTAAGTGCACACGCAGACAAAGCAGTTGCATGTCTTATAGTCAAATTTATAGCCTGATCTATGTGAATAGCTCATGGAGGCCAAATGGATATTAAAATAACAAGGTAACTGCTGGTAACTATTAGTTCTTCTGTGATGCAAATAGCACACCTGTATCTTTGACATTTACAAAGGCATTTGTATCATTAAACAGCAGGTTTTAATAAGGATTTTAATGGAAGAAAGCTCTATAATAGCAGAACCTCTGCCTCTGGAGAAGTTTTCATTTCATAGACAAGTTCACGCATCTACAGAGTCTTTATTAAAAAATTCAGTAAATGCTTTTCTCTTGTTTTTCTTCTGCCTTTTGTATCTTATTTCTATCCATTAAAATAAACAGGCCTGTAGGCTCCTACTTATTCTCCCTTGAAAGAATTTTTGAGTATTTTATTTTGCTTTAAACCGAGAAGCTGACACACAGACAGCTCTTCTGGTTTCCTTCACTGAATTGCCATTTTTTAGGACCACGGGGTTCTTTTCAAGTTCTCTAGAACAGAAAGGGATGCAAGGGAGATGGAAGCATACGAGGCTACTATCAGGCCTGTGGATGGAAGCAGATGAGAAGAGACAGAACAAGAGCAAGAATTAAAAACACATGGTATTTTAAAGAGGGCTTTAATCATCTTTGTGATTTCCAAGTTATTTATTCAGACATAATCAGCACTGTACTTCCTTTGTTGCTCCATATTTCTCACAACTGTAATCAGATCATCTACTTGAAAAGAAGTTTCAAACCGTGTAGGTGGATCTAATTAACTTCACTGTCATATGATTATTCTAGTCTTCACAATCCAAGAAGTTTTAAGTCCACTCTGTAATTAAGATTTACTCAGCAGTTTTCTTATAAATATGTGTTCCCATTTAGTTAAGCAATACTTTAGTATGACGATTTTTTAAATTATTTAACAAGTTTGCTGCTGCTTCAGAGATCTAGGACATGGAAAATACCTCAGATCTTTTCTCAATGCATATTATACTTTAGTATAGTGCAAAACTTGAATTTTCACTACATATCTTCATTTTTTTTTTAAATGATTATTGGGAGGTAATTTCTATCTACTGGCACATAAAGTTTATTCCCTGTGAACATCTCCAAGTTAAGCACTAACTGCACAGTTGCTGGTAACTCTTAAAGTCCCATCAAGACAACCTAAGCCCTTGGAATTCTGTTTTCTGGTATATTTTTAAGAATAATTCAGAAGTAAATTTTAGTAAAATATGAGGTATTTCATTATACCTGTGTAGCTTAAAAATAATTTAGATGAAAGTTTGTTAAAAAAGTAGAAAATAATCATAGTGGCAATAGCTACTCTGGACAGAGACAAAGAAAAGGAATAAAAGTTTATTCTACTCTCGCTCAAGAACAACCGAATACACAGAAGAAGAACTCTGAAGAAACAAAGTGCTTCCCCAGAAATCTTTCCCTCATTCAGAAGGGAAAAAGATTGTGTCTTCATGAGACAAAATTGCCTAGCAGGAATATCAATGTAAAGTATTCCGGTGTCTCCCTCCTATGCGATTCCCAAAAGTATTTCCCCAGAAACTGTGTCCTCCTCTGTGCCAATAGAGCCACACATATAGTGCCCTAGGGAACCATATTAGGAAAAAAAAGGCTTTTTTTTTTTTTTTCTTTTTTAACTCTACAAATTAACTGTTGTTTTTCCAGAGGTGTTGGATGAGTTTCCCAGGCCACAGCGGCACAGATGTGTTCCTGCTCAGCCTGCAGGCACAGGATGGCACATTGCAGCACAGGAGCAGGAATGCTGAGCAAGGAGGAGGGAAAAATGAGTAGATGGCTCCAGGGTTGCTGCAAAATCATCTGGTCCCTGCAAGCACACCTGGAGATGCAACTCCAGAAGTAGCCAAGTTGATCTAATGGTTCCCTACTATAGAAAGGGGATCATCTTTCCTCCCTTGCTTCCTCTGGCCCTGTCCTTCCTGCCTGCTCCATCTTCCCCTTCTGAAGTGGTTGGAAATCCGGTTGTGCTTCCCAGCTGCGCTCCTTTGCATCAGCTTTTACTCGTCTCCTGGACCTCGTGTAATTCATTAAAACAGAGAAAAATATTCGCAGTGGTCTAAGGAACTCAGAGCAAGCTGCACATGAGCAGGAGGATCTCACAGTAAGGGCACAACTGCTGGGGAAGGCGGGAGTTAGAGCAGGAAAGTCCCTTCCCAGCAGCTGCGAATTTTCAGGCTGGCTCCCAGCATCCTTAAAACAGTATCACTAAGATCAAACATTTAATTATTGGTAGTTATATAATTTAGTGTAATATAGGAGGCTGGTGAACATGAGATCAAAACCTTTATAGTAGCATCGGTAACTGTTTTTAAAGCACAGAAAATTCCAAGTAATTTCCCTCATGAGAGTTATTCATTTTCATCTGTTCCTTGGAATTGGTTTTCTAGTAAACAATTCAATTTCTTCCCTAAATTCCACATATGAACTGACATTTGCTACTACTGGTTTAACAGATACTGACCCTGAGGAAAAGCAATCTGATCCACGTACCACGTATCATTGCTAACATGTAATACACAAATCTCTTTTTTCCCTAAATCTACTTACTTCAGAGAAAGGATAAAGTCTAATTTTCTGATGAATCCCAAGTTATTTGGATTATATTTTCTACACATTAACATAAAAAGGAAAAATAAGCCTAGATAACATTTACTAGATGATGTAATTTAGCAGTAACTTTTAACTTTAACTTTTAAATTGGAGGCTAACTCCAAGAATCCTCCATCACTTTCAGACAAAAACCAGCAAATGTGACTGCTGTGCCGGTTTTGACACATGAGAAAAGCTCAGGTATCTAATGAGGTTACTCATATTTGGACATACATGCGACTTGAACTTCAGATCTTCGCTGCAGCAGGGCCCCCATCCTGTTTCGTACAACACACTGATAAAAACCAGCATCGGACCTTTGCAAGGCTGGGATGATGTACCTAAAAAAGACAAAAATACAGAATTACTGTATGCACACAAGCAAATTAGTGCTATTTAATATGGCATTTCCTATTTCTCCTCCAATAATTTATGCATTATCTCAAATACTGTGTGTACTGTATCTAGGAAAAACATTTGAATTGCACAAAAAAATCCTTCCAGGTTAAAATCTACGCTCAATAAACATTGATTAGTCTCCCTAGTTTGCCTTGACAGACTTAAGTGTTTTCCTTCATTTTAGCTACCTCATTTATAAAGCAAAGATGCTGAGCATTTTGCTCAGAGGTCACATAACAAAACTACAATTTAAATGTAGGCAAAAAGAATCTTGCAAGAAACATCAAATTTTGCAATGAAAAGATGCTTACTACACTGCATGACCAGCTCAGCTCAGATGAGCACTGCAGAAGACACAGTTCCTTGTACATTATATTTGTTCTGCCCTTCAGGATACTTAAAAAGTCACTTAGTCCACTAATGTTCGCCTTCCTCATTCAACTATATCTGATAGCCCAACATGAAAATGAGCTGATAGGCACAGTTTTAATGTGAATAAAACAGAGGACTAATATAGATAATCCTGCATTAAACAAACATTAATCAAAGAGCAAATTCCCCCAGTCACCTTCAGAGATCTTCGAGCAGGATTAATGAAAGTCTTTATGAAAATGATAAATAATACTGCTGAATTTTAATCTTCAAAATTTAATTCTAGTAAAGAAGGCTTCTCATCTCATACTTGCACATACTATATACACCCACATATAGAGCTAATGTGTGAACAGAATCAGACAGTATGAAAATGAGAGAGGTGGGAGAAATCTAGTTTAAGTGATAAATGAGCACTATAATCAGTGCATTATAATTACCGTCAAATATACAAATGAAAATAGTTCAGACAACCTAAAACCAGTGAATGAAAATACCAGAACCATCAAGAAATGTCACCAGTCCTGAGCAATTCCCGGAAAGTCCTGGTTTCCCAAGCAGGCAACTTCACAAGCAGACCCGTCTATCCAGGTGCATCTCAAGTCTACTCCTCTCCTGGTAAATTTTCCATAGGAATTATGAAATTTTCTAGCTAGGGAGATGGGGTAGACTAACCAGTGCCGCCTTCCCCTTATTACTAAAGTAAGGGAAAGATTTAGAGGATTCAGCAGGTAGCACTACTCTACTCGGGGTAAAAATCAGGGGATCAGCACACACATACTTGCTGGTCCATGAACATTTAACTCTTAGGCAGGCTCCTTGCTGCATGTGCCATAGGACACACAGCAGGAAGCAGGGGAATATACAGGGAGCAGGATGATGAAGATGGAGAACTAGACTTCCTTTGTTCCTTCCAGGATTCCTTCTTGCAGCTACTTTGCTAAGGAATAGCTGCAAGTCTTCATTATATGTGTATATATAAAGTCATCAAAAGACAGTTACGATTCATTTTTATAACTAACTTTACTAAACAGTTTATAGCTTTCTAAGGTTTTCTCCCTCCCCTAACAGTTCAGCCTCGTATTTGGCCAACATTTGTTTTTCTGCTTGTCTATTAAGCCGAGCCAAAATCAAAGGCCTTTGGCATTCTTTGGTACTCCAGGAAACACAAGTTTTTGCCAACTTCTGTGAGCCACAGCTTGTTGGATGCTCGACTAGACTTTTCAGAAGAATGTTCTGCAAAAACCTCTGAAGAGAGTTCACTTGTTTCTGTGGAGAAATAGCTTCTCTTTTACTGATTTTTTTTCTTTTTTTAGAAAATGCTTTTCTATTTACCTCACAGCGAACTACTGCTTTTTGTGCGCTAAGCTTTCATGATTCAAGTTATTTTCTGATAAGTAAAAGGCAGAAAAAAAAAATAGTTCTTTCTAAATTCAAAGGCTTCTCTTCCCCGGACTAGATTTATATCAGAGGTTAAGGCAGGCTTTTGTTTGTTTGTTTACCACAACAAGGCATCATTTTGCTTTAATTTTGTCTGCACTCAACTTCTGAGCGAAGAACTCGCTGTTGTCACGGTGCCGGAGGCCACTGATGGCTTCCGGGGATTTGCGCAAGTAACACGGAGCCAGTTAATTTGTTTTGAGCAGTACAACCAGCTAGAAATACAGTTTCCACAGAAAGATGTAAAGTGACAGCTACGAAATAAAGCTGGTATGAAAGACAGGTAGGAAAGAAGGCCCTGGAAACCCAGAGTGCTCTGTCCCAGGCACAGAGAGGAGTGAGAAGTTAAGGGCAAACTGCTACTGAACATATAGGATGCGGTTTTTCAGAAGAAAACTTGTGAAGAAAGCAATGTATTGAAGTCAAACCTGTTTTCTTTACCACTAATATAGCAGTAATGTAGCTTATGATATATTCCAAGATTTTTTTAAAAAAAAAGGAATCTAAACACCAACTGGTGTAGATATTGCTTTCAAGAGACAAACACCAAAAAAGTCACTGCCTTAACTTCAAATACTCTTAATTCATACGAACTAGCCAAAAGTGCTCTTCAATCAGCACTATTGATCCGGTTTTCCTTCCAATACATGTCTCAGACCGCAGCCTATTTAATGTTCCTTTATAAATACTTAACACACACCGGTGTATGCACAGTCACTGCAACAGACAGGCTGTGCATCCCTAATCAGCACCTTTGCACAAAGACGAGCTGCTCATTCGGGGTCAAGCCATGGTATGCAAAGTCTCCAATTTGTTTTTTGCTCCTTTAGAGTGTGATAATAAGCTTGGAGTATTTTCATCCTGTCACAGTATAGACATTAACTAAGACACAATAACTAATATCAATCACTGAAAATATTTGAGGAGTCAACCTGCAGCTCAACTCACTTGTATAAGAAAGATTCATGCATTCAAACAGAACATTTACCTTCCTAAAGGACCACAGAACAAATATTACAGGGTCAAAGTTAAATTTTGCAAATGGAATTTTTGTGTTTAAGCATCCCCTTTCTTGCTTTCATTCATCCTAATGCACCTATATCACTTTTTAGAAAAGTGCATGGCTGCTAGGACAGCGAGGCTTAAAACTTTCCTATAGGAATCAAAATCCTCTTTGGATTTTCTCAGACTGTAGCAAGGAATTACATTAACAACAAGGCTGCAAAATTTAAATTAATATTTTCTACTAGTATTATTGTAATTATTATAAGCTAATATTTTCCTATCTTCTTAAGTGCCTCTGTAGCAATGTGTTTAATTAGAAATGGAAACAAGGGCAAAATAAAACACAAAATGAATAAATGTGCCTTGCATTGTGACCTGAAATTCACTAGAGTAAATTAACTCCATTGGTAAGAAACAAGGTCGGTGTGTGCCCGGATCCGCAGACACATGTGCAGACACCTTGGG
The DNA here is from genome assembly GCA_034781795.1 of Crypturellus tataupa. Lineage (NCBI taxonomy): Eukaryota > Metazoa > Chordata > Aves > Tinamiformes > Tinamidae > Crypturellus > Crypturellus tataupa. Next base: position 3,033,581 of record JAWLRI010000191.1, on the reverse strand, counting down.
AAAGACGTTCCAGCACCCTGATCCCAACTCCTGTTGCAACACACAGTCCAATTATAATTTTGGGTCTTGGCGAGTTTAAAGATGTGCACATATCTAATAAACACCATGGCATTCTGATCTTAGTTTCAAAATGTCATCCAGTCTCACTCAGATTTCTTTTAGTATCATAAAGTTTAAGCCTCTCAAGCTCAGCACACCTACAAACCTCGAGTCTGCTTTTTGTTAATATTCCATATTCTTGCCATACCCAAGGTTGTTTTCCCTTACTCTCTCAGCATTTACATGGATAACAGCTGTTGTCAGTTCTGTCTTCCAAAAAATTCCAGTGGCATTAACTCCAAGTCACGCTCAAACCCTTTGTGATTAATTGTGCTATTAGAGATTTCTTTTTTTTCCTAGAAATATTCACAAATCTTTTCTATAAACTAAACATTACTGCATGATATATGTAGGGCTCAAGATATCAGCATATTTCAAAGCCCGATAACAAAAGTAGCTAATAAAAGAAACTAAAGTTATTCTGTACATATTCAGTTATTCAGCAGTCTCACCTAAACCAAAGGTCTTGAATATTCAGGAAAGTGCAGATAAAACTACATGTTGCTTTGGAAATATAAGTCTCTGAATACATTTGTGCAATACATGACCTGAAAGGGTTTTTAAAATTTTTTTAAACACCTGGTATTTAAATGACTATTTCTGCTCCTCTAGAAACATAAATAAATATAGACAACAGTGCTAATGTTAAATAACCCCTTCAAAACCTTGGAGGAAATCAATTGTGGATGACCTTTTTAGACTGTATTGTCAGTTCTATACGAAGAAGCATTTTGATAGAATTAGTAATGTAATACTTTGTACGTTAACAGTGATAGTAACCCTTAGAAGCATCTGTTCTCTCGATGAGAAAAATCTCAGGAAGGCCTAATATCTAGTAGAGACTTTAGTTTTGCTCTTGTTTTTAATCTGGATGTGCTTGGAAACCATAGAAATGCAATAATTACCTACAAATTTACCTACCCACCTATACTAAAACTTCTGTCCACAATGATGAAGCACAATTTTCCACTGCCTTAGGCAATGCAATTATTACCAAAATGTACTATTTACCCTTGTTCACTAAGGACAGAAGTGTTTTGCAAAGGGTCTACCATGTACACACACCCCTTAACTTCTGAATTCACCAAGAGATTTCAACAGAACTTGAGAAGTGCAGAATTTGCATAGATATTAAATTTCTATATGGTTTATGGAAATTGGCAACTGCATAGGGGAAACCCAGTTAAGGCTCCCACTAAGGAAAAGGCAGATGAAACTTGGTCATTCAATGCTTGTACATTTGGCCATCTGCTACCGATCAGCAAAAACCTTGCTCTGATTAGCACATTTCTCCACTCGCTGATGGGAAGTCTTGAGGAACACAGTGGGGGTGAATGAGGTCCTGGGAGCAAACTACACAGATCTACAGAACAGTTTGTTAAACTGCAAGATTAATTTGTATGCTCCCAGATGTGAAACCCATTCTTTTATTTCTACATCTACCTATTAAAAAGAAAGCTTCCATTGAGGATAGTTCTTTGTAAGGATAAGCAGCAAATCAGACAAAATATTTATCTAATGTTTGCTCTGCTTTCAAGGCACTACAGTGGTGGAGAATCAAGGCAGGTAGCAGACAAATATACATTCAAGTGACAGAAACTCCTTTCTCTTTTCATTCAGAACAGGAAAACCTTGGTAAGTATGATTGATTAAAAATAAAGTAAATCAAATCTTCCCATGAGAAAAAGGATTGATGTTACTGAAAGCTTCTGTGTTACAACCTCAGTTTGCAAATCTTAAAAACAAACTTTTGCACAGGAGATTCTCCCAGATGTTCTCCATTTACTATTAACGTTCACAATAAAAAAATAACATAGTCAATGCATCAGTGTCTAGAAAAGGTTAAGTATTCTCCCTCCTTGTTCAATTAAAGAAGGCTATAATGCAGTTTGTATTTACTTATATTCAGTGGAATAGTTGGTTATTTCGCTGTCGTTGTGTAACCACTTAAATTCCAAGGGCCAGCTGCCTTCAGCGAGGCATGTCAGCACAAGGCGATTTCCTTCCAGGTGTATCTGGGGCAAGCCTGGTTCCGTCTTGAAGTACGGAGCAACATCATCTGAAACGGAGAAAATCATTTTAAAAGTTATTTAAATGAGCATTAGTAAATTTCGTGTCCATGATATTTAGCTCATTTCTTCTCAAAATCGCCAATGTAAAACAAGGACAGCATGTCCCAGCTCTTAAGGTTAACACTGCTATATTTAGAACTAAGTTTTGTCTTCAGAAACAAAGTTCAGAAATAATAATAATGAAGAAAAAAAAAAAAAAAAAAAAGAAGAAACCTTCAGGCCCTAATGCTTATTTAGAAGAAAAAAAGAAATGCCCGCTCTAATATCCCTTTTTTCCCCCCTTCTACTTTCACAAGGATTAAATTCACTCAAAAAAAAATTAAATAAAGCAGCAGAGTAATCTTGGATAGAAATGATTATCACAGCAGGAAAAGTCTCTGCGTAAATGAAAAATGTTGATAGAAAAAATAGTTTAGAAAAAACACCTCAACAAAGAAAAGTCACAAGATGTGTATGTTTTTTTCCATATTATTGCAAATCAAAATGCATTAAACAATATTACCTGAAACCAATTACAGATTTTGAATTGAGGTATTTTAATGATATTCAAGGGTCATGTATAACTTCAAACTCTTACTCTCCTGGCAGACCACAAATGCTTAGAATTCTCCAAGGAGCAAAGTTATGGGGCAAGGCTGTGAATATAACCATAAAGGAGCCTTTTTCCATCAGGGGAAAAACAACGATTCATAAATCTGGGGGGAATCATGCCCAGTCACACTCTCACTGACATCAACCGGAAAGGGATTTGGCCCATAGCAAGCAAACGTCCCACTCAAATTACTTAGAAACCAGTCACCAAAATTCTGTTAACCAGAAAGATCGTTTCAAACAATGTTTGAAATAAGAAGTCGGTAAGAAGTCAAGTCATTTGGAATAGCGAGCCATGGGTAAGGGGAAAGATCAATTTGACCACACAACCAGCCATGGTCATAGAAAGCTGGAAGATGGACTAAGCTCAAGATCACAGAAGGGAAGATATGAATAAAACCACATAAAAGGTGAGAAGAGGGCAACTAAAAGGAAATAAAAATTCTACGGTTATGAGGGTGCCATGAGGAAGTAAGCAAAGCAGAGATTGCAGTATCTCTTGGGCTTGATACCATCATTGGCAACTGCCAGTGTAAGTCACTCACAGATGTGTGCCAAGAAGTACATACACAAAGCAGGAAACACTTGGCTATTCAGTCATTTATGTGCTATGTAATCATGAAGTATCTTGTGTAACACTGGAGTTTCCCATCACTGGAAAGCCCTGGCTTCTGGGAAGGGTTGTCTCGTGGTGATTCACAGGTGTAAAGAGGTTCATGAAGGATCTGCAGCCCCAGAGCGTGCGTAGAAACCCGAAGTAAAAGATAATATTGGAATTGAGCTCCCTCAATTTCATAACCTAGTCTAACGTGTGATTTACTTCTTGATATATTTGCAGTAACAGTACTTAACTGTAACACACAGAAGTTTTTCTGTAATAGTTATTGCCATATTGACAACATTGAGTAAAATATAGAAAAATATCAATTAATAAAATATTGTAATGTATTGTACATACTCATTCTGTTTCTAGAGTCTGTATTTCATTTTCCTATATGAAAATGGTATTCTTCAACTTGTCAAAATGACAACGTGGTGTTACATATTGCTGCAAATAAAATTTTACGTACTCTCTACACAGAGGCATTTGGTGACGGTAATGTATTTCATCACCACGAACAATAATTAAAAACAAAGGAGGAAAAACAAAAGCCA
>JAWLRI010000191.1:3003156-3029564 GCA_034781795.1 Crypturellus tataupa | reverse complement strand
CAGAGGCATTTGGTGACGGTAATGTATTTCATCACCACGAACAATAATTAAAAACAAAGGAGGAAAAACAAAAGCCAACAAGGCATGCCACCAGCGTACAAATCATTCACCCCATCCTGGGTGAAGCACCAGCGGCGTTTATTGAGCCATCATAATCAGCCCCATCCATCAGGCGGGAGCCCAGGCAAGCGCAGAATCGAAATCTCAGTGTGAAGGCAGCAATCAGCTGAGTGGGACATTTTATTACCGCACTCTGCTTTTCAGACAGCTGAATTTCCTAGGGCAACTAACCTTTCTGCTAAATTGCTAATCTTCCGTTCAAAACTTGTTTTAGATTAAGCGCAGGTATTTTTATACTTGCTATTGGAAGATTTTCAGCTATCTTTTACATTTTATGAGGAAATGACCTCATTCTCTGTTTAAGGTTGTCTGAGTGTTCTGAATCCACAGGTCGGGCGCTATAATCTTCAAAGAGGGGAGAGTCAAAGGGCTCTGAGCAAGGGGAGATGGTGGTTCTGCAGGTGTTCCAGGTCCCTCTGAGGAGTGGGACCAAGTATGTCAACTTGTTGCTCATCCCTTGCCCTCAGAGCTGGCACCCGCGTGGCCACGTGTCCCCAACCCGGGTAGCAGCTGCACTTGAGCTCACTGTGGTCAAGGAGTCGTGGGGTGGCTGTCACCAAGCTCCTTGCTCCATCTCCAGGATCTGAGGGAACTACAGATTTGTGTTTCTCGCTTGGAGAAAAAATAATTAGGAAGATTTATAACCCGTTTGATCCCCCAAGTAAGGCAGAGCATCAGCTGCACATACATTTAATGGCTTGTACCGATAAATTGTCTCTCTTTGTAGCATTTAAAAGTTATAACAACTTCTGCAGGAAAAAAAGACACAACCTCTTAGAGCAATAAATAAAAGCTATTTTACATAAAATCTGACTGTAATCCACCTAACAAAATAAATCAAAACCAATTTTTTTCCCATTGTAACTTACAGCATTTTGAACATTTTATCTTTCCAAGTGCTGAATGGTTGCTACAGATCCTGGGAAGCAGAAACAGCTCCAAAAGGGCAGATATTCCTACGCTAGCCAGAGATACAGTGTGTGCTCCTCCATACATTACATATGTGAGATTTTTAAAAAAATTGGATGTTTTCCTTTTTAAATAACTGAATATTCTGAGGAGCTTCCTGTCAATTCTCATGTTCTCTTAGGAAATCTGCCAACACTGTAAAACTTTATAAACTAACCATTTAAGTAACCGTCAGTGCTGGCACGACCTATAGTTATTTTTTAAACAGATGTTCTCAAAATTGTATACAGAATATAACCATTATTGCAACATTTCCAGGCATGTTTTAATCTCTAAAGAGCCTAGAGAGAGTTCTGATGAAGGAAAGAAATATTAAAACCTTCCATTGGCTACACATGCATTTCTGGAACTCTCGTAAATGAGTTAGGAGATGGTCTTGATAGCCGTACCCTCGCAAAGTTACTGAAACAGGGTCAAACTTCCCTGTAGACCTGAGAAGTCAGCGACAGAGAGCTCTGCTGATGCTATGTAGGAGAAGGGGTTTCAGAGGAGTCTGTCTCCAGATCAAGGATAAGGTAGGACTGGCATCAGTCTCTCCAAAACAATATCCTTTACCCACTAGTATAAAGCAGCTCAAAAATGAGCTCAATAAACTGTTGTTTTCTCAAGAAATCTGTTTGCGGTTGAGCGAGATTCCTCTGTGAGGAAACAGATACCTGCATTATAAATCTGTACCCAAGCAATATGTTGACCCTCTTTTTCAGTGAGTTATTTCAGAGCTCAAACAGCACAACAGCCACCATGATTTCACCCACAATTACCCGCTTACCCTTTTAATGCATCTCTTTACAGGAACAAATGATTTGGAAGAGAAAGAGGCTGCTGCCCGCAAGGTTCCCGTTGCCCTTTCCACATCCCGTGGATGGGAGCCCGGGATGCTGCAACCTGCCGCGCTCACCCCGGACCCTCAATCAGGCCGGTATTGTAGGAAACCGGCTCTCAAAATTCAACGCAGACATGTCAGAAGTCCAAGTTTAATAGGTCTACAAGAATATTTTTGTAAAGAACAGAAAATGCTTTATAAATTAACCTGCTTCTCTGGAAGATTTACTCAACCCCTTAAAGTTTATCTTTTATTCTTGATATTTCCCAACTGGTGCCTACTGTCCATTTATTGGATTGAATTATGTAACCAGAGCTCAGTGAATATTCATTCATTTCACAAAAATAAAAAAAAGATAATGTTCTGATTTTTTTTTTTTTTTTTAAGTGAAAATAAAGTATTCATAAAGGGATAGCAAAAAAGCTTTGATGACTTTGGCATCTCTACAGTATCCCACTGCTTGTGCCTCAGACAGAGGATTTAAATTTAATGGAAGTAGAATTTTCAGCTGGATCACCAGGGACTCATTTGGTTGATCCAGAGCCCTTCAGGGAAACAGGAAGATTGGCAGGAAAAGAAGAGTCATCTCAGGAGGAAAACTGCAGAAAAGGAGAACTGGTTTGCAGAAGGGGAGCAGATACAAGTGGGTCATCCAACACGTGAGAAAGACTCGGACTTTGCTAGTTAAATATGGAAAAGTCTCCCTGAGGGCTGAGATCTAAGGCCACCTAAGGCCAATCAAGGCTTTAGAAGCAAGAAGAACATCTCAACTTTTATGCCCTTGAAGGATGGAAGGGAAAAAAAAGAAAAGAAAGCCTCTTCCAGCCCTACAAACAGGAGCAATAAGATGTTATGTTACAAGACTCTTGGCCCTACAGAAAAAAACACCCCTTAGTGCTGTACAATATTACTTTCTTCTGAGTACCCCTTGCTTTCTAGCTAGGCTGATTAAAAAATGGATATTTTATCTGAGGTGGAGGCAGCATCTCCCTGTTACAACACAGAGTCTGCAAGTTTTCATCGCGTCAGCATGCCGAAGGCTCTGACATCTGACTAGTATCCTTAGAGGATGGCGTAGATTTGTTTCTATGGAAATCCAAAAAAATCCACAGGAGATAATATGCCAAAATTATCTTAAAGAATTACCAAGTAACCATGTCTCACGTCTGGATTCTTGCTTCATAACCTGTCTGGCTCCTGTTTGTACAGCACTAAACTACAAGGCTTAGATTATACTGCCAGAGTAGCCTGTCTGTTTTCTCTCCTTGGTACATACAGAGTTTAAACGGATTTTATCTCAAAATATAGTTCCAGGACCTAATTCAGCATTGCACATACACTTTTCTTTGGATCAATGCTGACATTTTTACATAAAAATAGTGCTCCGTGCAGCTCATCTCTTTTGAGCTTCACCACAGCCCTAGCAGATAGGCCCGCCACAGAAAAGCAGAGATTTGTCCTATACTATATTTCTCCCGGAGAGTCTTGTTTGGGCTCAAATTTGCAAACCCAAGCTACAAGAGGACACGGTCTGACTATTTAACCTTGTATTGACTAGAATGGGAATTAAAAGCCATTTAGTGTGGCCATTTGGTAGTTAACTCAGGGAATTTAATCACATAAGGGCAGAATGAGCGAACACAGCTTCAGAAACTGGAGAGAGTCATAACAAGGACCTCAAACACACCAACACCAAAACGTTTATAGGACATTCCGGCTAAAGAGTCTTAGCCTTGTATGACTTAACATTTGTCAACTCCTAAACGCAAGTTAAATTAAACAGAAATTTCATTTCCTACAGGGTGCTATAAAAAAAAAAAAAAAGCCCTCACAAAACGTATTTTATTAAAGATGAAATTACATCTTGAACACTTGTATTCTACTAAGAAAACAGTTGCAGCTAAAATGAGGTTTTAATAACTTGAGAAGAATCAGTGTCTAAAATTGCAAGGACATTAAGAGGAAGAATAATGAGAACCATGAACAGACCAAGAAATTCTCACATCTATTACGTATCTCTAGCACATTTTCTGGTGGGGCAATTAGGAATATTAGAAGTAGATTAACTTTCTCATAGATCAGCTCAGGCCAGAGCAAATACATCTCAATCACTAATAAAATATCATGCAACCATTTTTTTTTTTCTTTCCATTGCTTATTTGTTAGGAAAACTAAGGAAAAAAAAAGTTTGACTAGAATATAATTTTCAATAAACCCAAACAAAAATACAACTGTTATAAAAAACACACCTACATTGATTTCAGTTTATGCATTTGTAGCGAAACCGTAATGCATATCAACTCTCTTTCATATGTCTGAGGTTATAATCAGCTAATACTGAAAAGGAAAGAACAGAATATCCAGGAGGTATTTTCCAGGAAAATAAGACTGTCTAAAGTATGTACTGAGGCTGAATGACAAGGTCACGAGACGAGCAGTGACATCAAACTGCTTCTGCACTTATTGTTTGCTAGAAAATAGATGTGAGCCATCTTCAGGTAATGATAATTGATACAAAGCAAGTATTTTAAAAGACTATCTCAAGGATTGAATACATAGTACAAAGTTATAGCTAAATTCAAAAGGAGCCTAGAATCAGGAAAGCTAGACTCCAGGCAGGAAGAATACTTTCAGGGATCCAAAGGAAGTGCATAATGCGAGTGCAACTACGGGGAGCAGAATCCCATCAAAAACAGATTAAAATTCAGCGGTGACATTCACAGGCGGATGCACCTACCTTCGAGTTTGAGCTGCTCTGCACTGATTGAGCACCAATAACCACAGCCTTCTGGGGAATCAGGACCATTGGCTTCTCAGTCCTGACTGGGATACGCAATAAGCTTTCCCTCTTTCCTTTTCCAAAAGGGACTTTCCATCTTAATTCCTGACATGTATACATACATGTTCTAGCCCTCTCAAGAGAGCACATGAAAGTGAGTTTCAGTAGCTTTTATGGCATAAGAATTGGAAAAAAATTACATCATAAATCTCGGGGCACATACTAAGAAGTCAGATGGAACTCCAATGCATCTCAAACTCCTTTAGAATTCAAACCTTTTAAAAGGCTGGGAAAGTTACGATCTATTCATAGGCTGTCAACAATATGAACATATATTAAAGCATTGAGTTACTTTAACTGTATGGATTCACAAGGTTATTCTGTTCAAAATATTGGATATTTGAGATTCAGGTTATCTGGGGTGTATGAAATAAATCACTACATATATATCAGTTAAATTAAAACAGTGTTTTACTACCTCATACTAAGCCTAGATTTCATCATAGTAAATATTTCATCAATATACCAGGTTATTTTTCAAAAATACTGCCACAATTCAGTGCTTTCACACAGAAGTATAAAACACTCTCCTAAAATGAATTTGCTAAACTTTTATCAAAGACAATATCTGGTTTCATATTGGAGTAATACTGAAACAACTGTATTTAAATCACTCCTGCTCATCCTCTGTTTCCTAAGTATAAATCAAGGAAATGAGTCTGCATTACCCATTTTTGTCCTCTCCTAGATAGGAAAAATAACTTGCTTGCTGAATAACTCTAGTATAATCTCTGAAAGCAACTACAGTATCAGTTAAGGTTGATAGATAGGCACTTGTAAGAGGTTTAATTGGAGATGGAATTAAACTGTTTTAAAACTAAGTTTTGGGAAGAAACCTATATATTTCTAGGATAAGTGACATTTATAACTCTTAAATATAGTCACCGTAAGACTACATTATAACAGTTGACCTTTATTTCCTCTTAAATGGGATAATCCAAGCAACAACTGGTTAATTGGTTGTTGACTAATTGACAAACCTCTATTTGATTTCGATGGAATAAATATTGAATTTAAGATTATATATCTGTTTGCGTGCAATCCCACGAGACAAACTAAAACGTTCTGTAATGCAGAGTTATGAGTAGCTTTCAACAGTTCAGTAGAACAAGAATCCCCAGTGGTAAAAACAAGCATCTCATATCGATAGTTAAGTAGATTAATTAAAAATTATTTTTCTTAAGCATGAAACATCAATTCTGTATTTCAGAATTACCTAAATAGCATTGCAAATTCCATTTTGCCTCCGAGTTTCTCATTTCCTGATGTAAACAGAATAAACATTTGCCTAAATCTTGACTAGTACGCAGCACCGTTTAAAAGAACAAACATTCGTTCATTCCCTTGGCAGCTTATGTGATTCTAAGACTGTAGGCGCCGGGGGACGGAGCGCGGCAGGAACACCTGTCTGCGTATTTCCACCCTCTGTCTTGTTTTAAAGCTCAGAAATTTCCTGTTGTACCTTTTTGCCTTCTCCCACATTTTCCAACAAATTAGGATGTAACTACAAAAGTATTTCAGCATAATATGCAAATACAAGGAAAAAATGTGTTCTTTTTGTGATGAAAAAGAAAATCTTATTCCTCCCTACCTAAAAATCCTAACACGTAACCAATTCTTTGAGTTCATAAAATTGACTCCCTAACACTGAGTCATCTTAAACAAACATCCTTTTAATCACTGCAGATTTCTTGAGAAATATTTCTTTTCTTTTGAGACATGGTTTCTTGAGACGTGCAATATTTTAATAGAAAACTTTGAAACTGAACTGAAAGGATGAGCACAAAAAAAGGCACAAAAAGAATTTTTAGAGATTGCCACAATAAGGCAGTACCATAAGGAAAACATTTCAAGAGCTAAGCTCGAAACTAGTGACACATTCTCCTTGCATCTCAGCATCCCAAGAGCTGGTTGATAAACAACAGTGTCTTCTTTCAGTATTTGGATAAATTAGCCTAATTAAAACCAGATAGTATGAAATAGTATCAATCAATTTTATAACTAGTTTTCTAAACCATCCTCTTAAAGAAATCACTGGCTTTTTGCAGCAGCTTACAAAAGTGGCACAGCCACATTCTTCTGAGTCAAACAGTAATGAAGAGCACAAAGGTTAAGTTGAGGCATGTATCTAGAAACACTTAATATTCAAAAGCATTTTGCATGGATTTTGTGTGCAATCTGAAGCTGCGATAAGAAACAGGATGATTCATTAGACAGGATTCAAATCACAGCACACTCAGTTCCCCCTAAAAAAAATGTGGAATTGAAGTGTCCCTGGAAGTTACAGAGCTCCCATGGGCTCCGTGTTCCCGTCAAGTGCAGCAAGTTGAGCAAAAGGGCAGGAAAGCACCTCAGCACAAATACTATATACCAAATGCTTTAAATAGTTTAGGGGCACAAAGGAATCAAAAGCCAGCAAAGAATGTTTTTAGCCATAAGATACACATTTTCAGATAAGTAATCTGATGTGCTCCAACAGCTGCTATTTAGTGAGGAGTGACATTCATCTCTATAAAACACTGACATTTAACCAAAAAGTCATAACCAGCCCAATAAGGGTGGACAGTATCTCAAACAGTTACAGGAAGAGACACGAACAGAGCAGTCCAGCGTCACCCATCTATAACAATGTCTGAAGGACGGAGAACCTACGGCCTTGGTTTCTACATCTTGCCCAGAAGAGAAGCGCCGATCCCTGTGAGATAAGGGCTGCCTCCAGACATCACTGCAGTTTTGCAGTTGGACCATTCCTGGAATTCTTAAACATTCTTTAAGAACATTATAAACGTACTTATAAGGCAAGTGTGCTTTTCAGAGTTTGCCCTTAGTAGAGGATGCAGAAGCAGACAGTCATACACTACGCTGAAGTGAAAGGGATTCAGTGAGTGGGTTATTCACACACTCACACAGTGCTAAATTGGGACCCAAACCCCATTAAACCACAATCCAAAACTCACAGCTCTCAGTGTAAATACTCCCATCACAAGCAAACTCTTAAGCAACTCGTAAGCGAACTCTGGAAGGGGTCAGGTTAGCGCTCGAGTCAGTACGAGGAGCACGGAGGGACCCTCAAAGGAAGCACTGCAGCTCCCTGTCTAATTTGTGGAGACAACCGGAGCCGCTCGCAAACACAGACAGACAACTTGGGATATTTTTCAGGCAGAAGAGCAGGCATTAATTAAAGGCCCAAGGAAAGCTCTGCTGAAGCCCTGACATGCATTGGTTACCTTAATTCTCTCTAGTATCATCACTTATTTCTGTCTTTTACACTAACCCTGCTCAGAACTAGCCAAGTGGAATTCTTCACCACCTCGGGGATAATACACGTATATTGAGACTATAAAATTATTTTCAACAATTCTGACTAAACATATAATTTCCTCTTGTCAGGAGCTGGACGAAACGTATCACTGTTCTTGAAAGCGTAACTCAGCTTGACATATCTGAAGGCCAAAAAGAGCATTTTATTAATCTGGGCGTTTTATTTAATATTTCTTTGGGCTATAAATAAAAAGCAAGTTAATACTGTTTTAACTTTTGACAGTTCTAACGTTAATTACATGTACTGCATTTTATAAATCAATACTTCTTACATAAAATGTTATTCAACTTGCCAAGTGTAGTAATAGATCAATGCACTTACTGTTCCTGCTAATGTTGATGAATGACACGCATCAAAAAGATATATAAAGGAAAAATAAAAGATTTACAGTTTCAAGTCAGAGAGAGTTAAACTCTATTTAGGCAGAGGGGGAATTTAAATGCTGTTTGGAAAATGATGTCATATTTTTTATCAAGGTTTGAGAAGTTTTTCTCTCCCTCTTCTAATGTCAATGCCTGAAGCTATTATAAGCAGATTGCTCTGCACACAGATCTACTACATTATATTCTGAAAAATATGCAGAAGTGCCATGAGTTATTGCACATGATCTTTAATTTTATTTTTCTTTAAGTATTATATTGCTCTGTTCGGTATGCAGTACCTCTATCTAAACATACTACTAGGTGATCAAAAGAATAGTTCGTAATGACTTCACTAGTAGAATGCATTACACACTACACTATGTGCTTAAAATTTTAAATGCAATACAAGTAAGATTTCGGTTATAGATCAGCTTTAGGGATTGCATTCACTGAATTACACGCAGTAATAAGAGAAATGACTCAGGGTTAAAAAATATGCCAAAACCTAACACTTATACATCCAAGTATATATTTTTATATATATACACACACAGGTGTGCATAAAACAGAATTTTTATTTATGGAATATATATGTGTATAAAACAGAAAATTACAAAACTGAGATTGGTCTAAAGCAGTTGACAAGTTTAGTAGAATCTCCTGCAACCCTAGTCACCTTATTAAAGAAACCAGAAGAAAAAAATATCCAGAGAGAACCACGAGAACGCTGCATGCAGAGCCGTGCTGCCCAAGGGCAAGTCGTGAGGGCAAGGCCAGGAAGAGCCATAACTGGCTGAAAAACTAAATAAAGAACATTCACTTGGAGAGAGTTTAGTCCTGCCTTATTGGTGTAGGCATAGAAGCTGTTAAAGATTTATTAAGCTCTGTGAGAGAAAGGAGGAAACGCAGGGCCCAGGACTGGCACAGGGCAGTGCCAGCTGAGGTGACTTGCACCGCGCTGCAGCGGAGGGAAACGTCAGGAGCAGAAGCGCTTTTCCCCAAAAAGGGAAATTGCCGGCCAAAGGGAGCAGGAGAGGGCATCTAAGCACCTCCTTACGCTGATAAACCATATTATTCTTTTCCCCACAAAGGAAATAAAGTTGCCAGTCACTGCAGAGAATGTAATTAAGTTGTTTTTAAGAAAAGAACAGTTCTTTGTGCAACACCAGCATTAACTGCTTTTAGCAAAAGAATCAGTGGGACAATGTCAAAACCCCAGGGAAATCTAACAAGGTTCACCAGACGCCTACTGCCAACCTCACTGAAGGGCCAAGCAGGTTCGCTGGCCTCAGAGCACTCGTTGCTCCCCCTTTTCTGCCTCTGCAGTTCCCCATATAGTTAGGCACAGGACTGAATCAGAACCATGCACACTATTTGTTTTTACAAGCCAAAACTTTACAATAAAACCATTTATCTGAAATAGGTACCGCGATGTTCTGATTTTAACAGCAAAGAACAACTCTATACAAACAAATTAAAGAACCATAGTCCTATGGAAATACCTGCAAAATGCTTTCTAGAAGTCTCAAAGGGGCATTTAAAAGGGAAAGGAAAAGCAGTTTTTCATATTCTGAGTTTAATAGCTGGAGGATTCCACTGAACTGCAATACAATCAGTGCTGTAGTCCCATACTACTGCTTTGATGCATTATTTATTGCAAAGAAAGCTCATTTTACACGTTCTAATTGTGAGGCAGAACACACAGATTCTGGGACAGTAGAAATGAAAGTGACACCAGTCGGCAGCCTCTGGGCACTTCCCTTCCTTTACTTTGTCTTATAATACACAAAGGAAAAACCAACATTTCATACCTATTTGAATTAAAAATCATAAAATAAAAATCATCCAAACTGCAAAAATAAAATATAGAGAGATCAGCTGAATATAGAAATTTACCTTTCTACTCTATATCCTAAATACCCTACGGTTATTAGCTCAAAGGCTATTACATAAATACTCTTATTCTTATAATTTCCACCAACAGAGCTTTCATTGATGCAGCTTTTGGAAATGTCTTTCATTACCACAGATTCAAAGGGCCTGTTCAGGGAGCAGATCTTTCAAAAGAGGGACTTGGGCAGAAACCTCTGCCTGACTTAAAGCAAACAGACTGAAATGCTGCCTCGTTATTATTGCCTCATTAGGAAGCAAATTGGTTGTTTTTCTGTTTGTTTAGCAATATTCAACAAGTGCTTATTTTGACACTGTTCTCCTGTGGAAACGCATTAAATTAGCATGTTCCATGGTTACAGGATATATTTATTGGACAAAGGCCAATTCAGCAGCATCAAAACAAAAATAATAAGTTTTAAATGGAAGTAACATGCATTAAGTCTCTAAGATGCTTAGTGCTTCTAAGAGGCTCTGTGCTTCTTGTCAGCATGTTACATCTGAACAAAAGCTAATGATTTCCATCATTCTACCTCGTAATTATAATACCTCAAATACAACTTTTTTTAAATAAAAGACATGATACACAGAAGAAAAAAATTGATATCCTGGGGATACAACAAAATCATGAAAACTGCAGATGCAAGTCAGTGTAACAGCAGCAACCTCCCCTCAATATAGGGAAAGAGTTCTACTAATAAGCAGAACATTGATGTTAACAGCTACTTTTAGCCTTTACTATATATCAACTTAAGAGAAAACACAAGGCAAGTCCAGTGACAGCAAGTAAAACAAAGAAGCAGTAACAATAACATGATGATGGATTGCAATATATTGTTCTACTAGGAGTCAACAGGGCAAGGGCTTTATAAAAATTATGTTTTCCTCTGAGAAAAATCAGTATAATATGAGCCGGTACAAGCAATATAAAAGAAAAAAAAAAAAAAAAAAAAAAAAAAAAAAAAAAAAAACACACACACACACACTCAGAAAAAACACCCTTACATAAAACACTTCTGACTTTGCTTTCCATTTTAATGGCTGCAGGCAAAATTCGGAATACATTTGTCAAGTTGATATTATCACCACAACAGGGGCATGCCTCACTCGCTCTGCGTTTGTTCTCAAAGTTCTTTTAGTGGCCATCAGCCAAGAGGAGAGAGTACAGCAAACCCAGAGCATTCGTGCTCGGCAGACACAGAAATGCACCTTTAAACATTTAAGAGAAGTTTCAGCAAATATTATCGAGTGCTTCTCTGCAAGACAGCAATTGCATTCAGCTTAACGTTAAATACAACAGCCCAAGCAATCTGAAAATTCGGGGCGATATGCTCTCTGTCTGCTCACAGTTCAAGAGATCCGAGACATCCAAGTCTGATCTGTGACAACCCGTGCCAACATCTTTTAACATTTTTCTTGACATCTGAAATTGATTTCAAATAGAGGGATCCATGAGACTGTGTGAATTCTACTGAAAAGGAAGGAGGACAGCACTCAGAAACAGGCAATCACATGGATAGTCCTCACTTTTTTTCTTTTCCTCCCTCTTTGGTACTTTAACATTTGTGCCTTTAAGCAAATAAAGATTCTTAGATGAAGATAATCCTTATCCTCATGCCTTCAAAATGAATATCAGTCAAACATGTAAATATATATATATGCTTTTTATGATACCTGGACAGAGCTTTGTTCAACTAATTTCTTAATAGATACTGTTCTTTCACCAAAATACTTGCATCTCTGCACTTTTTTTTTTTTTTTTTTTTTTAATTTTCAGCCTAAATTGCATAGGCTGAGAAAATGTATTATATAGACCAAAATGCATCAATTCGAAGCATATAACTCCCATTCATCCGTGGATTGAAGAATACGTTGCCGCTTTGAACTGCTTAGCTGATAGAAATAATATCCACAAAGTTGATTCCAGTCAAGTTCCTTTTGAATATACACAGGTTGCAAATTCAATCAAGCCCATCCGCTGAGGCTCTCCATCCCCAGCCACCCCAGACCAGCACTGTTACAACAGGAATTACAGTGTCGTGTAATGGATTTGAAGGATAACATCGAACGGGTTTGGGCTGCTTATTTTTAATGAGGGCATGATGATATTAGGGCAAGGAGCTTCACTTTGGCACCACTACAGTGCTTGCAAGAGAGGGATTTCAACAGCTGTCCTGTACAGATGGCTGCTTTTATTTACAAAGCTTTGAACTGAAGAAAGATTAAATCTACGGCTGAGGGACCTTTACCTTACTTCTTGCTTGTATAGTTGCCAGAGGGAAGAAAATAAATAAATAAAGCAAATGCAGATCATAATGGACTTTTTAAAAACATTATGCACACTGCATTTAAGCATGCAGAATATGTTTCTTTATTTTTAGTATCATACAATGCATCCACTGAAGGTCCAGAAACTTCCAAATTTTTTTAAACATTCAGATTTTTCCTGCCAGACTGCCCAGTACTACAAAAACTAAAAATATATAAATGCAGAAAAAAAAACAAGTTAAAAGCAAGCATTCTAAGAGCAGCATGCCACACACTGTATGATTAATTATATGTGTCTTTATGATAAATAATTCTATTTTTCATTAAAAGTTGAAAGGTGTGAAAGAAGGTGGCCAAAAAAAAAAATCTGCTTTTCTTTAAAACAATGCTCAATATAGACACATGACATGTTGCTGATTATTGAAATAAACTTAGATAGAAACAATATTGCACTATTCAGAGAAAAATATTTACACTATGTTCACAAAAAAAAACCCATACAGAAATCAGAATTCCCAGAGTTTCACTTTCAAACTCTATCTCCAACCTGACTTCTTAAACACTCTGGGAAAACCCTTGGTTTATGGTAACTCAGATCAGTGTTCATCAATATCAGCCACTCACGTGTCACAAGAATATTCCCATCAGGAAGAATTGTTCCCGAGCCTGATGGTTGGATGTCAATGTGCTGGATAAAGGCATGGCCAGATCCAGCCTTTGGCCTCTAATAAGTCTTCCATGGCACATGGAAATATCGATTAATTCTCTTCTGGCAGCTATAGACCATTTGGAAGCCAACACAGAAGGAATCCATGGACTTTTAAGGTGAAAATTTATTTAAAATTGTACAAGAGAATTTAAGAGTTCTAAAATCTCTCAAAAGATTTAAAAAACAAAACTGATTTAATCAACTACATTTGTAAAAGCTGGCATTTCTATCAAGGCATGATTTCTATCAAATAAATAAGGATCACAGCTGTTTGTGGATGTAGGATATATCTAATAATAGTGCCAGTTAACCACATGAAAATAAATGGCCCTTTTGCAACTCATTGAACACTTTTGAAAGTTAAATAGATGACAAAAAGTAACAAACATTTTGCAGGTTCCAAGCCTAAACAAAAATAGTCAACAACTAGGTAAAGAAAACAATCTCTCTCATTCTGGAGGTGTCATCACATAAGAATTCCAGAGTATTTATATCATCACATCCTTCTAACCAACATCATTAGATCATTAATGAAAATAAGCCTCAAGAGTTCAAAGAAATCTGTTTATACACATTATTTCAAACTGTCATATTTCATCTAAATCAACACAGAGTTTAATTTTTAATGGCAATAGTGGTTTTGCCCTATATTTCTATATACAGAAACAACTGAACTACTCAGTTGGACTATTGTTGTTCAAGCCTTAAAAAAAATCACCCTCAAGCACAAATCAGCATAGATTTCTGTTTGAAATGTGAGTGATTAAGAAAAAGTTTAAAGCAATCAAATAAGATCTTTAATCAGGAAACATGCACAGGCAAATAAATTTTTTTACACCATCATAACAATATTGGTAGCAAGAGACGCGGTTACTGTTCTCATTCTCCTTCACAATTGTTGTCTATTCATCACTGAACGCTGAAAATAGATTTTCTCACTCTCCAAAAACTAGACATATCAGTCTCTAGATTACACTTTTCATGTGAATTAATCATTTCTTTTACAAGAACCGTTGTTGGTCTAAGGGAACTATTTAGGGAAAAATGCAACTGTGCATCAGTTCATCCATCTCTCCACTGATAGGATAATTAGGAGTTATATATATTGAACATGTTATGAATCCATCTGTTATCAAGGTTGAAATTACACAAGAATTCACAAAGCAATAAATAAGCATGGATTGACATGGGACACAGTATTTAATAAAGAAGCGTGAAAGAAATGAGTAGTAAAAAAGTTGCCTAGAAGATATTCACATGCACACGGGTGAGTAAACTGTAAGAAAAGCAGCTCCATCAGGTTAAACTGCAAAGAAAGGGGTAACGGAGTCACTGCAGATTTTTACGCACAGAACAGACCTGGTTGGGGTGACTGTGAAAAGAGCTGGGTGAGAACGAACTAACTAGAAAGGGAAACAGGGCTGGAGAGCAGAGTGTGTCTGAGCAGGAGCAGACTGGGTCTCCTCAAGGAGATGCTTGAGATAGAAAAAGAATTCAACTCAAATTCTTAAAAGAGCATGGACATAAAACCTGAAAACAATCACCAACTGCTGAAGAATACACTGGAAAAATTTCAAGAGTTTTGATTCTCTGTGCTAGAATTCACCTAAAATATAAAGCAAAACAAATTGTCCTGATGCTTTAGCTTGAAACTCAGAGGTTTATACGAGGACTTCAAAATCCAAATGAAGTTTAATTCAACTACATGCTGCTTACAGTCCCTCTGGGTTTAAAAGTGTGAAAAGTCACGCGTCCTTAAAAATCAATCCTGCATTTTTCCAGAGAAGGAGGATAAAAGAAAGGAAAAAGAAATAAAAGGAAAAAAGCATGCATGAAATAAACCATCTGGATTTCCAAAATTACATTTAGTTATTTCTTCAACCTTCACAGACTGTCAAATGATATATACATACATATATACATATATTTATAGACACATACTAGTAGCTGCTTTAATTATGGCTACAAGAAGTAATGACAGACAGGCACAGGTTTTTTGCTTGATTTCTTTTTCCTCTCTTCCTCCATCCCTGCTATTGAAAGCTCAAACTGTTCCTGTCCCCCCAAACACATCTGCCAACCCACTCTCAGATAAAGAATTTCTGAAGTTATTGAAAACTATTTCCAAATTAAAACCACAGACTCAAGTGATATTATTAAAGGTTCATTTCTGGAATTCTGCTTGCCAAGCAAGCTTTCCTCCCTCTTGTTTCTCCTTGCCACCTCAATAACAGGTGACACTGCTCTGATTTATGATACACCATCATCCGCACATCTCCCATGCGGATTTACTCGCAGCTTTCCCAGCGCAGCACAACCTGTCAGGAAGAGCTATGCCGGCTACATTTCCCATATGGAATCCAACAGCTGGAGTTCATTCATTAGAGCAAGTGAAAAACCTGATATAAATTAAAAAGAGCAAAACAACACAGTGACAAATATATCTTCTGTTGCCTCTAGGGTGACACCAGGCAGGGCTGCAAAGCCAACCTGCCGTTCAGGGAAACACGGAGTTAATGGAGCCCCATTGCTTGGGGCTGTGGGATCCCCCCAGTCTCAAACTCCAAGATCCCCAAATTCCCCCTCTTCATTCAGGACCCCAAGTGCCACTGGTCCAGCCCCACAACCAGCATCAGCTCCCACTCCACTACATCCCTATATCCCATTGCCCCCCCAGCACCACTTTTCCAGGTGGCTGCTACATTCCACTTATTCCAAAAAGAAGATGCAGCCAAGGGGCTGCATTCAAGCTGCTCTCAGTGCCAGACCTGAAGCTTTGTTTTAATAAAACCAAACATAGCTTCCACTAACTTCATGGACATAAAATGTATTTTTATTTTACCTAGGTGTGTTACAACATTGGGATTTAATACGCTTTGCTTTGAGGTGCACATTCTGCCTCTCCTTTAGGCTCTGACATGATATCTTATAATTCTGGGGACCCTATGAATTGTTCTTCTTTTCTAGCACTAGGATTAAGTTATCTAAATCAAATACGCCTATATTATATAAATACTTACATATGATTGAATATACTCTTCCTGTATCTATTGGAGTTAGTCTTTTTTCGGTCTTTTAAGGCATTTTCTTGCATGCTTTAACTTAAGACAGAACACAGAAGAATGATGAGCAAATTATTTCCCTGGCTCTAGGTTAATTATTTTTAAACATATCAAATTATTTAACTAATTTTACTAAATGAACTATGAACTTTAACAGTTCATTCAAATTAGCTATTCTGGAAACTTTCACCCTTAAAATAACCAACATTTAAGCATAGTCATAATTAGTGGCAAACAGCAGTTAGTCAGTAAAAACACACTAACTTTAACACAAGATGTCTTTTTGGTTGTAGAACTATCAAAATAATGAGAAAAGCTACCAGTTTTACTCAACTGCAAAAAGGGAAACTGCCCAGAACAAGAAAGTTTATTAAATGGGCCAGAATGGTTAAAGAGCAGGGTGGAGAGGGCTACTGAGGAAAGATCCTTTGAAAACTTGAAGCCAAATGACAGAAAGAGAAAGAGTCACAAAGTCTTGCACCGCAAGGGTAAAAGTAGAGCAACGGCGGCCCAAAAAAGTTGCGAGAACAACTGCATAAGAATCAAAAAAAAATCTAGAGGACAAAGCTTCTCTTTAGAAATAGCCGAGTCCATTCAACTAGACATCATTACGATGCCTAAGATATTACAGCAGTATTTGAAACAACGCATTAATCAACAGTGACTCACGATGGAAAAAAGTCACTTTGATTGTTCGTTAGTTCTTAAAGAGTGTGTCCTGAGCAGGGAGGGATGCGGAGGCAAGTATCACATTAATATTTATAATTAAAACTGAATGGCAAGCCTCTCCTCACAAGAGGAAAACAAAATAGTGACTAATTTCAGTAAACAATTATTAATAAGTATCCAGCTTTTCAGAGAACCCAAATGTGTGTGAGTAATTTGGAGTGATTACTAATAGTTACAGTCACAAAAAACAATATTTATGGCTTTTCAGCATTGGTCATCATCTCAAAACTGTTACACCAGCTAAACTAAGACATTTCCAAAAATTTCTTATATTGCAGAAAAATATTCCAATAGATGCAATGAAAAAAGGTTAAAAAAGGTTCATGCCAATACAATATAAATTCCTCACTCATAGCTACAAGGCAGTTAAAGATCAATATTACTAGCATAGTATAGAGTAATTTTAAAATGTGATCAGAGCAGTCAGCCTAAGTAACCACATTATGAGATATGTGAAGACCCAGCAATTGCAATAACGAAATGAAATGATAAACTGCTTGAAGGAAATGCACTTCTGCAAGGATCCAAAGTGATGATACACAACCAGCAACCTTGAAGACAGTCATTTACACATCATGAAGACTCAGTACTGAGAACATGTGCACTGAATTTGATTCCAATTGACACCATGTAGCTTTTCACATCCATCTAGAAACAGCATGCATTATGATATATTATCTATATTGCATTATAGACCACTTAAAGCAGTGATTGTTGCTTCTTTTACAATGAAGCATGACTTTGGCACAAATAACAAGGATCTTTGACTGCATCTTTGATGTTGAACAGCTTATTACCATGCTAATCAGCCATTTTAGAACAATTATTTAAATATATAGATATTATCACATAAGTAATAAAGTAATAAGTATAAATAGCATCTGTGATCACTCTTTGATGTAATTTAAAACAGAAAGCCTAAAACAAAGGCTTCTTTTTATTGATGTTGCAAACACTCATATAAAACTAATGGATCACTTTGAGTCTTGATATCTACTTTTAGATGAGCTCCCTGCTTTCTCCTTTATGCCATAATTATAAGCATAATTCATACCTTAACATCATCTTCCCAGTTGTAACATTAAGATGCTTCTTACTTATCTCTTTCCTATGGAAAATTGATGGCCTTCTGATACTTTTAGGAGATTTGAAATCTACCAAAATGATATACGATACTGATGAAAACGGCATTTAGTGATACAACAAGACTTATAACAAATGTTCAGGATCTGCGAGATGGGCTCAGAAGTGACAGGAAAGCAAATGGGCCACCATGGCCTGATGGCCACCTAAACTACTCTAGCCCCTTTGCTACTGTGCCAGCTTATATGTGCATATCAGTTTCACGCCTTATATTCCACTTTTATAAGGGCATTTTAGAAGCATTAACTGGCTTTTTTGTTGTTGTTTTCGTTGGCTCCTGGTGAGACGGGTATTAGTTTAATAATAATTTACCATTTGTCAAGATTCATTCAAAGAAATAAATATCCACGTTCTTCCAGTAAGGCTTATCACAAAAACAAATAAAATTGGAAATTATGTAGTTCTTTCCAAAGTCAAAGCCTACACAAACTGTAACTTGCATTAAAATACAAAGAGTACAAACATTAAAGAAGATCTAAAAGCATTTCCAGTACAGGTACGAGATAAATCACACTACCAGCTCTAAAAATTAGAGTCATTTCACCCTCCAAAACTGTCCGCTCACTTAAATCATTCAGAATTATAGCGGATGACACGTCCAAGTATGACCAAGGAACCACTAAATCCGCTCACATTATCAGCAGCCTACGTGGCCGGCGCGGGGGCCCCGATGGCATCTCCAGGGCACTCGCAGCTCCGAACCCGCATGAATCCCGACAGCCAAAAGCCGCTTCCTGCAACGCTGCTAACACCGTTCTCAGCAGGTCGACTTCTTGCAAAGGGCTCCAGCCTCACACGACACATAGGAGGACACATAGGAGGACAGTCCTGGTCTGTCTGCTACGTTCATGTGGGATGGCTCATCCTTAGAGCAGGTTTTTCAGAAAGGTTAGTGACAGCTCACCAGCATCACTTGAGTATTTTCACCCAGTCCTCCAACAGAAAAGGCTTCAACAACTTGCCTATATTCTAGCATTTAAAAAAAAACACTCACTCACATGGGTCTGTTATTCCCATTGTAACATTTACTATGTCCATAAAAAAAAGGATTTAGTATTACCATAAAGCTAACATCAGCAGTATTGCTCGATTTTCCACACCTCCTGTCATTTGAAGTCTTTTTCATGAAATCAAGCCTAAATTTTATCCTAGAAAAAGCCATCAATATCTGAGGCAATTTTTGTTATGCCAGTTCCTTTACTCCTGTTCCAGGCAGTAAGAATCTGAAAGATAGTGAAATTCAATATATATTTATAATTCATTTAGATGGAATAATTTGAAGCAAAGGTATCAGTAAGGACACAGCTCTTAAATGAGTCATAACTCCTAGGTTTGCAAAACTGAACATTTTTATGCTATTGAGCAGATTACACAGGAAAGATGGAACACTATAAAAAAGCAGCACAGAAATACAGAAAGAAACAGAACTGCCCTTTAAATAAGAAAGCTAGAGGAAAGTGCCCCCTATTTCAAAGGCCATCCTGCTCTTCGAAAGATCTGGGCACCTGCTTTCTTTAAGCTTTTGCGTTCTTGCTTTATGCACCTCGTAGCTTTAGAGAGTGAATAACGTTTTGTGTGAAGATGCTGAGCTTAAGCAACTTGATAAAATGGACTTATCACAAACAGAGTGCAAACTTTTGTAGAAGCCCAATACAACTGGGTGCCTGGCCGCAAAACATATGTAAAAACAACCCAAACACTATATGCAGGAAAACAGACACACACATTTCAACGGGAAGTAGGAGAGTTGCAAAGATCATTGCACTGTTGCAAAGTTGCAAAGATGCAGGCACTGTTGGGATCCTGAAAGAATAATGGAAGTTTTATCCACTATCGTGATAAATCTAGCAAAGACAGACCTAGAAAAAAAATGAAATAATTCCTTCTGCACTAGCAGGCAGAAAGTTTCAACCCTTTGAAACAGAATTATTTTACAAAAATGTTAGATTTGAATCTCCTCCTCTCCTGCCCAAACTACTAAGGGTTTAGGAATGCCTAAGACAGCCTGGAGCCTTCAAAGAATTATTTAATCTAGATTTGTAGTTTTCCCTTTTCAACAAAAATACAATGCTAATAAAATGAAGCAAATAAACATTCCTAGTTTATTATTCATGCTTTAATGCAAGAATTGTATTCTTATATCATTAAAATCAATATCTTTACATTATTCTGTCCTACAAAACAAAATTTCAAAATGTTTAGCCGTGTACCACTTTGTATTAAATTACAAATTCGCCTGGAAGTTCATTTTTACACTTTGATCTAAAACTATTACCCAAGTCCTGTACAATGTAATTAAATAAATTAAACTAGCCCTTGGGGACCTCTTGCCCTGAAATGAAATTTCAGATCCAAAGAGTGCCTGTAACCTTTACTGCAACCATGTCTAAAACGCTTCTTGTAATTTCACGAGTAATCAGATCTTGACAGAAATGCAGACACTTGTTGATGGGACTCTTCCTTACTGATATCCCCAAGGATAAATTTACCACATTGTGACTGACAAGATTTCTATTACATCAGAACCCTTGTTTAGAGAAGAAAGTTTTCCTGAGCTCTGCACTAAGGCATCTGGAACACCACTGGGCAGTCGCAGGGCATGGGCACTGCGGTGGCTCCCATGGGACTCGCTACACTTTAGGAATTGAACTTTCGGAAAAGAGCCTTCAGTGCGAGTTACCTTGATTTGGGGGATAAAGGGGAATATATTTTTTTAAATACCACCCATCTCAAAATTACTAATTTCAGATGCCAGCTCAGAATTAAGCTCTGGATTCCTGCCTGCCTTGCACAGTTCTCCAGACCTGCCCACAGCAGTGTAACAGCTGTCATTCGCTATTGATCAAACACAGGACTTGGTAAATCTGGGTATCAGCAGCCAGAAAGTGGCAGGTGTCAGTAATTGCTGCTCAAGACACTGCCGAGTTCACTTAACATGTTTTTCTAGCCATTACACTGTCTTTAATACAAGCGACATTGAGCAAGGGAGCACGTTCTGCCATCAGAAGGACCCTAGGGCTGCCGGACGCTTTTGGGCCTCCCTGACCACAAGTACCGAACCCAAATGCTCCAACCCGAGCAACTCCTCAGCCTCCCCGTGTCCCTTTTGGAGGTGTCGCTGCGATTCCCGAGCGCCTGCCCTGCTCCTGAAGCTCCAGAAGGATCAAAGTTGCCTTTTCGCCCACAATCTTCCCTTTCTTCGCACGACAATTCTTTTACAGTCAGTGGAACAACTTAAACACTTGTTTAAGATAAAACGCCTAAGTACTTTGCTCAACTGAATCTTTAGCCATCTCTTCACTATAACAAAAGACAGTATCAACCTGAGAGACACTTTAAAAAAGAATTCTCAGAAAGATTCAAGGAAAGTATTGCAATGCAGACACTCTCATTCTTTCCAGCTAAGAAAATAACACTCTCCTTTCTGAAACACAAAGGTAACCAAGGAAGCACCACATCATTTCCAAAAGGCTCTCTTTGCAAGAGTAAAGTGGCATTTTATTATTTTATTTTATCCCTTTAAGTATGTTTCAACTTTGAAAGCAATCCTGCACAACAGCAAAACATTTTTATGCACAACAGGTATGTAACAAGGATAATAAAGGATGACTACTAGAGAAAACATTAATTTCTCCATATGAATATTTCCAAAGGTCATATCTGCTTTCTTCATTTATCTAAGGCTGATGCTACCCTGCCCCGAGAGTCTCAGGCTTGTATCTCATTTACTTAGCTTTGCTACAGCTGAGGAAAAGCTATAACTTTACCGCAATTTTATCTCCCTAGGCGACAAATCAATCTGGCTGGAGAGCATCACTAATTTTAATAAAAATAGACTGATTAATAATATTAAATATTTTAAACACATAACTGAATTTTATTTTTAAGTTATGAATCACGGCAAACATACCCAAGGAACAGACTTACAGCGTGCCTGTATTATCATTCCAGGGTGTTATCAGGGCCCAATTTCAAAGTGCCTACATATGGGAAAGACACATACAAGTAAATGATTTTGTAGTATTACAGCCAGAAGACTATGGAGTCAATATTCAGTAAGCCACTAAGTCCAGGAAGATAAATTATTTATGTCAAGCCGCTTTCCAAACTTGACAGCTTGGTCGTGCCGGCCACTGCATTGCCCAGCTGGGGGTACAGAAAGTCTTACTTATCTTGCAGCTTCCAGTGAAGATGGAAACCATCCTTCCACCACCATAAAAGTACAATTATTAAATATACCAACAGAAGAGTTAGAAAGAATCTCTTCGGTCTCCTAGCTCATTGCCCCCTGAAGGGCAAGGCATTCGAAGAAATGGCTTGAGAGCCAATAAACCAGTATCTTGCAGTTATATCTATATACCCAATTCATTAATACTCATAATGATTCATAATGATGATGCCATACAGAAGACAACTTTACTGAACACCAGACACGACAGAGCCTGCTAGGAATTGGAGACCTGCCTGAACAAATTCCTGCTCATTGCTTAAGAATCCATTAAATGGGTTAAAAAGCACCTATAAATTGCAGACTTTTTTAAATCTCCAACATACAAAAAAAAAATTACGTTCCACATTCACAATATATGGACAACAAGCTATGAGGAAACTTGATTGTTTAAGAGCTCAAACAGCAGATGACTTCCTCAAAGCTTAGTTAAATCCTACTAATACTCCTGGTGTTTCACTTGTATCATCATCCTTTAGCTTTATATTTCTCAAAATTCTTCTGTGTTTACACCAAGGAGGTCATAAAAACATTACAAATGCTCATGAAATGCCAGCTCTTTGCTGTATACCTTATGTCCATCCCGACAGCTGCATGAATTTCCCATTCCTGCTTTTTGCTAGAGATCAGCTTAGCTAATCCTCTTCAAATACTCACCAGAACATACACATATGAAAATATGATTAAGCCCATTTTGTACTACATCATGAAAGGGGTTTATTGGTTATGACACTGCATTAGGATCTGGCAATCCCATAAGAGCAGCCCCTCAAGTACACTAGTCTGTGCAGTAATGTATTTACAACAGAGATCTGGGCAGTAAATCAGTTGAAATTGGAGACAACTGTCCGTGCAGAGGTGCTGGACTGAAGGGGACTAACAGATCTTCCCCAATAACTGTGTATTTTGGTCTAGCAGTGAACAGCAACTAACCTGCACTTTTACATTGCGTTACAATTAGTTTTAAAATTCAAATCTGACTCTGTAAAGAATGCTAGAAAATAGAATGGGGAGACTTTTAGAAATAGACTTATCAGGAATATGGATAAATCCTTACTATGGAGTCAAGAGTTTGGGATTTAATGATAGACACCTTCAACAAGAACTGAAAACAATTGAGCGCTATTCGTTCTCTGGAAAAGCAGGCAGGAAGGCATTCATCCAAGTTTGCTGTAATATACTTTAAAAGCAGGCTGAATATAACAGCAGTTAAATCTCTGAAAAGCGACTCCGCAGCGTCCCATATTGTTTCCCTGAGCCCAGGGGAGTGGGTCTGTCTATGTGTTTTAGTGATGCGCACAGCTTTGACGACACTTCAATTATCTCTAGCTGAAATTGAATCTGTTAAGAACACTGTAAAGCGAATAATCCAATTCCTTCTAATACACCAGTCTGAATCCCTGAGCCCTAATGAACATTTTTCCTCTTTCATTCCCTCTCCCTAGAGCTACATTGTTGAGTCAAGAACCTAGCAATTATGTATCATTTAAATATTTTTGGTTTATACCCATTCATCACTGGCAAGTGAGGACACGATTGTGGTGAGCTTCCCCACAACGCAACGCAATTTTAATTACCAGAAATCCAACATACTAGCTGAAAAAATGTCATCAATATCTACAACAAAGCACTTGGCACGCCTAGAAATACTAGAATTGGAGGAACACATGGTTTCCGATACTAGCTATGATTTCTTAATTAAAAGTATCTTTACATAATCAGATTTCATTATAGAAATTTAAAACAAAAAGGACACAAATATTGCTCAAGAGCTTCCCTTTTTGGTTAGCATATATCCTCCAACAAACCAAATGCCCGATACGATCCAGTGTCAAGAACTTGGTAGTTTCAAGGATACTTTTTATTACTCAGCTGCACAATAAACCTCACAGAACTCAGCTGGACAAGATCATGAGCAACCTGATCTAATTTCGCAGTATGAACCCAGAGCTCAACTAAATCATCTCCAGCAGCTTCTTCCCATTTAAGTTATTCTATGATTCCCACCCTTCAAAACAGAATTTGTCGTCCCAGCCACACATAATGGCTAACAAGAAACTTTTAAATGATATTTTAATAGAGGAATACAAGCAGTGCTGTGCAATATGCTTTACAACAGTCATATTTTATGGATTTTGACATTGAAAAAACAGAATAAGTTCTAACATTATGTTTACAATGTTCCTTTATACACATCCCTGCTATTAATACACAAAATTGACTAGTCTTTTAACTTCCAGAAAAAGTAAATGCTTAAAATCTATGACTGTATCTATATCTGTTCAGTTCAGAATTTATTTTAATATAGGGTTAGTCCATGATCTCAACCCACAGTATTCTCAATGCTTAAGAATCAGACATGCCTGGGGTTTGTGAAAATCCTTGCCAACTACTATCAAAGAAAATATCCGCTTGTCAGTGCAACCTTCATTAAGCATCATCAACACCCATTTATCTAAAACTAAGCTATCACTTACAACCCAGTAAGTGGCTTATCAAAAAAATCAAATGCAGAGAATTTCAAAGTCAGATATTTCATGTTCCTAAAAGCCATTTTAAAAGGCTGGAATTAAAAAAAAAAAACCACCCACAACATACCACACACTTTTCATATTTAGCCTTAATTTGAGACAATAATACTAGATATGGGACACAAAACTGGCTACAAAAATCTGAATTCTGAAAGCCTAAATTGAATAGTATGACAGAAGGCTGCTCCCTTTACTTTTAATTTTCCACTTCAAAACCATTATGACAACCATTACTGCATAATTGTAATCATACAGTATATTCCACAAATACCCACATCCACAGGACACCTGCAAAACTAATGCTACAGCACCAGCAAAGAGGCAGTTCCTGTCTGAAATTAAGCAAGCATTGGTTGGACTAACAGTAATTGAAAAATCCTGTCTTCCCAAAGCTCCTAAACTTTGATTCTGCAAAACTTTGAGGACACCTGAACTTGCACTTCATGGGCCAGAGAGCATCTCTCTGCCTCAGAGCACAGTAAAACTCTTAGCTTGTCTTTTGGTCATTGTTTGACCTGTTTCAGTGAGCAACACAGCTTTCCCTGAACCTTACATCAGCTTAAAAAAATAATAATAATAATAATAATAATTTAACTTGTCTATAAAGCTTCAACCTCTGCCTCTTAGGTAAATCGAAATATTTTGATCTTTATAAATGCTGCCAGTAGATAACCCAGGTGAATTTCATATAAGTTTGAATTATGCCATCATCATCATAATACAGGTGATCTTCTGCCAAACAAATTAAATAGTGGGGGGAAAAGTGTTTTTTTGTTTTTTGTTTTTTGTTTTTTTTAATATTTAGTTTAATAAACTGATAACACAATTAAAAAAAAAGGGAAAAAAACCTGCAAGTATAGGGGTATTAGTTTCCAGGTTAACAGGGCTTGAGAAGTTCAGGTAGAGACAGTGATCAGATGCCAATTCTACCTCCCACATTAATTTTGTTTTGACTTATGCTTGACTAATATATATTTGACTTGTATTAATTTTATTTTGATTTATATTGAACAGTGTCAATAGTCTCCACAAGGAGGCATATCTGACCTTCTCCACAAAGTGGACATCTTCACATACTTGCATTTCTCTTTACACAGAGCTAATTGCTTCCTCATTTCTTAGTTCACCATGCAAGAACACTGGTGTTTCGCCCAGCTGTGTTTTCCCTACACTTCTAAGCAGCTTTGAGACAGCTCTCAGAAGTGATGTCCTGTAGGACAATCCAGTCTGCTGTCACACTGGTGAATACGAGCAATTTTTGCAGAGAACACCTGGTAACTCCTTTTCCCCAGGAGCACATTAAGAAACAATAAAAGGTCTTTCCAATCTTTGGAATGGGACTTAAAAAATAAGCCCTAGAAACAGAGAATCCATTAAGCAACCTGGGGCCAGGCTTTTAGCAACAGTAGCCTG
>JAWLRI010000191.1:2977627-3003056 GCA_034781795.1 Crypturellus tataupa | reverse complement strand
TTACACAGAGCTAATTGCTTCCTCATTTCTTAGTTCACCATGCAAGAACACTGGTGTTTCGCCCAGCTGTGTTTTCCGTACACTTCTAAGCAGCCGAGACAGCTCTCAGAAGTGATGTCCTGTAAGACAATCCAGTCTGCTGTCACACTGGTGAATACGAGCAATTTTTGCAGAGAACACCCGGTAACTCCTTTTCCCCAGGAGCACATTAAGAAGCAATAAAAGGACTTTCCAATCTTTGGAATGGGGACTTAAAAAATAAGCCCTAGAAACAGAGAATCCATTAAGCAACCTGGGGCCAGGCTTTTAGCAACAGTAGCCTGGTGAATGCGCGTTTGGTGCATTCCTGGTGTATAACATTTGAGGACTTGCTTGGAGCAAGGCACAGGTCCCTCAGGATTGCCTGCGAGCGCTGCTTTACTCAGTCCTGCCACTTCCAAGAACACATAGTGCTTTGTAATCCTGACTCATCCTGGGCTTATTACCAGGCAGGATTAATACTTGCTTAATTGCTCTCACTTCAAAATCCCTGTATACACCCTAGTCACTCAATCTGTACAGTCTGTTCAGAGCAACTGTCTGAGGGAAGCTCAGGTCTGGAGCCCGCTTCAACCGCTGCCTGTGTTTATAGCTGCTGGGATAACATCTGCCCTTAATTTGTATTTGCTTTTTCTGGAGCTTGGCATCCGGGCCATTTCATAGCCATCCTCCCCAACCTTCCTCCCTTCCGAATTGAACTTAACCTACCAAGGACCATGCGAACTGCACAAGGGCCACCAAAGGGCTCCTTGGCTACAACTGGAGATTTTTCTTGAAACCCGGGAATTGCTAACACTTGCTTTGTTTTTGCTCATACTCATCCTGCTAACACCTCATCCAAGCCAACTTGCTCCCTTTATATACCTGCTTTAAAATATAGGACACAAAAATATGTACTTTACATTGTCATTTTTATGCGCCACCACCATTGAGGCCACGCATAAAATACTACTAATACAAATTAAATGCACAATGAGTTGCTCTGCTTAAACACATCAAGGAGACAAAGAATCCTCCCTTTCCATGTTTCTATGGTACATCACAGCACCACATCCCCCCACCTCCAGCTCTCAAAGGTTTGCAAAAGACATGAAGGAGAGTTGGGTCTTTTCCATGTGACTGAAAACCTTCCCCTGGGAATTTCTTAGAAGAGCTGCATTTCCTTCCCTGGCTGCTGAACCCCTTCATCCTCCAGGGGCACAAAGAGCAAAGATGCAAGTTTGCCTCCAAGTGCCCTCGGGGTGAACTTGAAGAAATCAACCTTGCAAAGGGAACACAACCCAGGTCGGTCCGTGGTGGCTGCCCTGCTATTGCAGTCAGGCACAATATTCTTCAGTTTCTTCAGAAATCTCCTGTATAGCTCTGCTTTCTGCTATTATCCATCCTTAGAGGCAGTGGAATTGTAGCTCTCGGTGAACCAGTTTTTATTTACTGCTTTGGCATCTTGCAGAACGCAGGCATTGCAGTACATGGCACTTCAGCCTCTTGCTGGAGCTCCCCTACATATGCTGCAGGATTTCTGGGTAGGACTTGCATTTTATTAGAAATAGCATCCTTTTAATTAAAAGTTAGGCTACATATTTAAATTGGAAATGTCAAAAGCTTAATAAATTACAGTGTTTTAACATCATAAATACATTGTACAGAAACATATAATTGAAAAAATAATTTATCTCCAGTTGGAAAAGCGTGAGAAATATACAGAAATACACAGCCAATTTGTGGCTGTTCCCTATGGATGTTGAATTATTTGAAATACTTTTAGATTGCAGATAGGAGTGTCTTCATACATATAATATTTACAAAAAATGACAGCAGGATAAATGGAAAAAATACTTATGTAGAAAATATTGAAGAGATCCCACCACCATTCAGCAACAACAAACAGTTGTGACTTGGGCTGCAGTGAATTTCAGCTCTGCTCTTATATTCCTGGAATTTGAATTGCCTTAAATATTTGAATATTTAAGGCTTTGCTTTGGAAAGTATTTTACAACCAGAAGACACATTTTCAGATCAAGTTTTACAAATTAGATTGAAATGAGAGAAAAAAAACACACCCTAAAGGTTCAAGTTTCCACATAAAACGTCTGTTTAGCTGCAGGGCTTAACAGCACCAAGCTAGGGAGGATCATGTCCTTAAATCAATCATGATCAATAGGAGGCAGGTGGCGGCCTGTCACCCTGCACACAGCACTCGGCCTGATAAGGTCACTGCATCTGTCAGGGGGAAACTGCTAAAAAAGCATCACAGCAAAAACCCCCTGAATCCTGAGCCCAGCATCTCCCTGCAGGAAGAGCAGGAGGGAGTAAACTGGGCAGTTGTAGGAGTTAGATGGGTTTACCATGTTTGATAGTTTGTCAAAATACTCTTTTCTTCTTGTTCTTCCTCTCCCCCAACCTTTATGGAGAGGCAACAAAACTGTGCTGTATCATCCCTGGATCTGAAGAGATTTCTCAGTTTTCTCCTGGGGTTTCAAACACCCTTTTGATATAATTTCCCACAAACCGCATAATTTTAAACAGACACTGCACTGAGTTCCCATTAGCCGGAAAGCAGCTATTACTGTAATTAAATGTTGTCTCTTTGAGGGGGACAGATACTGCAAGCTCCCACTATAGCATAATGCCACTGCACAGCAAGTTGTACAATAATCTTTCCTGTTGCTTCAGAAATCCACTCTAGAAAAGCAATAATTACCCAGGTGCATTACTTTTATCATTCCTGGTACAGTATAGATACACATACTGTATCACTCTGGGAAAAAAGTCAAAATTAAACTTTTGAAAGCAAGTGCTAAAAACTGTCTTCAAATAAGATTTGTAAACACACAGATTTTTTCTGTGTTATTTAAATGTCAATTTTGAGTATACACACACCAAATTACAACAGATTTATTCACCATACAGATGCTAAATTTGATGTCCCCTGCCTTTTTTTGGTAGCTTCACTTAAAGAGTCCTGCTTCCTTAACACCATAAGCAAAGATGAGAACACCAATACAACTCTACTGAAAACAAGTTGACGTCTTATTTCTAAGCTCTTAGAAATGTCTTTTTAGAATAAGAGTGTTGTTTAATAGCCTGAGTACTAGTAAATAATTTACTGCAGAAACTCTTTAAAATATTCAAACATTACTTGAATAGGATACTTAGCACATAATCTCCATAAAGTAAATTTCACATTAAAACAGGCTTTTCCATTCTTTCTTTTCCCCAAACAATGAAATCAGGAAATTAGAACTACATCCTCTACCATTAATACACGTTCCAAGTGCATTTGTGATGCAAGGTCTCTCAGATTTTTCAGAGAAAATTAGATTCATAATCAGCAATAAAACATTACTGCGAACATTCAAGACACAGCAAACAGCTTTATAGCAAACGTGCACACTAAGAAAGGCTATTCATCGCATGTCCTAACCACAGAAAGTCTAAATTACTGTTTAAATCATGTGCTACATTCAGTTGTTTTTTACCTTTACAACAAAAATAGCCTCTTCTTTCCAGGGACCAACACCATCACGATTTCCCTTTCTACTCATTAGTAGAAACAGGCAAACACATTTCCAGAGGACCTATTTGTGAGGTCTCCTTAGATCAACAAGGCAATTTGCAACTTTGTGGACAAGTAAATTCCCAGTTGTTTTTTAGCATATTTTCTTCTACGTTTACATAATGATATGTTGAAAGATCTTTACTGACTACTCTGAAGGAATTATAGAAAAATTCTTGTTAAACCTGATGATTTTTTTTTGTTAAATAATTAGCTAATTACTAGTTAGACCATTTCTTTTTTATTCCAACAATGTAAACCTTAAAAGAACCAGGTAAAATTAAAAGAATACCTTAAAAATCTATTCTAATACATTAAATGTAAATCTGAGATACTGCTGAACTCCAGAGCACTGGAGTCTGATAAAAGAATAAAGTTCTTCTCACGTCTCTGCCAGCCCTTAGTCACACATGACTCTATATAAAGAAAAATCTTAAGACACTGCCTATTGCTGAGCACTTGAACTGTATATAGAATTAGCTGAACTGTATCCATTCATAAACACAAGCACAAGGCATAAAATTGCTCACAGTAGGTGCTCTTGTAAAACACACAAAGCCATGATCTGCATTTCAAATTAAAAATTACAACTTATTACGAACAAAAGCTTCTCCGTTGATATAGCCATCTAATTTCGCATCTTCCTGAAGAACTTCAATGTATCCAGCAAATTAGCAGATGCAGGATCTAATTAGCCATCAAGACAGGAGAAGAAAATAAGCTCAATCCTGACAATATATAACAGAATGAATCACTGACATTTTGCCCTCTAAGCAAAGGCAGACACCGTATTAAATCACTTTAAAGCATTCACTGAAAAGTCTTTCAGAGGAAAGAACTTCTAGAAACTAGCAAAATGCCCAACTAGAAAGGTTTTCCTTTTTTTGGCATAGTTTTGAATATAAAAATAAATCTAAAATTCATGTGCCAAGGGGTCCATAAAACACAAGTCTCTTGCAGAAAGCACAGACTGATTTCTATCAAGTTCAGTCTTTACTTCATATACCTCTGTTGATCCCACAAAATATGGCTGGTATCGAGTGGCATTACCATTTTTTTTAAAAAAAACTTTTTTGTTCCATCTAAATTTAATCTTTTTTTTTAAATAAAGTCAGCTCGTCAAGATATAACCATTTAAAAGAATAGGCTAGCATTCACATTAATTATCATTATTCCTTAGCTTGAGTAAAAAAAAAAAGTAGCACAAATTTGGGCATATTTTCTCTTCCTAATATTAATATTACAAATGATATCGCTCTACCTCTTTTGTCTTCCTAAACGTAAGCATATTTACACACATGTGTAAATGCGCAAGCATCAGGGCCTCATCTTTTGCTGCAAGCTTTCCTTCTAATTATCTAATGCTAATATAATCGCCTTGTATCAGTTTTACAAAACAGTATCATACTCTATTTGATTAAATATTTTCTCTTGTTTCCTCTAGGGAGAGGGTAAAAAAAAGTAATCTTTGAAAGATGAAAGACCTACTTGAAGCCTAATTATCAAATTAAGCTTCTGGTTCATGCAATTGTGGCCATTGATTTTGCTCAACTTTCAAGTTAATCTATTGTTCTATCACTC
The DNA here is from genome assembly GCA_034781795.1 of Crypturellus tataupa. NCBI lineage: Eukaryota > Metazoa > Chordata > Aves > Tinamiformes > Tinamidae > Crypturellus > Crypturellus tataupa. The sequence continues at coordinate 2,997,880 of JAWLRI010000191.1, read as the reverse complement.
TGAAGACAATATTAAATAGTTATTTCTTAATTTGCTTAGCATATGAATGGAATTCTTACTTGCTCTGTATTTGTTGTCTATCAATGCAATATTAGATTCATATAAAAATGACATTTCTCTATTGTTATCCTTGCCACTAATTCATTCCATTGACCCTGAAGAAACCATTTGATTTTCTTAGTTCTTCCATTTCTGCACATAAACAATGCAGTAGTAATGCAAGACAGAATTCATTTTTCCCCTCAAAAGAGGGTTTTAAGTAATAGCTCTGGCCTACTTAATGGTTTGAAGATAGTAAGTAATCACACATGGCCAGGATTAAGATAACACATTTAACTAAAACGTAGAAATATATTTTACTCCAGTTGAAGACGTATTCTGAAAAAAAAAAAATCTTAAAAGTATTTCAGCCCCTCAGTAGGTGCTAACCACAAAAAGCTTTTGACAGGAATCAGTGTTCTTTTCCGAGTCACTTTCCTAATATAGTTCTCTCCACAGGCTCGAAAACTTCAGTAGGAATTTAAGAAAAATGATATTTCCTACAATATATGCACAAAGAAAAGCCTTAGGGCTCATTTACAGGTGGAGATGAGGTTCAATATACAAAAGATAGTTTAAGTTTTCATAAATGGAGAGGTTGAAAAAGCAGAAGATACCCAAGGGAGAAAGAGGAGGAGTATTTTCAGAGTCCATAACCTCCTTCCCTTCTATCAGCACCCAACACCACTTGATGTATCAGCAGCTTTGTTATGTTACGAGATAAATGGGACCTGGAATTCAAGAAAGGCTCCAGAGTGGAGCCAGCAGCTGAGCCTGGTCAGGCAGGCTCAAGGTGGGCCCAGGGCATCGAGGAATCTCCTCTCCCAAAGGAAGATCCACTTCCAAGCAGAGTTCTCCCCAGCCCGTCCCCAACACTCACTGTTTAAGAGCTGTTTTTCAAGCTCTAACTGTAATGCCAGGGAAACAGCGGGTGTTTATCCTGCTGAGCGAACACGATCACTGCTCACCTTCAGCTGCCATTACAGGCGCCAGCTTCCATATCCCAGCAGCATTTCTACAGCAGCAAAACCCTGAGATTTGGAGTATTTGAATAACTAAATACTCCGGTGGCTTCTCTTTCATGGCTAAAACGCTGCTGTTTAAGTTGCCACAAAATTGAACCCCAAAGATCTTTATGGGCTGTGATCTTGGTCAGATACTACTTGTAGTAAAGGTTCACCCTTAATTTCAATTCACATCTGGTGATCTGCTCAAACAGACTGTGCTTGGCTCTGCACCTTGCCATGTTCCTTCATTCATCAGCTCTGTGGCCGCTGCAGAGGGTAACGCAGAGCCACAAGTCAAAACTGCGCTCTGCAGATTCAGCCAAAAACAAGCAATTTTTAAAACATACCAATGCAGTAAGCAAAGTTTCAGAAGTTCTTGTTTACAGAAAAGAAATGGATTTTAACAAAGTGTTAATTTATTATTTCGTATGACAAGCATTTGCAATTGAATATTTGAAAGACTTGCACAGGTCACACCTGCTACTTAGGAAGTGTTGACACTCTTGCAGGGTTTCACAAATATACCGCCAAGGCTTGAACGTACAAGATAAATTTCAGCAATTAAGTTTTGTTTGGATTACTAAAACAAGCCATAATTGATTGCTCATATTCTTTACTTCATTAATGATTCTCTAATTAGTAAAAACTTATCAGTATCTGTGGCTGGAGGGTTAGCAGTCAGTGATAAAAATACAGGTGTGAAATAACCCAATTTACAATATCAGATGATGTTAATGATTTAACACCAAGTAGCAAGGTCCCATGAAATATAATCTAAATTCCTATTACTACCTACTGACAATCACAGTTTTATATCAGGAAATGATTACTACACTTATCTTCTCATTAGCAGCTAATTTCACTCATTCCTCTTGCCAAGATAATTGCAAGTATTTTTTTTTTCAGGCTCGAATTAATTAATAGGACATTTGGACCCTGCACATTTTTCTCAGGATAAAATAAGAACATGTATATGAAGACAAAAATAGTTCTGTTCACTAATTACTAAGACTAAGGACAATAAGATTCTGTAATGTACTGAAATTAATAAAAATTAATAAAACTCCTTTTCATGTATAATAAACTAATCATCAGATTTACCTAACTTTTAGATGTACCTAACTTTACATTTAAATAAATATGCCAAGGATCATTTCAAGAGCTTTTTCCCATACAAATAATAATACCGCAAAATTGTTGATTATTACTGTCAAGTCAAGCATCCCTGGACAGCAGGATGAGTTTCTGCTGCTGCCCTCAGCTGCATGCTGTAACACAGAGCTTTTCGTTTTAAACCACTGGAACAGGCCATCACTCATTTAAATTTGGAAACGCCTGAAAAATCTATGATCACTACAGCAATCTCAACCCATACATCCCCACAAAAAACACAGAGCAAAGGAGAAAGAACAAACTACCATCTGGCTTGAAGTCTCGGGCAGTATTTTCATTGGGAAGCTTCCTTCATCAGTAGCTTGCTTTGCCACCTTGCTTTAGGAAACATCCAAAGATCAAAGAGGTTGCACTCGGATGGGCACATTTTCATGCCAACAGCTAGGAGAAAGAATAACCTTCGAGCAAACTGCTCAGTGAACCCCTAAGTAACCAGGCAGCAGAACAGAGTATAAAAGTCTCCAGAAAGGTCAATAGATAAGAAAAAAACTTAATTATTAACTTAAGGGCCTTTTTCTTTTCATTTTAAACTCCACTAAACCTGGAGTTACCTGCAAATGGGGGGTTTAGCCATATTTCTCTAAAACAAAGTCCCGTGTTAAAGACTACTGAGAAAAAACTAGAAAAGTGTCAAATTGCAATCACTGCATTGTTTTCTGTTTAATATAAAATGGGTTCTGTGAACTATTTCTAGCACCACTGCTTAAGAATATATTTAAAGAGCAATAAAAATCCCTCGGGATATTATGAGGTCCAGATGATTAACCTCACCATGCATTTAATACAAGCAGTTAATGAAAGTATACAGTACTTCGTAAGAATTACAGAAACTTAATAAATTAATGCTAATCACACAGTCCGTATTGCAACGGATACCGCCCTATTCCAGATTTCCAAGCGAACGTTTGTGCAGCTTTCAAGTCCTGACTTTCTACAGCTCTGAAACTTAACAAGCCAACAGCAAGCGACCCACGTTCCCAGCCTGGGCACACACAGTAATTCTGCATCATGCAACCCTGCCAGTGCCACCAGGTAGAACTGAGCATGGACAAGTGCCAGAAGCTTTTTCTGCAAGAATTTCTGAACAGTAGAAGAGAATTTATCCGGTAAGGGCGAGCACACAGACTGCTAGCATGGTCACATTCCCTTCGTACTGGGTAGATGAAGGCAAAAGCTGTAAAAATGTCAAGCAGAAATCCAAGAGTTAAATCTCTCAAACTACAACTTGACTGCTTCACACAAAGAGATCAGGACACATCTCATCCTACTTCTGCACTAGATTTTATCACCTGCTACTCATTCTTCTACAGTTACACAATTCCTTTCTGGGACACCTTGGCAGAGTTCATTAAGTGGGGGAAAAATAAACAAAAATGCTTAAATACTAAAATACTATGGCCTGAGAGTGTTCCAGTTTCTAGCATCTAAACAAATATAACATGAAAAATAAATGAAGGGCTATGCCAGGTCTAACCAGCTCTAGTTTCCACCACAGTAAGTGACACGTTGCTTCCTGAGACCACTGGGCTCCAAAGGGTGGCAACCAATAGGTGCCACTGCTGAAGCACTAGGATATGGTCTCTAACACCTCAAAAGTAGATTAAGTACTAAGCATTTCTAAATGATCTAATGCTTAGAGGTATATTACTATACAAAGGAGTATTTTATCTCCGTTTAAGACACAGTATTGGCATTGAGATGGATTATTTGTCATCTCCACCTAAGTGATTTTATCTTAATGTATCTTCAATTCCTTATTTGTATGATAAACGCATTTTAAGCAACTGACTATTCAAAGCAAATAAACAGCACCTCGGTTTTCTTGTAAGGTCTTCATGTTCACAAGTTTGCCAAGAAACATTTATTAAAAAAACCCTCTGCAGTTCGAGATGAACAGAAATATATAGTTTATAACGCAAAAAAAAAAAACCCTTCAATATTGTGAAGTAATATAATGTTCAGATCACAAAGCAATATGACACAAAGCCAAACAGATACTGAATATTTGGGAGCTGAGCTTGGTTTAACTCTGGGTATTCAGGATTTGCACCAAGTCTATGGCCACTGCCTACAGATGACTACTGGCCAGGCTGCCATACCTACCATGAGGATGGAAAATACCTGGAATCAGCTTGGAAGAAATAGAAGGAAACATCCTTGAGAAGGCAGTATGAAAGGCTGCTAGCAGTGAACAGATGACTCGTGCTTTTTTCACTTAAATTTGTTTTATTGATGTTGATTAGAAAATGTTATCCTGCCAAATTGCTCTGATTATTGCTATCCCATTACTGCTGAGTCAGCTGCCGGCTTACACTGCTTTTAAATGAGCATAAATAAAAAAAAAAAAACAGAAAATACATGAAGTAAATTAAAGACAGGAAGCATAAAAGTAGGGAGTGGAATTTACTGTTCTCCATAAGGAAAATTCTTAACCTGATAAAAATCCCAGCAAAGAATTGAAGAATTCTTGTGCTTTTCAAGATGCTTTCAAAACCTTTAGCAGTTTTAACATATGATTATTGCAGTTATTTTTTGAAAACTCTAAGCAATATTTATGTTTGTTGGTATGCCCTGTAACAGAACTGACAGTTGTCTGACTTTCCAGTTATTTCATTTGAAGCTTCAATCAAACAATCTCAATATTTTAGAAGAGTTCAGCTGTAATGACATCTTGTCACGTTAACATGCCATTCAAAACGTTCAGGAATAAAAATCACCCTCCTCCTCTGTTCATACACATCTCAGCTTGCTTGATTAAACCTCTCTTTCCAAAACTCATCCATCTTTTGCTCAGTCTTCAGTAAGCAACCCTCTAATCAGCTGCATGAGAGCACAGAGCGAGTTCTTGGGAGTCAAATGTAAAGCAAGAAAAAGCTCCAAACAAACTATAAAAAAAAACCAAACTCTGCAAATTTCTACCTCAATATTCTTAAAATAACACTTCACTCCTGAAAACCCTAAGATCAAATAGCAATTCTTTTATAACACAACTGCATAGAGACTGGAAAAAAGCAACCCAGAAAAGCATATGCTGAGTAACAACTCATGTGCTGTATTTCTGAAAGGAACAAGCACAGCTAAAAGTCACTAATAAAGACATCAGGTACTTGTTTCAAGAAAATGCTGAATTTGAAAATACGGTTTCAACTACACTTCTTACCCTGTCTTCATGTTTTTGTCAGTGGTTATGCTCCGACCACTTTCTAATACAAAGCAGATTATCAAAGCATTACGTTTCACAAAGAATAAAGCAGAACACAAACACCAGAAGACAGCTGAACGGAATTAAGCTTCATAAATACACTTTGATGACTTTGTAATACAGGTCTATAGATCTAAGGGGTCACAACAGCCCACTGAAACAACCATTAATTTATTTATACCAAACGGGATTCTTCCATCTCACATTTGTTAACTTTAAAATCTCTAAAAAGCCACATCTGCCGAAAAGATGTTACTAACAGTTCAGATGAGGGCCAGGCAGGTCAGGCTCTTCTGGGAGCACCTGAGTGTGATGGGAACCACCACTTCTCCTGGTGAGCAGGGACCAGGGCTTACAGGTCCAGTAAATCCCTCCTTACGTGGCTGCCTTTACCAGCACTGCTGCTTGAACAGCTTTATTTACTATTTCTACCAAGCACCACATGCAAGATGAAGAACAGTAGATGAAAGGACAGAGCAAAACCGTTAACTTGTCTCTTCTTCCACAGCCCACAACTTTGCAAGTCACAGCTGCCGCCTCTGTCACGTTTCTGATACTGAATATCACTGTAAACAGGCCTGCAGCAGAAGTCAGGTATCCCCAGAACACAGGACCCATTTCCACCAATTCTTTTGAAATAAATATGCATATATAAAGCTACGTAGGGAAGGTTGGTCTTTCAACTGTAAGGAACATTTAGCCAAGCTCCTACTCCTATTTTACACTATCACACAATCACAAGTAGAGACGCTTCAATTTAATTGCAGTCTTATCTATTGCCTACTTAATTCCATATTTAAAGCCAGCAGTTTGAAATTCAGCAGCAGTATGGGTTGCTCCCTGCATCTCCTTACCATACTAGAGTGCCTAAAGAGTTAAACAAAGAATTTCCTCAGACCTGTATATGGCAGGATTTTTAATTGAGTAAGCACAGAAAGAAAGTACAACCTCATTTCTCAAATCATCATTTTTGTAAAATATAATCTCAATTGTATGCAATCTGAACTGTGTGACAGTTAAGTGAAGGAGGGAAGAGACTGACTCAAATAAATAAATCACTTAAATTTATCCCCTCAAATACCTTGCAGGTAGCAAGGCTCCTTTGTCCGGAGTCCATGGCTTCCCAAAGGTCTATGATGCTTTTGAACTGGAAATATTTATGTTATTTATTGACAGAGGGAAGCAATATAAAGCACTGATCAACAGTAGAATTAAAAAAACGTAAAGCTACCTTGTTCTTCACAAAAATAACCGTGTAAGTTTCTTACTGCAAAAGTCTGGCAGCAAAAGCCTTGCACATAATTTTGTTTCAATGCCAATCAGAGTAATAACATCTAACATGTGCAGAACATCTAGGGCCAGCGTTCCTCACCCTCCCTGTAGACTGGAATTACAGTATTTGCATTCCACTTCCTAGGAAGTGAGCCAGAACATCTTATAACACTAAAAGACAAGAGAAGTTGGTACCTACAAAGAAAAATTTAACACATATAATGGTAAAAATAAGAATAAATAGCATTAGATTCCTCTTTCCATTTGCCTTCCTAACATAAATGTCAATATCTTTCATAATTCTTTGTTTTGACCAAGTTCTGTAATAATTTCTAAAAATTCAAGAGAAAACTTATAGAATTAAGTATGACTTGCTGATTTTAGGCTCAGCTTCCAAAGATAGAAATGCTTTTAAAAAATATCAAGAACTCTTTTGATTATCTCTATAGATTTAATCTTCCTAGCAATGACAACTGTAAACATAAATTTACTTCTGGATCTCAAAAAACATCAATAAATTCATCTCCCATCTCCAAGGGAGTCACAAATTTAACATTCACGCAACAACTTTTTGGACATTAGGATACAGAGATAAGTATGTCATACTTATGTTAAGCAGTTAAAAAGCATTTAGAGTATTTATTTCTGTTACCTATCTTCCTGTCTATTCATTAGAAAACTTTACGTCCCTATATGCAGGAAACACATGTACTCTAAGTGCTCATTTTCTGCATTTCTCATCTTATTTCACTGAAGGAAGAGCAGAACTGAACTTCCACCACCAACTCAAGACAGAAATATTATATATCCTGGGCTATCCTGAGGAATTAAAGTGTCCCTGGGTTATAATTTCCAAAGTAAAATCTATTACATTTATTTTGCATATTATTCTACATATATTATGAAAGTTTTAAATCCCAATTGACATAAATTCAATTAAGCACATCCTTCGAGGACTGTTGTACAGGTAATGGAACCATTCATAAGGATGTTTAAAACTTCATTAAATGCTACGGGTAAATTATATTGCGATTTATTCAACTAAATTGTCATTAAAATATCCCAAATATATTCCTTGACAGGAAGGATTTGTTGATTAAATGAGAGTCATCTGTTTTTAGTAGAAGACAAGGAAAAGGTTGGAAGCACCCAGTTTTCACAGTATTTTGCAGGTGGTCCCTTGAACATCTGATCAGATTTACTCCAGAGCACCTTCCCTGGGAGCACGCCGAGGCCCTTATCACATAAATCCACTTAACACCTGCACTTTCACACCTTGACATGCCCAGGACCCTTATGTTATTCCCAAGTGTAGCACAGTTGTTTCAAAAAAGGTCCACAGCACTTTTATATTCTCATAAAACAGGTGGACCCCCAGGCGACAACCTCACTCAGGGCAGCAGCTCCAACACCTTCGAGCAGGAGTTCCTCTCCATATGAGCAGGAAGAAACATGGTTTTGGGACTACAAGTTAAGTCTACAGTTTACTGAATATAGCACATGGAAAATATTAGGGCTTCTACAGTCTTACATTAAAAGTGCACAAGCAATACCTACCACGGAGCTCCTACCTGACTCACAATTTCTACCAGAAAAAAAGGCACAGCCTGTAGGGGTTTATATTGTAAAATGACTCTGGTAACTCTGACATTTGGCTCCCATTGATATGAGATAAACAGTGCTGAAGGACCAAGCATCCTTCTAATTTCAGCAGTTTCCAATGCATATTTCTACCACGCTATTAATTTAAACCACTATCCCTCTTCTCCTAAGGATTTGGAAAGAAGAAAGTTACCAAAATATTGAAAGTATAAATTAAGGTGAAATTCTTAAAATTATTTTATTCCAGTGGTACTCCAGATACAACCCTTCTGATCCACATTCCTTTGACTGATATTCCAGCAATAATTAACACTAAATTAAATGGGAAACAAGTTAGAGTTAGCTTTACAAATTCAAAAAGTGTTTCATATCTCCTGAATACAAGGCAACCTAGATCTTCCAAATGTTATTAGTATCCAAAATAGTTCAAGAGTCTGATAATGCTGCCCTTTGAGTCCAGCTCAGCACAAGTATGATTGCTGTGTTCATAATGATCCTGTTTAGGAGGATCCTGCTATTCTCTAGGCTTCATGCATAGAGTTTCTTATGTTTCTGCAATGATATGACAAAGCCTCTGCTTTGGCCTTGCACCATGTGAGACAATGCATTTCTCTCTGATTGTTTCCACAAACATGTTCCTCTGGCCAAGTTTCATAAACTCTCCCATCCCTTGAGACTATCATCAACTTAGATTGCAATTCATATAAAAACTTCAGAAAATGTCGCAGTCCTTTCTGAAAGAGTGTTTAATGAGCATACTAACGCATCATTTAGGAGATACGAAGCAGAACACACTACTGTCATTAGCTATCATAACAAATCATTGATTTTATTTATTTACTTTCAAACAAAAATCACTGAATCTATTAAAAGTGAAGATAATACTGAGATTTTTTTTCAGATTCTCAGCTCTGATCTGAGGCTTTACTGGAGGGTTTTGGACTTCACCCCTGTCACACAGCTGTCCGGAAAGACACAGGTAAAGTCACACTGCCTAGGAGGGTACAAAACAGGTGAAGATAAAATCTTTTAGCTATAAAAACAAGTGCAGATTTCCCCTGCAGATCACTGGCATGCTGAACCACATGCTGCTTCTCAAGGCAAAACCTCTAACCACTGTGGGCTTCAAACTATTCATATATTCTATTTCCAGAAGGGAAGGGAAAGGACGAGAGATTTCAGAAATAAGCTGGGTAGGCTAACAACACACCAATTTATTACCTAATTTTTACATTAGGATTTTCTTCCAATCACCACACAAGCTGCTGAATAAAAATGGTTATCGACATCTAACCTGCAAGGAGCTCTTATTCTCCTGCCCAGACAGATCTTGTTCCATTTTCCCCAAACTGTTTTCTGCCACAGAACAGAAGTCTAGAACTTACATAAATACATTTCACATTGGCACTCCCTTCTGCAAGCTTACGTTGAAGGGCAGCAGACACTATTTCTACTTTCAGCAAAGTATTACATGAAAAAAACATGGTATAAAGTGGCTAATCTCCTCAGTCTCCCTTCTACTAACCCAGTGCTGGGTATGCAAAAAAGAACAAACAACTGCAGCAAATCTACCACTATAGGACTAAACATATTCTGAACTTGAACCCAATTTAGTCTTTTTTTTTTTTTCCTCCTTCTTCCCCTTCCTCTGTCTGGGATCCATTCAATATGAAGAGGCAGAAGTAAAACTCTTTTATTAATAACATACAAGCAGAATGTCCCTTGAAAAGCTGCTAGATAAAGTTAATTACTGAAAATGGAAAGTGTCCGGTTGTTTATTGATTAGGCTATTGTATTTAAGAATACTCTTACATATAAAGTACTAGTCTGGGAAAGTGCTATTGATTTTAGCTTTACGACTGCAACCAGAACAGTCCCTTTGCAACACAATGTTGTATTCAATAAAATACTTTATGCGGTACAGTACAAGCAGGTACCACCTGTAACGTGCATGGTGCTATTGGGAGCCCTGCTTGTGCAGGGCCTCGGAGTAGATCTCCAGAAATCCCTTTCAATATTAACCATTCTGTGATCTCTAATTAACAGAACATTAATGTTCTGTTTTTGAGGAAGGGCTTTAGTCCTTTTTTTTTTATGTTCTTGGGAAAATTTCCTTTTAATAATATATGTTCACAGCAAATCCTGATTAGTTGACCATCTTTCCAGAAATTCTAAACCCAGTGACTGCTTGAAATACAAGGTCTACCTAAAAGAGCCGAGTGTTTTTCCTTCCTCCTAATGCCAAACTGATAGATGAGTCCTATAAAGAGCAGGAACACAAGAGCGTATGGACACCTTAAGAGATTGCAAAAAATAATGAAACAGTTTTGTATCACTCTGATTTAAGAGGTGAAATAGCATCATGACAATAGTGTGGCTTCCTATGGAACAACTGTGGGCAGCAGATTTCTCACTAACACCAAGAGAAAGCTTGTATTCTGGGGTCTAGTGTAATAGTGGAAAGCCTACATGGAATTAGGAGATTCAAGCTGGAGAGCCTCTGCACAGACTAACATTTAAACAGACAACCCTGAAATAAGAACACTTAGTTTACTGGTCTCAGTATATAAAAACAGCAGCGCAGAGAACACTTAGAGACCATTTCTAGCAAGGAGAATAAGCTGGCCCTGAGAAGACTAAAATTGAATTGCTATAAAATAGTACCCAGGATGAAAAAAATGCATTTAGGTTCTCTGTAATATATCAACAATGGAATGAATATATATCAAGCATATTAATTCTCACTGAAAATTATAGGTAACTAAAATAATATAACCTAAGATGAGCTTTTCTGGTCTAGGGCACATCACACAGGTCCAGATAACCATTCTTCAGATACCAGTTGTCAGAACTCAGACAAAGTCAATAACCACAAAACCTTCTGAATCAAATAAAACATCTTTTGTCTCCAGATTATAGGTCTACTGCACACATTGATACTCTATGCAGTATAATCAGTGTACAATGCCACCTTAAAAATGCTAACTTATTTGCATCAAAAACATTCATTATCTCAAAAAAGTGAAAGCTAATTTTGACAAACCCTTCGTTAAATATCTATATCAAGGAAAAATTTGTTTCATGTCACACATTTACTCCCCAAATACTTTACTCTTCTCAGAAGAGTGATTCTACAGAACCAAAGAAAAGACAGACATGAAAATATTTATAGCCTGCTGATCGGTTGCGTTGTGCTAGAAAAAGCACTGGCTGCATCTTTAAAACCATACTGCAGTCAAACACATTCCTAAAAAATACTTCACACAAAGAACTTGAGCTTTGTCACTTCTCAAAAAGCCTGTTCTATGTATTTTCATAATGGAAATTTAAAATCTTTAAAAAGGCAATATTATGAAGTCTGTCACTTGCTGTCACCACAGGAATGATTTTAACTTTTACCAGAACATGGTTGATAGCAAGAGTTCCACCCTCAGGAAAAATAAACACAATTTGTGACAGAAACCAATATTTCCAAGTCAAAGTCATTTTTCTGTGGCAGTTGCATTAAATAATATTAATATATTTTATAATACACATAATTTGGAAAAGATCAAATTGGAATGACAGATGAAGTTTCTCACGTCTTTTAAATTAGCTCAGTATATTGACTATTTCCCTGAAATATGTACTAAGATTAAATGCTGCTGATGGATAGATGGAAATCTTTATCTGTGTTATAAGAAAGTCTCTGAGCTCTAATGCTTCCACTCAATTTTCTCTGCAAATGAGCATTTAAAAGCAGAAAAAGCCAACTCAGAATCTGCAGACTGCAAATCCTCAGCAATTAAATTATTCTGCAAAAGAGCAGCACAACTGTCTTCACCTCCACTCTAACTGATAAATGTTAACGAGATTCCTTCGGGAGAGTGAGATCTGAATATCATTCTTATGCTGCCAACAGAATCAAAAGCTAATTGCAGAAGCATTTATCTTCCCAAGGTCTTTATAAATTGTAGTATACTTTGTTACTTCTAAAACTACTAAGAATCTTGCACATTACAAACTTTTCATGGTTGTAGTAATACTTTTTAACCACACAAAGAGTTCATAAAAAGCTATAGGACAACAGCATTTCCATCTTGACTATTAGCTAAATGGATAATTAAAAACAAAACACCGCAAAAATCACCAAATACACACACACCCCGCCTACAACCATGTGGTTATTACCTGTACTCACATAGGTTCCTAAACTAAAACTACATCAATAAAATATCAAGCACTAAGAGTAGTCATGTTTGCAACTGCACGAGTCAAGGGGAGTTCTCAGAGTGCAGCACCTCTAAAAACAGCACCTCAAGGAACTGCATCTTTAATTGTTAAATTTAGGTGTATATACACACACTTATACGAACAATATAATTTCTCTGCAACATTCACTTCTAAGATACCACAGAATCAAAGCAAAAAAGTGGTACTCTTGTTATATCTTTCTTTGAATGACCTTTCATTTTATACAAAAAGAACTGCTATGTTTTGTGTTCCCTGTTCATAAATTATTCCAGAAAAGATGAGCAATGTATCTCTAAGATAGCAGATTAACCAAGTTCCCATTTTGTAAAAATGACTCGATTTCTTTTCCCTTCTACTCCAGACATTTTCGTGCCTCTTATCAAAAGCAAGTAGACAGCAGTGGTATTTCCTGTTGGATCAGCACAATTAAAAAAAAAAGGCAGTAGGAAGAAGAAGCAGGAGTGAAAAAGAAAAAAAATACTCTTATCACATCCTCAAGCAGAAGCCTGAACATCCCTGCCTTTCTTTGCAGCTTTTGTAGGAGGATTTTCTGTCATTTAATAGATTTTCTCAAAAGGTCTGCTAGGTTTCTCTTTTAAGAAAGACTCAGAAGAAAGACCCCTGGATGGAAAGTTACTGGAAGTCCCATCCCAGGTACCCGAGGAGTCCTGTGATTTGATTAGCTTTTGTTACAGTTTATGGGGGGGAAAACTGCGGAGACTGCTAGTCCCTATAATGCTGCAACAGCCGGGCGGGGATGGCTCATTTCATCTAATATTTTATACAGGGGGTTTGAAGTACTACAGCAGCACATGATAAAAAATTTTCAAGATAGAGCATTTTTTTTAATGGCTTCTTTTAGCCACATCTTCCAGGCATATCACTTGTTGCTCAAAAAGGAAAAAAAAGAACAATAGCTGTTTTCATTTCTTTTAAGCAACATTTATTTTAGTATTGCATATTCTCACCTTTGGAGACTGCCAGGGCCTTCTCCCCTCCTCCCGATAGCTGCACATTAACGTAGCCTGGAGCATCTGTATGCTGAAACACTGCATTATGTATTCGAAGCTACAAAACTCTCCCAGTTAAAGTAGCATCTTCCCCAAAATTATGTTCCATTAGCAACATTAAAGAATAATTCCTCAGAACGGGATAACTTGAGTGAATGAGTTCAGTCTCCTTGTTCCTTATCGAGGCTTCCACCATCAAAGAACAAGCCTTACTACAACAAGAGCAGCTCTTGCACTTGGATAACTGTTCTTGGAATTACCAGCAGTGTCTAATATGACCTACCACACATCTGAGTCCATACAGCATTGAGTCCCTTTTTAAAAAGTCCAGGTTTGCCATGGGTATTGCATATTTACAGCCTGCACTCATGTGAACCTTCTAAGTAAGAAGAATCAAATATTGTATAAGATACAAATGATTAACATAAAACTATACCAAGCATCAGTGTTTTGGATGAAGGGTAGGCAATATTTATACTAGAAACTTAAGAAAAAGAAAGAGACACAGCCCGAGAACCGTACTACCCTTGTTCTATGCTGACCACCTTTTTCAACTCTCTTACCATCCATCCAAAAATAAATCTAGCTTTCTATATCAATATGACAGTTTAACTGCTTTATGAACTCACTCTGCCAGCGTTCAGACCGTAAGGCAGTAGCCCATGGAGTACAGTGCACAAACGGTCAGCACGGTGGGCTTGGAGAGCCGTAGGAAACAAAACACATCTGGTGCAGCGAACTTCGCTTATATCTGTTCTTCAAATGCATCACAATACACTAATCTGTCTGTTTTCCAGTGTATTAGATTAACATTTATCTCTTTAAGCACACAGCTTATCTGTCAAAAAAAATCCTCTACAGTGTCTGGAGCTGTCTCCCAACAGAGTGTCCTAGTTACGTGCAGACTGTTATTTACTGTCCCAATTTTGGTCACTTTGATAAAAGGAAAAAAAAAAAACAACCCACAACTTATTCAATCCTGACAGACTCATTAACAACAATAAGCATTATTTTCAGAAAAGCAGATCAGCTATTTCCAGAAAAAGAGTGAAATTGCTCCTGTAAATTTGACATGGCAGAAATGTATTTGAACTCCGAGTCTGAGTGGCAGTGGTAAAGTCAAAGCACTTCTTACTTGTGTAGGAATTAGACTTTTTAGCAAGTATTTTCATGCCTCTAAGTGACTTACCCAAAAACTGTGCTTTGAAGGATATTTTCAACAGAACTTAGAGCTTTCATTTCAAAGTAAGTATCTCTCGCCTTGTAACTGCAAAAATAATCTCAAAAACCAAACTAATGCCATTTCCGTATACAAGCGAGAGCCAAGTTGCACATTTGTTTTTGCCTTTCCTATTCATATCCTTTTCTGCTATAACGTGTCATCCGAGTGAGCTAATTTCACAATCCAGACTTACTCTTTTCTGTTTTTATTGCTACATCATAAATTATTAGGTCAAATTTGATTTTTACATTCCCATCCTCCTTCACGGGATTCCAAAGACATCCTGCTTCGAAATAAATACGTGCTCAAAGGATGTAACTCCAGATACTCACGTGTCCTTTTAGCTAGCTGATCACTATGGAGTTTCTCTTCTACACTTTGATATTAAAGATCGTATGGAAACATATAAAAACTACTGGGCTTTTTATAGGAACAATCATCTGCCCACACATATACAGCTATAGTATCTACGTGCATATTTCTGAATTGTAAGATTATATATTATTGCATTAACAACATTAGATTTTATAACACTTACTAGGACTATTGTTGAAAGTGTGGACTACTATTTAAAACACTGTGAAATATGCACTTGTAAAGCTATATATTTGAATTGAAATTAGGACTACTGTTATCAGCTTATCTCATAACTTATGTAAAAGGTAATCAACTCTTAATTTACCAAGGCATCCTTGACCGTAGCTGAAAAAATAAAAGATTCTAAGGAGGTAGCCTTAAATTTTGAGAATAAAAAGCCACAAGATAGAAAGACTGATAAGTTAGAAATTTTCCATTAGCGCAGGGAGGTGTATTGTTATAAAAACCACCAGCAAAGAAGCCGACCTACAGTAGCAGCACATTCAGCCCCCCTGCAGACAGCGGTTCCCCCACTCCCCCGCACCCCTCAGGATTTGATTGCTTAGCAAAGTCCTGTGGCAAGAAAAACACCCACTCCATGAAGGGCATTACAGAAAAGGCGACCAATAAAGACAACAGGAATCACCCAGCAATTACCAAGGATGCTGAGCACAAATATTCTTTAGAAGTGGGCTCCAGTTCTCAAACTGCTTGCTAAGACACAAAAACAAGTGCTAAAAAATAACCTATGTTCTGAATGCCACTCATACGCTAGTTTGTATTCAGAACATTCAGCACAACACTGGAATAATTCAGAGCAATACATTCAGGTTATCTGTTAGATTATTATGATTAAATATAAATTGGCCAGTTCTACTCTTTCCTTCACTGAAGGGAATTTTGGAAGTCAGTTTTTATTTGTTTATATATTTAGAAGTCACTTTAAATATCAAGAGACTCTCTGAATATCACTGTCATAAAGAGGACTTGCAAATTCAAGGACAACACAAATTCACATAGTAACTTTTCATTTCCGAGAAGCTAGAATCATATTCGATACTAAACCACAACAGAAAGACAAGGGCTTAGCATATGCCTTTGTTTGCATTAAAGGGTTATGAATTAATGCAACACAGCTGCTAAACCACAAACTTGCACATAATTCTAAACATCCTACTCAGTGTAAGTCAAAGCAACACAGCTCTGGTGCTGTAAAACTTAAGGAAAGTTATGACACCAACCTGAACACCAAGTGCACTATGCTGCAGAAAATGCAGATCTGAGTTAACTCGCAGCTCCAACTGTCATTAATCTAATGGGCTTTTTTGTTCATTTTTTTTGGGTTTTTTTTTTTTTTTTTGGCCTCGGTTTTTCATTTGTAAAACCATTTATTCCCACAGACTACAGGATTAGCTCAAGCTTATAAACTGTTTTAAACAAAAAGAGATTTCCCTACAACTGCTAAGTAATACAGTTACTGGTGGTTTTTTTCTAAAGTGAAGGAAAGGAGCAGAGCAGTTTGCTTTCACTGCATGTTTTCTGATTACATATTTATGGTCCAGCAACAAAGAGGATTTTTTTTTTTTTTTAATCAAATTGGCTTTACCTTTTATATTATTCTTTATATGTAATACATGATTAAAGACTATTGGGAAGCAAACAGACTAACTTGGTCTCAAAGAAAATTATGTTTTTTTGAAAAAAGAATCTTCAAAAGTTTTACCTAAGTAAACCAAGTAAACCATAAACCCAAGTCAACAAGTCTTTGCTAGCCAGAACCATGTTCTTTTAAGAATTTTTATCGCTTTAAGATATTCTCACAGTCAGACTGTTTTTGCTAAGTTGCTCAAACAGCATAGCTATTTTTCCTTGAAATTCAGCCCATTTCCTCAGAACGAAGTGGTAAGCTACATCTGCATTGAACTACAGTTTTCTGTGTAATGACAGCAAAGAGCAGTTCTCCATCCACTTCACCAGTGCTCTTGGCAGCCACAACCCTGCGTCTGTGCCAGCCACTATCTGCACCAAAACCCTTCTGGGGTCGGGTGGAAGGGGATGAAGCCACCTTGCACAGGAGGAGCTACAGCAGCTCTCACCACATCCCTGAATCAGATCACATCCTCCCGACTCCGTTCATACAACACACTCGTTCATTTAGGGCAGAAACAACCAAAGAGGACAGAGAAAGGAAGTAAAGGCATTTCTAGGCTTTGAGCTCTTAGCAATTTATTAAAATAGCTCATTAGTGAACATGCACACAAATTTTAAAAGGGGGAACATTTATATGAAATGGGACTATTCCTCCAATAAGCATTATGAAACAGCAGCATGAGTAAGGAAAAGCGCTTGAATAGTGAAGCCCTTTCAGGGACTCACTTTTCACACAATTGCTTTTAAGCTATAGCAATGTTGTGACCTTCCTCATGAAATGTGGAAACAGTATCATAGCAAAACATGAACAGTAAAGGTGCTCCACGCTTACACATCCTCATCCCACATAATAAGTATCAAAAGATAAACTATACCTTCAAATCAAATAGGACTACCATTCCAAAAAGACCTCGAAGTCTAAGCAAAGGAAGGATAAACACCAGTTTGTCAAGACTTATAATAAAACTAAAATGTGCAAAAATAAACAAACTACAAGTGTTCACTAGCAGCTAGGAATTCATTTGCATTAATGAAGAAATACTGATCTGAAAGGAACTTACGGGATCCAAATGCAGAAAGAGAGGGTGTTGAAACCATCTGCAGTGGGATGCCCTTTACGCCTGCCGGGAAGCTAAAGGTCCAGGAAGTTCTGGCAGTTTATTAAACTGCAAAGTTATAGTGATCTAGCCAGGCATTTTTAGGTCTGTTTAAAGTTTTATTTGAAGTTATATAAGGCAATTCAATGTATGCCCCGAAGTTTGGAAACTATGAACAGAAATCACAAAACAGATACTAGAATATTCTAAGTTCACTTAAAATACAATCAAGACATACATAATTTGTAAAATGATAGTTTTTTCTGTTGATAACATACATTGTCTGATTTGTTCATAGGACCACTGTGGATTTTCCCTACTGCCCCACCCCATCATGGGCTGTAAACACTCAAATCTTGTAAAACATCTGGATATTCAACAGTGACAGCCACTTCTTTTTCCTCCATTTCTTTCCCCCCCTGTCCCCATGCTAGACTAATTTTGGACTTACAAATAAAGCACAGCACAGCCGCAGATAGAACAGGGCCCTGTCCCACTGCAGGCCAGCGCAATGGGACAGCACACGAGCTCTGCAAGGTCCCATCCCGCCGGCCAAGTGTGCAAAGCTCAAGACCCAGCATCGACACCTACATTCTTTGCAAGGGCTGCGCCATCCAAGTTCTGGCCTTTAGCAGTTGTTCCTCTCTGACTCTTCAAGCAAGCTCCCCAAAAATCCGGATTCTAAACAAACATTTATCCTCTTAGGACATCTTTCCAAACAAACCAACGTGACCGGTCAACTAAAACACGGTATTTCAGCTTCGTTACATTAGAACATATATCTGAACTGTATGTGCATATATATATTGGCAGCATCATCCCTGCCCAGCACCCTCAGCTATTCTGAAAATTTCTCTCTCATACTGCACAGGACCATCAAACACCTATCAGGACTTCTCAGCACATCAGCATCCTTTTTTTTTTCTCCTCCTCTCCAACTTAAAATCACAGTAAATTCCCTCTGCTCGCTGAAGGCTGCTAAAGTTCCTGCCTGGGCATTATCTTTCCTAGATAACTCCATTCATATGTTAACAGTTCTTTTTAACTTCTTCAATTTATTCAGACTGGGCTAATCTGACCAAGAACTCTCATTTCTGTGTTCACTTTCCCCTCCTCCTGTCACCTAAAACTGCTTCAAACCTACTTGTTCAGTCAAATGAATAAAATCATATGTATTTTTCACCATGCAAAAAAATCCTTCACATTATCTGTACGGGGATATGGCTTTTCTTTTGCTTTAGGCAGCACAAAGCAAATCAGGTCACTGAGCAGAATATTCCTCAAAATCCACAACTTGGAAAAACCACTTGAGGATTAGAACCTTGCCAATCACCTCCTGAACATCCAACAACAGTGCTCTTTTTATTTTTAGTATGTTAAGTGATGTAAAAATTTCTCCAAGATCTAAGCCAGAAAAAAAACAGAAATAAGACCACAAATATCTCCCTAAGTGACATCCAACTCCAAAATGGAAAATAAGACGACAAAAAGGAAATGAGCAAAATATGAGTTTGCTTATAGGAGATGTTGACAGCAAGGAACATTATGGCAGCAGACCTCAAGCATCCTGTCAAGGGTCTAACACACTGATCCACAGCAGGACAGCAAGGGCCTGGGGACTACGAGGTGTCTCTCAGCAAGTTTGTGGCTGCACATATCTAAATATATTTTTCACCCTGTGGAATTCCACACCAACACAACACATTTGAAAACAGAAATTGCAGTTACCTATGGAGTGCTTCTCTCTTCTTTAAAGGTGTTTGTGGAAGCTCCAGGGGCACTGTGCCACGATTGAGGGGGTGGTTGTGATTAAAACAAAATGAAATAAAGTTTCTCTGCGATAAAGTTACACGTTGGCCGAGTTGAACTACCGTTTTCTAATTGTTTTTTCCTTCAGCTGTCTGATCTACTTGTTTGTGCTGCTAGCAGTGATGGGCCTTGACAGATAGATGGAGCAGAATTCCCACTTAGGGCCCCTCTTACTACATCAGTCAAAGTTAAGAACAAAAGACAAAAAGAAACCAAAAAAAAAAGTCCACCTTATTGACAGCTTTCCAAGACAATTCCCCATCCAATTTTTGACTACACAATATCCCAGGGTCAATAAAAATGTCTTGAATGGTAGGAAAGTAAATGGTAGGAAAGTAAATGGTAGGAAAGTAAATGGTAGGAAAGTAAATGGTAGGAGAGGGTTGAAACAAGCTGACAGATCTGCTTTGCTCTAGTGATAGGAAATGTTTTGTAGGACATTTCAGGAGTTGTTTTTACTCTTTTACAATCCTACAAACTACTAAGATGTTAAGGCAGATGAGAGAAGCAAGATCAGCTTTAGTATGTATGGGATGAAACTCAAATGGATTCTCCATCCATTCCTACTTCCAATGAAGTC
>JAWLRI010000191.1:2965070-2977527 GCA_034781795.1 Crypturellus tataupa | reverse complement strand
AGAAGCAAGATCAGCTTTAGTATGTATGGGATGAAACTCAAATGGATTCTCCATCCATTCCTACTTCCAATGAAGTCGGGCTGCATCCATGGACAGGACTAAAAAGAATCGGGCATCAGTAATAACTGCCTTAGGCAGCTGGTACCTAAAGAGCTGCCTCTGTACCATCCTGGTGACACCTAAACTGGAGGCTAGAAAGTTAGGGAGTTAACCATGCTAGACCTGTGTCTTTGGAAATAACAACTTTTATATTCATTTCCAATCAAAGCCATTTAAGTGATAAGTTTGTCAGCATTTAAAGGACTGATTCTACACAACTGGCCAGAGCAACTTCTGTGTGTGCAGATGTCCCCACTGCAATAATTGATCCCAGGCACCTAAGAACACTGCCAGCCTGCAAAACCACTTCTCCCTTTCATACCATTTCAGTATCTTTCTTCCCCTTGTATGCACATAACCAAGTTAGAAAGTGAAGAAAGAAAAGCAAAACATAGAACTTGGTTTTCATTATGAGTTTATGGATACAAATTAGTAATTTACTTGACTTTTCCTCCATTTGAGCACTATTACACTGGTTCAGAACTTGATGAATGAAAATATTATTCCAACACCCTCAATTGTAATTGGAATATTATCCTATCCCAAAACATCAATACATGAAATATGACTTACTATCTTAAATCTACAGCTAAGTAACAGGTACTTCTAGCTACTGACTTTCTTATTCATTTAATGACTGAATGTGTACATGCTGATTTAGTAACAGTAATAGTATGTTTACAATTACAGATTACAAATCTGTAATTAGTGGTTTTAGATGAAAAGTTGCCTAAATTGCTGTAATCTGAAGAGTCATTCTCCT
Source organism: Crypturellus tataupa (assembly GCA_034781795.1). Classification (NCBI taxonomy): domain Eukaryota; kingdom Metazoa; phylum Chordata; class Aves; order Tinamiformes; family Tinamidae; genus Crypturellus; species Crypturellus tataupa. The sequence goes on along the minus strand of JAWLRI010000191.1, from coordinate 2,976,665 downwards.
GTTTTTCCTTATAGGCTTACCATTAACTTCCACACTAGTAAGAATTGCATTTGTAAAACCTTTATTATACAATCGCATCACAGATTATTTTTGAAGAAAACCAACAACTGAGGGACATAAAAACCAGCATGGACATCCTTCAATCTGCATCATTAACACAACATTGATCACTATGAAATCAACTGAAAGCTCTTACTGACTCTGAAACCTAAAGATGGCAACTTAGATGTCAACATTAGCAACTTGATTTTAATGTTAACGTACAACTATGACAAATGAATTGATGACACGTGCAAATTTCTGACATCTGTAACTTCATGTAACAAATGGAGTTGACAAATGGATCTGATAGCAAATGTTATGTGATTCAATAATTAAAGTCGTACTGAAGTTTGCATTACAACTGCAGTGGCTTGTGAGAAATTTTCTACTGACTTGCAAATTAGGCGACTACTTTCAGTTGTCTAAATTGCACGCAAATTCAATCATAAAAACTCTACAATTTAGTAGTGTTCTTGACCAACTCCACTTAGCTACAGAGCAGCGACAAATCAGTCAGACTTTCTTTTACAAATTAGCAATGAACAGCAGGATATTCAATTATACTAAAAAAATATATTTCATGAATTTTTATACTCTGAACATTAATATTATGAGACCTTATAAAAACTACTCAGTTTTAGAAATTGTTTCTATGATTCACACAAAATATTAGTCCATAAATATTTCGATTACTCAGTGTCTCCCTGACTCAGCTACCACAGTTCCCAGCTAGTTGGCTCAGCTGAGCTCTTCATGTCCGTGAACAGAACTTGCCCGCTCTGCCCAAGACCCCTTTTCCTCATTAATTCTGTAACTTGTGGTACCAATGCACATAACATTGTCACAACACATGGGATTCTGTTGCACAGTATACAATTACAGAACAAAAAATAATTATGTCAAGAGCATTCTAAATGTTTCTGAGAAATATAATATTAAAATATGGACTGCATGCAAAAATAAGCTAAATATTATTAGATATAGTAGCTTCTTAAACAAATAGTAAGTGGCAGTAAATAAGTTTTCTCTTGCAGATGTCCTTCTCTCTACACATTGATTAATAATCCCTAGCATAAGTTACTTTTGGCTTTTGTTTCTAAATTTGTGCTGCTTTAATAAATGTTCTTAGTCTCCTCTCTTTTTCAAAGTTTTTTTCAGAAAGCAAAGTACAACTGATGATACAGGGAAGAATTAGGATGCTTTCTGCCAAAACATTAGTCACATTTATTTTACATTTCCTGGAATGTCCAGCATAATCCATTGAATAGATTGGGGTAGATCTAAATTTTAAGTCTGCTATATTTAAAGACCAGACGGGAAAGATACAGCTTAATTAAGAACAAAAATTAATACATATGATTCCTGTAATCCTAAACTGAACTAACTCATCATAAACTATTCCACATTAAAAAATATTATACACACACACACCCCCAGAGTACTGTGCTTTCCCAGGGCATATTCTTGTTTCATTTGAGGAAATATAATTGCATTTTCTATATGACCTTTACAGCCTCTTTGTCACAGCTTGACAACAACTTCCTGGCAATTTCCACACAACATTCAATCTTGAGGAAATCGTAATGGAAAAATCCAAAAAGGCAAACAAACATTTGACAGTTACCACTGTTTAGGCTTTAGGTTTGTGTTATTATTTGAGAGGGGATGAGCAGGAGGGGGACAGGGGGAAGGGGAGGGATTACTGCCCTTCAGTTCAAGTTTTCACATTTAAACACAACAGTGCAAGAAAGCTGCCATGTGTAGCATCTTAGTAACAGAGAACTCCCCTTTTACACAGTACAAACTGCAGTCTTGGGAATACAGAATCTGTAAACACAAGAAGCAGCTGAGGGGTTTTAAGCAAGGGTTCTACATCCCTTTTCCTCCTTACCTGACTTATAGATTTTCCAGTCCTCCTACTCCACTGCTCATCCTCGTCCCCACCATGCCCTTCACCTGCCCCGCACATGGCTTGGAGGGCTGCATTGTGAATGCAACTTGGGAACTAATCCAGGTTTAAAAAAGGAATGATTAAATCAAATCAGCTCCCTGATTCAGTTCAGGGCGTACTCCCAGAAATAGCTATAGGAATACATCTAAGGTGACAAGGTGAGTGAGGGTAGGAATAAGCAACAAGGATGATACCATAGTCATTGTTCATGTTTAGTAAAATTAAAAGAGTTTTTACCCTTTTTTCCCCCCTCAAATTATTTGGAATTTATGTGTGCAGCAATGCCATTTACTTTTGCTACTAAAAACGCATTCTTATCTCTCTCAATGATACATATATATCAACTTGGAGAGAACGACCTCAGATTCTAACAACAATTCTTCAAAGAAGAGTTCAGAAAAGTTAAGAATGCCTTAGCATAACATTAAAGTTTATTAAATTATGGTATAACTACTCCTCTTCACACACTGTGTGGCACCCAGGAAGAGGATTAGGAATATCCACATCGGAAAAGAAGCCGTGATTTTGGACCACATCCAGCTAGGTAGAGAAAAGCCTCACTGGCAACCTAGGGGCACAGACTCCTCGACTTCCCCAACTATCTTCAAGAGAGTGAAAATAGCAACAGCTACAGATAGGAATGTATTTTCTTTGGAAAACCAAACTGTCTGCACCCCACAGTGGAGGGCAGGGTGGGGGTCTGTTGTTGCAGCCCCCTTTTCCATTAAAGAACTTAAGGGGAAGATCTGCTAAATCTGAAAGAAATCCCAAGGAAAAAAATATATATATATATTTATATATATCAAATACTCCATACCCTGCCTCAACATATCTAAAAATGCTCTTTTCAACTTGATTTACATAACCTAAATTCACCAAGGAGCAAAAAAAAAAAAAAAAAAAAAAAAATTCTGGCTAGGAAATAACACCATCTTTTCCTTGTTTATAACATAGTAGCAATTTAAGTTATAGATTTTAACAGGCAGTTTTTCCTCACAGGGACAAAAAAAATCATTTGGGTAATACAAAATTAATTCTAAAAAATAATTACAAGTTTATGATAATTAAAATTTAAGTGTTGACTATCCAGACACTAGGCTGAAAAAGTAAAAGTCAATTATTGAGTATTTTTATTTTGTACACTGAAGTATAAAAATACTTTATTAGGAGCAATTTTTCTGATTAGAGTTGCACAATCCAGCTTTCTGAATACCACCTTAGATCATCAGACTAAACAATACAGTTCATTTCCACCGACTTATGTTGACTTTGGTTCCCTAAAATAAGAATTGCTGAAGATTGCCTCTTATCGTTCTTTGTTATATACCTGCTAGCAACATAAGAATATGAAGCAAGTAGGTTTCAGATTCCCTTTCCACCCGCCACCTTAAACACAGGCACCTGTCATGCTTTTTCACCATTTAAAACAAACATCAACACGACGTCCCCCTAAGGAACAATTATTAGGCAGATAGCCCAAACTGGTAGGCTGACCTATAGAAACACTTCACAAACTATGAATTTTCTAGACTCTAACTGTATCAAGTCATTTTATTTAAAAATAAGCAATGAAAGTTTTCCTCAAGTAAATAAAATATATTGCTGAAAAGCAATATATTCTGAACTTGGTCTTTATCCCATGACCTTTTAGTTTGCCTGTCTGCTCATTCTATTGTTTCCATTTCCTTTGTGCAACAAATATAACCAGATCTGATCCTCTCAAACTCTTCTGCCTTTTGCTTCACTCTTAGTAAAATAAGAATTATGCATTTTATTGTTAACATCTGCAAAAAGTCATATTTTTATTTATGCTTTCAGCATCCTATCAGGGAGGATACTTGCTAACCAGTGATGACTCTCTGTACAAGAACCATTTAAGCAAAACCAACCAAACAAAACTCTCTCCATCACTTCAGACTGAAATGATTATGTGTCTTTTATTCACTGACACCTTCCAAGAACCATAGATCTACACAATATTGGAGTTTAATGAAATACTACAGCTCCTACCATACCCAAAGGATTTTTATAACAGTGTTCTTTTGGCTGCACACCTTCACTTCACTCCAGGATGAGAGGCCTGCAGCACTGCAGACTCCTAAAGCAGGCAAACATCCTCTACTGACCAAGAAGGAGGGGACAAAAATTAGTAGGAAACAGTCACAGGAGTTTCAGATACCTCTTCTGTGTTTCTCTTGATCAAAAATATATCTCCTCAGGCTCTTCGCTGCCTGATTGTACACTTAAACACTTCAGAGAGGAAAAGGACTGTCTAGTGAGATTGTTCTGTACTCTGTGAATTTTCCCTTTACACTTAGCTTCTTCTAAGGATTGCTCTGATTGCAAGAACAAAGCATTCAGCCTAGCTGAACAGATTCACTGCCTGCAAATGAAGTGTCTTCTCAAAATTTCCCTTTTTCAAGGCACTTTGCTGCCAAAGTCTCATGAATCCTTCTCAGGGGTGCATTAATTTTCTTGTCAGATTGCTCTCTTCAGAAGGAATCTTTCTCTCCGCAAATACTACTATTTTTCACTAAGATTTAGCAGTTGCATCTAATTTTGTTGCTTGAATAAAACGAGTGTTTTCACTTCAAAACCTGTGCTGTTTTCAATATTAGTTAATAAATCGACTCTTTGCTGTGATAGTCTTACTTAGAATTAATTTTTTTTTTTTTGCAATATGGCACTGCAGAGAGAAAGAGAAACCCATCTAACTCATCTTTTGAACTTCTAAATCATCTTGTTTTAAGGCCTTGCTTCATTTTCTTTTCCTTAGGCTACCTGTATGCTTATTAACAAATTACTATCTTTTAGCTGAAAAAAAGTTTGATGAAACACCCAGAGGGCAACACGCAGAATTCAGGTACTTTGTTCAGAAGGTCAGAAAGATAATTGAGAACTTGGTGCCCTTCAACAATATGGCCATAGGCTCCTCATTCAAGTAATAGCCCCATACAATTCCATTTCCTCGGCCAGTGTCGCCAGCATTCAGCAGAAGACACAAGAAGCAAATGCATAAAGACCTGGAGACAGTGGCACAGAAGTACCAGCAGAACATCTTCACTTTCGCCAGTGGTATTTTCTCATGTATCTAGCTTTTCCACAAGACACTTCCATTGGAATTCCTCCTTCTGCTTCCTCCCTCCCAGCAGGCGCATTTTACAAGGTCAACTCTTGCTCAGAAGCAGCTTTCTGATACCGTCAACTTTTAGAGGACTCACTGAAGTAGAAACCTTCTCTATCCCTTTAAAGGGATAGAGTAACATCAAAACTCCCAAAACTGAGCCCTGAGCTTACCTATGATTTGAATTGATCTCCTTTCCCATTGCACATAGGCTCAAATTTAGTCAAATTTTGCTTTAAAGGACTTGTACAAAGAACAAATATCCAGATTTTAGAGAGTGAAACAGGATCAAAATTTACACTATGGAAAATAATTTAAATTATCATCCACTCACCAGGCAATTGAACCTTAACAAAAGAAAATGTAATCTGGAACCAATTTAGAGTGAACCAGGAAGTTTGGCAGTATCACAGAAAGGGCCTTCTTCACCGTTTCAGTTATGGATTAAATTCATTTATCCAACACAATCCAATGAAGTTTGTTTGGTTTGTGTGCTTGATGTACCAAAAAAAGCAGGGCAGCCATTAACATTTCAAGTCTACAGTAATTTCTGCAATTAACCCTAAGAAATGCGTTTACATGGTTGTGTAATTAATTGTGCATGCAGCTTGTAAAAATTTGTACATGGTATGTCTAGGGAATTAAACAAAACTTTCTTAAATGACAGGTAAAATAGAATTCACTACTCAAAAGGTCACACTCATTTGCCAAAATAATATGATTAGAACTTTAAGAGTATATGCTTACAGATTATATTTTAACTAAAGGTCTGGAAAAAAAAAAAAAACAGTAGTTCTTATTTCTAATTGGTTAAGTACAAGTAATTTAAGAGCATTTCCTTCGCTTTGGAAAAAAGAAAACATGGTCCCTTCCAACCTTAGGCATTCTATGATTCTACGTTAAGGAAGCCCCCAAATGGAGTCTCAAAACTCCCCCAAAATCACCCTACCCTGAACTACAAAAGCACACGCCACCGCAGTTTCTGTGCACTGCCCCGTCCCAACTTAGCTCACTAGTAAATTGGTCTAAATTCTACTTCAGCAGCACTAAAGCTATTCTTATATTTGCAGTATCCTAGCATAAAAACAATGGCTTAACAGTTTGAAGCAAAAACCACATAAATTAAGATTACTACCTTGGGCCATTCCATCTGACATGTTTTGTTTTATTGTACTACAGGCTGAGACCAGGAGAGAAAGATTGTTTAAGTTTACAGGAGATGACAATTGGATTGTTAAAAAAAATAAAAATAAAAATAAAAAAAATAAAAAAAAAAAAAGAAGAAGAAAAAAAGGCAATTTCACAGACAAAAGCTGTAACCAAGGTGCATCACAGGGAGCAGCTAAAAACCCAACAGCCATACAGTAGGATGGCTCCTAGCTACTATCAACACAAGCTACCCAACCTCAGAACATGCTACCATAACCCATGGACAGAGCCAACCCATGTCCAATGCATGAAATGAGTCACTGATTGCTGTTTAAAGCCATTGAAGTATGTGAAAATAAGTTTTCTATAGTAACTTGAAATACCATTTAATTCATATTCACACATTTCTCTAGCATGTAAGATTAAGTCGCATAATTATTCCTATTGATTCAAAAGGGCTCACATCCAAAACGCAAACATTTGAACTTGAAATATTTGCTAGCAGAACAAATCTATTACTATTTATGACACATCTAACATTGAATATAAACACACATTCAAAACTAACATACTCAGATGAAACTGGAAACTAGCTGATAAAACTGTTAGGATTCATTTTGTGCTAAAGTAAATTAAAAATATGCAGATTAAAAAAAGGTTTAAAACTACCGTACTTAGAGTACAAATAATTACTTTATCTCACTATAAATATATTTAAGTTGTTCACCACCTTCTGGGATGCTGTTCCCCCCGACACACACTTCTTTTAACTGTCTGAAAGATCATTTAAGAAAGATTAGGCCTCCCCAGCTGTAACCTGCATATTGCGAGTGCTTCGCAAGGGAGGAAAGTTTCAGATTTACTCATGGTTATAAAGCTCCGGTGAAAAACACCACCACACTTATCTCATCCCCCAGAAGCCTTTCAGAGATTTGACCTGATCAGCAATTGCTACAGGTGATATGGAAAACAGAAGTTGAATTGGCTAATACACAGGATTTTTGTAATGAGGATTTTTGATACCTCCTCCAGTGAAATGCTAAGCAAGGAAGCATGGCCGCAACATCACTGAACTAACTGCCTTCATATTTTATTACAACTTCTGAAGTTCTGTCTCACATTGTGAGGAGGAGGAGGGGAAGTCTAGGGTTCTTTAAACTGCTTTTCATTTATCAAAAATCAAGCAATTAAAAAGAACAGATGAAATTAACATATACCCAGAGAACCACCGTAATGATGAAGGAGATTCATACTACAAGGGAAATCACTGCTTCTGAAAAATTGTCCAGTGATGCCAAATTTATAGATACAGGTGCATAAAATTCAGATCTATAACTGCAGGATTTATATCATACATGTTTTGAATGTGAAATATTCTAAAATGTAATAACCCATTCTCAATTTATTTCTGAGTTTTTATACTATCCTATCCACACGTCTTACCATTAGCTTACCTTACATTCATGCCAACAGTGTCCATACATACAGATACTAGAATGTGAACATGTGGAACACAGAGCTATTGCCCCAAACTAAACCAAGAACTGTTTTTAAGCAAATCATACTTTAAAAAAAAAAGGAAAAAAAAAATACTTTTAACTAAGGTAGGACACTCAACACTTACTACTGTTCAGACTAGTTGCACACTGGATATTTCCATGCAAAATGAGTGCATCTCATTACACCATGACTCCATGGGTGGGAAGAGTGGAAGCTCGTCCAATTTGTGCATTTTTTTCCACTACTGTCTACAAAACATTACTCAGAACCACTAAATTTTGCATCAACCTATTTCTGAGTTATATTCCTCACTTACGCCATTTCACAAAAGTCAAACAATAACTCTCCTCTCTACTATCTCTGTACTTGCTCTCATAAAAAACATCCTTTCCTCTCCACACCTGTTTATCCAGCTTCTATTACCCAAATAAAAGCTCTCCTAAAGATTCATTTATAAAGAAACATATTTTCTTATTTGTACAAACACAAAGATAATACTCATTTAATTGAACAAAAAATAGTATCTTAGACTCTTTTTATAGAGGGAAAGAATCTTAAAGCACAACAGCTTTCTTTTCACATTGCTTCCCTACAAGGAAAACTAAATTCTTAAACTCAAGAGTAACTTGAATAAGATTCTGTAACTCCCAAAATACTTCAGAATTATCAAGTCTTTAGGTTTATTATCTAAAGTAGTTACTCCCAGGCAATAGCATTAAAAACTTCCAATCTTGAAAAAATATACAAGAAGCAATTCTAACATCAGAACATATTTCTAGTTCCATCACAAGAAAAAAGTAAATTTTGCAACAAATTATGAACGATTTCTTACATGTACATTCATATCTTTATGATGCTGCAGTTGGTACTTACTTAACCTGGGACCAAGCGCTTTTTATGCTTGCTTATCTACACAATCACATGTTAAGCACCAACTAATCAGCAGCCTTCTATTTCTATACATGAGTATTTCTGAAAAGACCAATAGTTTCAAAACATACATGTTAAAAATGATTTTTTTTTCAGTAATTAGATCAAAATTGTTATTTTGCTTTTCCTTTGAAAAAGACAATCCTCAAGGGAAAAAGAGATTGACAGAGATTGTTCCATCCCTTAGGGGTTAACATTTGTATAGCTGTCTCTTTTTGTTGGCACAACCCAATTTGAAAAGAAAGAACCATCTGCCCAGCTGTCTGGAATGCAGCTCTCTAATAATTCCCATGTTGAAAAATAAACATTTCACAAAACCCATCCACTAAGGAATCCAATTTACTTTTTCTTTCACAAGTAGGCTATCAAACACCACCTTTGAATGACATAACACATTAAAGCTTCAGATTTGGTTTGAAGTTCTGACATTTTTTACTATTTTTCTATTGTACACAATTTCTTAGGAAATTGATGAGTCAAATTACATAACTTTCAAATGCCACAATTGCATTAAAAAGACTGGATTAATGCAATTGTTCCAGTTTGCTTAATTACTACCAACACTACTATGAATGCTCCCAAGGAACAAATTATATAAGTATTATACTTCAATAACAATTATGGTGTGCAATAATTAATCAAATAAAAAGCCTATAGAGTGGCAGTAATAACACATTACCGGATCAGTATCAGAAAACTCTATTCTTGGGTAAATTACTTCAAACAATTAGTGTCATTAATTCTTTTTAGATGTTACAATTACTATTCAGATCAGTGCAAAAGAAAACACAGAATGCCAAGCTACACACAGCATGCTCCTAAACATGTCAAAAAATACTTGTTTTTTATTAATGTTTTTGTCTTAATATTTTATCTTTTCTTTTGAGATAGGATTAAAGCATTTTCCTATGTCTTATGTCAAAGCGTAATAGCCAGCAACATCTTACAGATTCCAAAAAACCATTTGGCTTAGCTCTCAAGCTGAGCTTCTCCAACAGGCTGTGGTTTGGACAGTGTTACCTATGTTACCTATGATTGGTAGCTGCTAATAACACCTTCTGTATAACTATTTTTATAAACTAATAGCACAGTTACACACACACTGCCCCATCTTCTCCTCAGGACAGTCTTGGAACTTGAAAGTCGCAACCTCTTCCACTTTTGATTGATCGTTAATGAAAAGGGAATGAAAAACACGCATCACACTGCTGTGTGAGATCTTTCCACATATGAAAAATTTGTTCTCAAATTGAAATAAAAAGATGCATAGCCACAGTTTAACAACAAAAAGTTAAAGAACCCCCGAACTGTTTGCCCACAATACAGGGTTCTATAGGGGTGCAATGGCTGGTGGAATAAAAAGAAGCAATGGTAAAACTATTTTTTAATACATGTCATTGAGGGATGGGAAGAGAGAAAAAGCATTATACTGTTTTCTAAGGATCTCATTATAGATTAACTCTTCATCTCAACCCTGGAACTAAGCTCAGGAACATAATAGTTTAAGAAAAAAAAAAATGCAAGTCAGAGAGCATTCCTTAAACTACAGAATTCAAACTGGCAACAAGTTGAGGAAAAAAAAAAAAAAAAAGTTAAAAATGCTGACTGTAGACAAATAAATAGTTGTTAATTCCAAGGAGTATCATTTAGCTAATAATTTTCTGCCAACTAAGTACTTTTATTTTAAAAAAAAAAAAAACACTGGTTCTCTTTTTCTCCCCCCCTATAATTTGACCTGTCCAGTTTGAGAGGTCATTTCTACAACTGCTATCACAAATTAAACATTCTGCATGAAAAAGGTCCCAGAATTATGTACCAAATATCTTTTGCTGACATATTTAATTGCAAGTTCTTATGCTATTCTAAACTATTTCTTCTTGTCCCCAATGCTATATACTTTGGTCCACTCCTCTTCATCAGTACTTATGAAAAAATTTAGTACTGAATTTTATTTTTCCTGCACCAAGATGGTATTTACCATGTTCTTTGATTTCTCACTCCTAGAGGTAGCATTATGTTCTTATCTGCATGTGTGAAGATTTCAAGATGTAACCATCTGAAAAATGAGACCACTCTTTTCTTTGTCACAGTAATTAAAGAAAAGATCATTTCAACTGTACTGGTCCCAAGTGCAATACTATTATATACCATCATATATCCAAGATTAATTCTCCTCACTTGAGTGAATGCCAGGTTAAATTCAGACAAAATATAGTAAGTTAACTTTTGCACTTCATTAACACTGTCACTTCAGTAAGGGTCCAGTACATAAAAGGAAGTACATAAGGGTAAGAGAAGTCCTAGATAACACTATAAGGAAACACTGAGAATACAACAGGGTTTTTCCATTTAAAAAGAAAAAAAAAAAAAAAAAAAGACACAAGGGAAGCGCACAGTATTGAACTGCCAAGTTTTTGCTCTTCACTAAATAATGCTGGTTCCAAGTTCAAAAGCACCTAAATTCCTAACCAGCACGGCACTCGGATTCCACAGAAAGTATTTTTTTTATTGCTAAGTTTCATAACCAATTATACAGCAGTCTGAAGTGACAAGGTACCTGGAGGTGTAAGCCCAACAAGAATAGGTTTAAAGGGGAGTTTCAAGAGTGTGGAGTAAAGAGACAACAGTATAGCAACTACCTGTGTACTATGAATATCAGATACCTCATTTAGCAACCTTTCCTTTACTTAGGAGGAAAAGAAAAAAAAAAAAAAAAAAAAAAAAAAAAGACACACTTTCTTGGTTTTGAACTTCAATAGCATCGTATGATATGTGAAAAGAATCTCTATGGTATGTTGCACAGCGATCAACCAAAATATTACATTCTACGCTGCACAAAGGGGCTTTGTGGTCACTTACACGGCATCCTACCAGCCCCGGTACCATTCAGCCCCTCGAC
>JAWLRI010000191.1:2946274-2965009 GCA_034781795.1 Crypturellus tataupa | reverse complement strand
CTGCGGCGCCCCCTGCGGGGCGGCCGGGAGCGCCCGCCGGCTCCGCGGCTCCAGCGCCGGCTCCTACCTTTCTCCGGGCAGTTTGGGAATGTCCTTGTGTCTTCAGCAGAGCAAGAGCGCTACGGCGGGGGGAGAATAACCCCGTAAAACAGCGAGACCTCCGAGGCGCTGCACACACTTTAACACCTTCTTTCCCAGAGACTCTCTCCCCGGGGCATCCTGGTGCACAGCTTCCTTCCATCAAACACAGAGAGCCCCTCAGAAGGGAAAGGATCAAGTCTGAAAGCACAGAACGTGACCACCACCTCTCTGACTGAAGGCAATTAATAGCAAAAGCATCTGCTCTACCGGGAGCTCTGTGGGGCTTTTGGGTTTGCTGTAAATGCTACTTTTTCTACAGCACACAGGAGTCTTTCTAGAGGTTTCACAAAATGGGACCAGCTAATCTAATCGAGGACCTGCCCTTGGGTTTTTTGTTGTTGAGGCTTGCTCACTCACTAGAAGACACTTCAGTTACATTTTCTACATACATCAATACAAGAATGAGCAGCCTCAACAAAGTTACAAAACAGAAAAAAAAGGACTATCAACAACAACATCTGAAATGCCTCCTACAGTATGGAGCAGCATAGCCAAAAAGGCAATTAAAACCCATAACTTCAAAAAATTTAGTTCCTATAACTTGGATGGTCACCCCAGCACACCACAATCCTCAGGAACTGGGGTGCAGCCCTACTGCACCCGAGCACACCAGAACCCACAGCAGAACCAACAGCTCCAGGTAAGGCAAGCAGTGAAGCAGACCCGAAGTCCATTCAGGAAGGCCAGTCAAGACCCACAGAAGAAGAGAACTGGACACAACACCCAAGACAAGCCACAATCTACACCCGAATGGTTCATCTAGGAGACAACCCACCTACTGCGGAGGTCTGAGGTTCAGCCAGGAGGTAAGACAAGACTAGACGAGATGAGTCAAGTCAAGGCAGGAGTAGAGGCAGGCACAGCAACAGCTCAGGAAAGGAGGCACTCCCAGCAGCAGTGTGGGTTACCAGGATCCAGGTAAGGATCTCAAGGCACTTAGGACCTATTAAAGATCTCCAGATGCCACCAGGCAGCACTAAATTGCAGCTGAGCCACAACCACACCTTAGTAGCCTATTACTCTAATCAGCTGCTAATTCTAATTAGCTGAACCTTAGGTCTTATTAAGAATAGCTGTGCTGATCAGTTTGTGTTAACAAAAAATGAGACAAGAGGTGTTAGTGTAAAATAGAAAAGCCCCACTCACTATGGAGGCAAAACATTTGATTAAGAACTTCATGGAGGTTTCTGACAGTTTTTGCATAAATAATATACCTTAATGAACTCAAAGGATGAAAAATCGTATGCATTACTCAGAATTTCACAAAAAAAGTCTGCAGCAAACAAAGCCAAGCAAGACTAATAAAATAGATTTTCCATTTACTAAGAATAATTTACAGCAACTTGTCATCATGAAAGTCTGCAAAGCATTGAGAATTCTTTTTTATACAAATGGTGATCCAACTAAAGTAAAATAAAGCATACTTGACTTATCAATAATATCAGTTCTCATGTTCTTGAAATTAAGCTTTTGCCAAAGTACCATACAGAATGGGGCCTATAAACAGTGTAATTATTTCATTAGTTTTAATAAAACTGTATGCAATCATTGCTGAACAATTTGAGCATGGAATTTAACTAAATGAAAATCATAATCAAGCCAATGTTCCAAACCAAAAATAATGAATTAATTTTTAGGAATGTTCTCCATTATCAATTCCTAATAAGAATCCTTTAACATCAAGAGTCAAGTGAAACAGCATATAGCTGTCATTCTTTGGCTTATCTAGTGTCTCTCTTGTTGCTAATGGGGAAAATATCATGAAATACCAAGGACACGGTTACAGCATTCTCTGGATATCGAAAATGGAGGTGCAGTCTGGTCCCTTAGGACAAGGGGTTTGAATTTGCAATTCCTGTACTCCTTCCCCAGGAAAATGCCCTTAGGATGAGTCCACGGGACAAGGCGGAAATTCTCTTCACTTACAGAGCTGAAGCTGTCGCTTCCACATCCGCATAAACAGGGAAAGGTCAAGGGAAGAAAGGAAAGGGCAAAAGCACGCACACACCAAGAGGAGAGATGATAACTCTTTGGCATAACGCATAGGAAATTATTGAGAGAGTCATCCTGTGCTCAGCCTGCTCCAGTACTACTATACTATTTAGCTGTATTGTTAAGTGCATACTTGACCTTGAGAGTAGGGACCAAGTCATCAGATTTCCCACTTTCACTGAAATGTCCTGCTGAAAATAGGGTTTACCTACACTAAGCTCTGCACTATTACTGCTAGACTATTCCAAATTACCTGGGATGGCTTCCCCATTTATAGATATCTCTGTGCGGTCCCATAAAATGGGGAATAGAGTTAAGAAAAAGAAAAAAGTTAAAATTCACAGAATGAAAAACAAAGTACAAATCTCCTTCCATGTAAAAAAGCAGCATGCTGCAAAAATTACTTATATTCTTGTGCATTTTTAGTTCAATTTTATCTTTTTAATTCAATGGCTACTAAAAAAATACCAAATTCTAATTTATCATTTAATTTTAGTTCATTTCTCAAGGCAATAATGTACTTCCATTTGGCTACATCTTAATGGAAAAGATAAGGGAGTAATTTTAATAGTTTTTTTTTAACTTGTGATATTTTTTCTTGATACTGCTTCTAACCCTAAGAAATCACCTCAATTATTTCTAAGATAAATATCATTTTAAAATAAAACTCTTTAAAATATAAACATGTTTAACTGAGCTTTGTTCTTTTATTCAGTCGTATTTATCTGCAGTTTTTCCACCAGACCAAATGGCCCCAAAAGTGCTGTCTCAAAAGGAAAAACATACAATTAACAGAAACTGCAAGTCCTCTTCAAACAGCTGTCTAGTTTTAATACAGATGAATACCTCTGATGCTTCTCAAAAGTCTTATAAGAATCATGCCACTGAATGTACTAATTTTTCCTGCCAATCTTACATTTTTATTTAACACTAACTAGGTTGATGTCAAAAAACTGAAACAAAATTATATTCCATATGTCATACCAGAAGCAGCTTGTAAAGATTAGCATATTTATAAGACAAAAATGCATGTTAAGTTATGCAAATACGAAAAAAATCTTTTTATTTATAAAATCATTTTTTCTAATTTAACTTAAAGTATACTTTAACGAGATCAAAGATATTAAATTCTATCTGGTAGGAAAGATATTAGAGAGATATTGTGCCAAATGGCAACAATCGATAAGTTAGCCCTTCAAACTGTAATGCTGGGGTTTAACAAATAATCCATCTGGTACGATACAAGACAGAGGAGTCAGTCAGTTTGGCAACAACCATGACTGCTCAATACACTCTATATTCAAAACTACATTGGACAAGAACTGAAAATAAAAAGCATGTGCTTTCAGCAGAAGTACAATATATGAATAAAAACATTGAGAATAAAATAAAAGCATAGTTAGCATGCTGTGCTGACCTTTCTTATGGCCATTAATACTCTGCACATTAATAAAACCAGGATAATATTTGCCTGCATCTTGGAGACATAGTTCTCTGTGTGATGTTGGGACTAAATATATTCCACATGTAATTTTTTATATTGCCTTTGGTGATGATATATAATTTAGTTAGCCTAATTTAACATCAATATCAAAATAGCTTGCCAGAGGAAACTGTACACTAGTTAAATATATATTTTGCCTTGTAGCAATTTAATTTGTTACCCAAGAATTTTCACTAAAAATTAGTTATAATCCTCTGTTGGATATTTTCAAAATGTGAAAACTGACCAAAAATTAGTTTAGGTTAATAATTAAAAATACTGAAAAAACATAAAAGCCCTTTTGATTATGATACTGTATTGCTTCAGCACTGTTATTCATTTTAAGAATCCATAATAAAATAAAAGTCTGCTATTCACAGCTTAACAGTCGTACAAATTAGTCAATATAATAGCAAAGTCTCTAGTAAATTCATATTTATACGCACTTTGTGATGCACTAGTAATCTCTAGTAGAATTAACAGGACAACTTGCAGAAAGTAAGCGGTACAGCTACAATGTACTTTTGCTTCACATCTCTTTCAACCTACTATTCTTAGCTAAGAAAGCACTATAATTTCTCTAGACAGATGTTCAGTAATACAGAAATACACTAATTAAAACCTGTTTTTCTTCATTAAATCATTGAACTGCAAAAATGAATGATTGCTCTCATTTTTACGTATCTTTTAAGTAACCAAAAGTTTTTTACCCATATTATTGATAATATAATTCCGTAAATTCTATAGGTTTAGCGAAATACCTGATGATTGACACTTGTTGCCTTGCTAGTGGTAAAGCTTCCAGAGCTTGAAATAGTTTTAGACATGTTGTGTAGCCCTGCAAAGCATTTTAATGTCAACTCTCATATAAACTGTTAACATAAACATCTGCTGTTCATAATAAAGTTATTTCCATATTTTACACTTTTTTTTAAAGCATGGACATCTTGATAAGTATTTATTAAAATATCTCGCATAATTTATTGTTGTTTTGAGAGAGTAAATGGAGTGAGGAGGAGGGAAAGAGGATAGAGAGAAAGAAAAAAATAAATAAATTCTTAGTTAAACAAATTCCACATAGGTTTAACATTCAGCAGAAGAAAGTTGTGCGAGTCAATTCTTAAATGTACTGAAGAATCTTCAAACAAAATTAACCTAGGAATACAATTAAAAGACAAAGAAGGAATCATAAAAAGTACCTACTAAGAAGTAATGATCCACAAAGGCATCATCTGCCAGACACAGCACAAGCGAAAAAGCTTAGTGAAGGAATGGAATGAGAAGTGCTGGAATAAAAGCTGTGCTGTTACTTTGCTGAACCATCTATACAACCCCAAAAGATGCATGAAAGAAAGGAAAATGTCTACATTGAACTTTAGTTTTACAGATGTACCAGGCTTATGTATGGCCCTTAGAACATCAAGATCCTGAGAACTTTTCAGTCCACTGCAGTCCAAATGTGCATCCCATCAGTGTTCCGCAGGTGCTAAGAATGGAACTGCACTGCATATATGCCCAAATATATAAATATATAACTTTATAAATATATATATCTCATCATGACCTACATCAAGAGACAATACAACTGTCCTAGAAAATGATGTAATGACCATGGCATGGGACGTGCTCAAGCATCATATATTCTACTGTGTTCTAAATCCTTACAGCTTGCCAGTGCTTTTCATATTTCTGCTCCTGAGCTAAGCTACTAAGTGCTTCATGGTTAATTGTGCCTGTTCCTTCAAGGCACTAAGGTACAGATGTACACATCATCAACAGCTACAATTTAATTTTGGAAACCTTTTCAAAAGTTGATTCTTATTTGGTTCTAAAACAACTTAGACACTGATTACCTACAATTAAACATATTTTATAACAGCATTTTAAACTCCATAATAAAGATACTGAGAGCTGACTACTTAATTCAGCAGCTATGGCAGAGAGTTTTCAGAGAAAACACAGTAAACCAGAAACCTGCAGGATTCTACCTTTCCCATCTTAGAAATATTACCTATATTTTAGATTAACTGTTGTCTTTTAGGAGTAACCACTTCATCCTAGCTGTGGTGTTTCAGGTTAAGGTGATACCTAGAGCATCCAGGGCACAAGTAAATCTGTTCCATAGCTTTTTTTAACCTCCAGCATTTTTCTTGTATGCCTGCATAGGTCTCAAAAGAAAACCAGTATTTCTCTGAATGCTCAAGACCTGCCCAGGAAGAGTTTATGATTATTTTACAGTATTATGGACATCTAAAGTAACAGCCTGCTGGGCTAGCTACACTGTAGTGACACGCAACAGTAGCATCTGTTCTTATTTCCATCAGGAAACACAAGGTGTCAGAGACCAAATCCCAGAACTTAACTTTATTAACTTTCCAGAACCAATCCGAGTAGACAGGTTCATTTTTCAGTGTGTGAAAACTATTGAAATACATATTTGTTCACATAGAGAAAAGCAGATTTAGGGCAAGAAATCAGATCAGAGCAAGAGGGAGGAGAACATTTCACACGCTGACGTTAGAGAATAGAACTGCACTGGCATTAATCTGTATAACTTGATTAATACTTATTAGTAATCCCTAGTGTACCCATTAACTACTCTGCCAAAAAAGAGTTTTAAAACTGCCCCGAGACAAATCAGGTTTTTAAATGCCTAGAAAAAAACTAAGAATTTCATAACAGCAACACATCAGTTTAAAGTAAAAAATAACATATAACAGATTTTTTTTTTTATGTAAGGCTTTCCAAATATAAGCTCAAATTAAAAGCACCTACTTTTACCCACCACATTACATTAATAAAATGATATTACTTTTGATATTAAATCAATCCATAACTTTTCATGTTATTAATTTCATCATTAGTTTCCCTCTACCAAAAGGATTTATTGTGATTAGCCTAAGATTTTCTTGCAAGTTCTAAAATACAGATGATATTCACTATACAAGGAAAAAAATAAATCTTCTGTGTGGTAAATGAAAATGTAATAATGCCCTTCCTTTTTTTTTTCCCAAAAAGTTAACAGAATATTTAATAATTGGCCAATAGTCAGGATAGATAACTACGTGTTTCCAAGTATTTCAAAGAGTTTGTAACCTGTTTCCATGTCTTCAAAGATGGTAACATCAAAGACCCAAACACTTTCTTTCCGACGGGTCTACTGCACACACATCAATATGAAAAAGGATGACTAAGTAATGAAATAACCATGAGTATTTTGACTCTAACATTATTAGATTTGACAATACAGCTTTATCAGATTTTGGATCTTCATTTAAGATCACACATTTTATACAGTTTCTCTGTCAATAAATGAGGTACAAAATGAAAATACAGTTAGATGTAGTCATACATTCGAATTATGTTTAGAAATCTGAAATCCAGGAACATACACATTTAAATCATAAAAATTAATTTTGATTTTTCCCCTAGTAAATTACAGTATGACATATAATGCAAGATACTGACATGAATATCTCTATTGAAACAAGAATAGTCCAATCTATTGTATCTCACTGAAAAATAGCATCTTGCTATTGGTGAAGATCAAAATATTTTTAGGCAATTACTACAATGTGATTGTTTTTGCTTAGTTTTAGCCAACTGAAAAAGTTTATAAAGGAAAATTATGTGTGTAGAATTTCAACAGCTTTGATCTAAACATGAAGTTAAAATTCTTAATATGTATTCTCAGTTTTTCACTACGAGGAAGCAAAAAAAATAAAGATTAGTCTGTTAATTTTGTGGGGAAAAAAACTTGGAAGGGTCTATGTAATTACAAAGGCAATGACTCTGCACAGTAGAATGAGTTGTTTAAAATTCAAATATGCATATAGTTAAAATTTCAATTTAGGTATCTAAAGCACCTTAAAATAGTTTTTGATAAGTTAATGTGAAACGCGAACAATAAAGCCCCCAAAAGGAAGGAGGAGGTCTTCAGGACCTTCAAGTGACATGTTTTCCCACAGCCTTTGTTAGCAATGGGCACCATTCATACTATTGCTGCATCCTAACTTCTTGTTCAATGTATTTTACTTTTTTATCACAAAATTGCTTCTGCCAGCAGAACTGAGAGGGACAAATGAAGGTAGCTGAGTAGGGAAGAGGAAACTAAGGGTGGTAATGAATGTCAGGACACTATTTTCCATCTTGCACTGTACCCTGAGGGCCACCTATCTGAATTATCACAGAATTAAAAAAAAAAAAGGATAACATTATTTAATGCAATCCCAAATGACATAAAACATTCTTTAAAATATATTAAAATAATCTGTTGAAAAGTGGATTTAAAAAAAAAAATGACAGAGATGTTAAAATGCCACTTTTGAAAATATAATTATGCAAAACACCAAATGTGTAATACTCAGACACGAATTAAAAACTTCTCTATACATAGAATTAATACTGTGTGTACAAATCATGAAAAGCAAGAATACTTCCAAAGAGCATCAGTTTTGCAGCTTCAGAGGACTTGAACGCTGAGGGTTTCCAAAACCCCCAAAATAAAAGTTACCACAAACTGTTCTTTTTATGAGGTACATTCCATTTGTTAGCCTTGCTATGTGGGCACAGATTAGCTCTACACCGTGCACTTTATTTGCCTTGATGCAGCATTACACAAAGTGTGAGACTTCATATTCTGCGTGTAGCCACTTTCCCAGAACCCCAGAGCTGCTGAGGCTGTTGGATGTCTGGAAAAGTTACTGAGAGCTGCAAATATATAAGAAATTGGCATTTGCTTTTCACATAGGATATAAGCTATGACTAAATTATTGGAAATCTTTATCTGGCAACTTCAGCACTGGTTTCAGGAGCTCTTTCAGTCACGGTGCCTAGGTCCTCCGATTTACAGCAACAAACATGTTTAAGAGTAGAGTTTTAGCCCTATTGTATGGATAACCAGCACCAACAGAAATGCCCCATGGTCAGGCACTTGGAATAGGACACACTTCAGAATAGGTCTACATCTTCAGGACATTATTATACAAGATATACATAACTTTTTCAAGAAAAAAAAAAAGCACAGACTTCTCAGAAAGATAAGCATTTGAACACTAATTATAAAAGACAATAAAGTGCGAAAGTTATTAAAAATAAAAATGTTTAAGATAATTAAGAGTATCATTTTCTTCTTAAAATGTTACTTTAAAAAATGATGGTTGCACATACTGCTCAGGAAAGAAGTTTAAAAATAATCAAAATGTTTTTCCCCACATAAGACATGTTTATGGTTTTTAACCAAAAGAAATTGAGACATACTTTTAAAAAAAAAAAAAAACTCAGAATTTGGTGTCTGAAGTGGCAGGCACTACACTGACTTTTAAAGGGTTCTAACTTCTGTAACACCCTCTTCAAAAACAAATCCAACTTCTTCCTGAGGATAAAAACGGCTCGACAGAAGGTCAACACAGGAGCTACTATTCTTGATCTTTTGCCTCTTGGTCTTATCTAATGATTTTGAAAAACAATGCCTGGGATAATCCATCATTAAACAATCTTTCTGATTATCTATTGTAAGCAAGGTCTTCCACCACAGTAAAAGCTTCAGATAATAGGAGTGTCCCAGAAAAGCTGTCCTGTGACCAGTTAGAGGATAACTAAGGAATCTGCTCAACCTTTTGCAAGCAGAATAAGGTTTAAAACTATCACCTCTATCTTTTACTGGCACTACACATTAGTTGTATTACAATAGCATCTAGGAGCCCTAATCACAGATCAGAACCCCATTGTAGGAGAAGTTGCATCAACCTGGGACAGGAAGATAAAACAGATTGGGGACAATAGTCAGAAAGACACAGATGGGCAGATATCTGAGCAATGGAGCAGTATTCATCAACATGAACAGCAGTGTTTTCCGTGCACCACCAGCTGAGCTGCTGTAAAGTTTTGTTTATGTATCATAGAAGACTGCGTTAAGAATTCAAAAGGATTTATCTGCTGCAGGATCGAGTTTTCCCGTAAGCCAAAGGGACAGCAGGGAAGAAAGAAAAAGATTACTACTTTGCAAATATTATATTAGTATTCTGAAAAGTTAGAAACAGAGTTTATTCAAACTCTTGATAATGAAAGAAAGAAAACAGTTCCAGACCACCTGCTTGCTCTATACAAGAACAATTAGTAGTACTTTTATGGACACAGGTCCAGGAGAACTAAAAACATGCTAAGCAATACAGACCTTTAAGAATACTGCCAGATAATCCCCCTCACCTCATTCTACCCGCTTCCATTAGACTATAGCAGAATACCATTTGCCATTTTGTCCCATATGTCAGTACATAGGTCTTTGAACAGCAGGTATGACACAACACTATATATTTTCTTTCTAATTACTGGACACCCTTTAATTATTTTATATAATTTCAATCCCCTTTGCACTTCTTCACGGGTAAGAAAGGAGAAACCTCTCCCCAGTTGCAAGGAAGAGATCAATGACTTGGGCACAGTGAAACTATATTGAAGCAAATGTTAGGTGAGCAAACAGTACAAGTATAATGATATGTATTTTTTTGTATATCTACATGTGTAAAATATTTGCACTCCAGATCCATTATTTTCTTAGTACCTTCCCTTTACAAGTACTAAGACGACTGATGGGATTTCCTATGTACACAATGCCAAAAAGAGTCATTATCAAAGCCTCAATGTTCTTAGCTAATAAGTATACAGAGTCAGATAAAGATGGATCTTTGGCTGGAAGTTCTGCCTACCAGCTATTCTGCATCTTTGTGTATTAATGAGTTACAAACTCTTTAATTTCATCCTGGAATCAATGTGTGTAACCAATTTGGCCATGTGTCCTGGAGCTATTTAACATTATTCCCTACTTTCTAGTCCAAAAAGGCTACAAACAACAAATTGTTTCTTGGTAACTTGTAAAAACTAAAGATTTATTAAAGAAAATATGGTTTATTGCTTGAAAGACCATAAAGTAGTGTCCCATACATCTCATTGATCTATAGTACATTGATTTATCCATCGGAATCTACAGGCTGCCTCCGTTAGAGTATGGAAATGCGAAAAAAAGGGACTACAGGTTTGTGTTAGCTGTTTAAAAACACAAATGCTTTTCTCATTTACCAACATTGGCACTTTAAAAGTTGTCTGAATAGCATGTGACACACCATAAAATTGTACAACCCACTTCCACATTTTGCATAAAGTGACATCCAGGTCTTCTTTTTACCAGTTGTTGATGCTCATACCATCATTTCTACCTCCTGAATCTGCATATTATAAAACAAATTCTGAAAAGTGGTATCTGCAGAATTTACAAGACAAGTAGACAAGACAGAGGGGCGACAAAAATCATTATTGCAATTATATATCTTGAGAACTGAGATACAGGAGAATTAAGAATACCATCCATATTGCCTAACTTTAGCACTGATCTTAGGAGCTTGGGTTAGGAAGCAAGTCTTCCCTCCATCAGAGGAAGAAACTCCCTTTAAGGGTGTTCCTGCAAAGAAATCCAACATTAAGCATCCCGAATCACCCGTTTTAAGGCACTAACCTTTCTATTTTCTACCCACAACAGTGGCCTCCAATCTTAAGAAAAAAAGTTAGGTCAGTTCCCTGTTAGGACAAACTTAAGTGTATATTCCCTTGTGTTCTGTCTAAGTCTGAAAGGTCTCTAACAACACAAAGCAATCTTAGTTCTGCCGGGGTCACGCTCCCTGGCCAGGTGTTCCATCACCTTTTTTTTTGCATTGTCCCTGCTGCTTCTCTGACCTCAGCTTGAGCTAACTCATGAAGCTAAAATAGCCGGCAACTTTATAAACTCTTGCCCTAAATCCATATTTTTTATATTAAGGAATATTATGAGTATTTCACAGATAAGACATATGATTACCAGCAGATTACTATATTTTTCAATGCCAAAACCAAAAATTACCTCTTAGGAAAGCAAAAACGCTAACACTCAAGACACAGTATGCACACACGTGTAGAGACCAGACGTTTGTGCAATAAATCGATCTTACAAAACCAAGCATGTTTGCTTAAAAATATTGTCAAGTTTATACATTTTAAAATAAAAGGCTCTTCCTCTCTCAGCTTGAATGCAGATCTGGGAATGACACATGCAGTAATTCCAATGGGCTCTGTTTGAAGTTCTGAGGACATGATGACATTTGAAAGATCATGTCCTTAACAGAATGTGTAAACTTTACTGGTATGAAAATAAAAAAAGGTTACGACATCTATTCAACACTTATTTATAACCAATAAACTGGAAAAACAAAACATTGCCAACAATATACTGAAAGGGTGCCAACCACTACAAGCCTCCCTTTTAACACATTTATCTGGGCCAACTATCAGAAGAAAAAAAGTACTTCCTACAAATGAAAATATGAAATTGTATGCGCTAGTCTGTAACAAGACGAACATCAGCACAGGCAGAAACAAACATATAAACCACAATTTCCTCCGGAACAGACCTTTCAAAGATTTTTATATTTATTCTGCATGAGCTTAATGGGTAGCACAGACAACTTTGATGCAAAGGGACAGAATTGTCTTTAGCCACTAGGAAGTACTCTATAGCCAGGAATGGAAAGCAGGTCTCACCACTGATGTGCTTTCCAACTGTAATAATGATAAAAGTCCAATCCAGTGTCACACTATAGTTCCTACAGGTCTTTCTTTAGACCACACACAAGTTGTCCTGTGTTGAAACTGAAAGGATAAAGTAGATGAAAGACGGGATCAAGCACGAACACAAAAGAAAAATACTGAAAATTGAGCAATGAGCGTTATTTACTCTTAGTAAGGTAAGCAGCAAAATAGCATGTATCAGTTTAAAACTAATCCTAACCCACATGCATAGTGTATGAGATTGAACAGCTACAACCTCTCTCCTCACCTAGTTTGTTTCTGTCTGAAGTGTCTTCTGCTACTGTATGAAGACAGCATGATAAATATCTATTGCCCATGGTTCTCCTATCCCCTAATAGTACTCTTAGGGTGTTCTCTCAAGAAACTCTCTAAAACACTGTTCTTAAAATGTTATTATATATATATATGTATATTATCTCTTTTGGCTTGCTTTGGGAAGTCTTAAAAATTAGTCATTTTTCCAGCAAAAGCACATAAATCAACAAGATTTACCACAGTTACAGTTAGAATTCACATGATATGAACGCATAAATAGAGCCCACTCTCTCCATCCCATTTCCATATGAGTAGGGTTTTATTTACTCCTTTAAAATCATATTAAATAATCATACACATAAAGAATTCAAATGGAATACAGTAGGTAAATTCACTATGAATTAATGAGGTTCCAATGAATAATATCAGAATCTTTTGGAAATAAAAATGCATCATTCAATGTCCAATTCATAATGCCTTTGATTCTCAAGTAAATATCACCCATACATTTAGGTGTCTCTCTATCCTTCTAACAACTAAACACTCTTTGCAAGTTGCTTATCATCTTCACATGTCAAGTACAGTTTGAAATTTGCTTGTAAAGGCTTCCTACACTTAGCAGAGGTACAATTTAGAGCAGATTGAATATTTGAATTAAAAAGCTGAGGTCCAGAATACTTTCTTCCATCTTCCATGTCACTGTTTCTACCGAAGCGTAATACATCTCCATACCACCTTAAATACACATTCAGATCCTTGTACAACTCTGAATTATAGATTTGATCAAGTGGCATAAAAAAGATTACACTCTATTTCTGTTAAACTAAGAAATATCAGACAAGCTTCTCTGTCTTAATATTTAAAGATACCATCTCCTGTTAAGAAAAGCTTAAAACTATGCACTGGTTTTATCTATTTTAAAACCACTCTGAGCTACAGCCATCAATCCAAAAGAATTAGTATTTTTTCTAAGCAGTCTTTCATTCTTTAACAAAAGTAAGACATTGGGAAGGTACTTAAAGCCATTAAGATGCATATAGAGTAGCCTTTAGCAACTTCCAACCTATTTAAACAAGCAGTCTTTTTTGTTTCCATACAAATATTCAAGTATTTTAGTAAACATTTTGTAGTTTAATAGGCATCACTGTTCGTTAATCTCATAAATAACTAATAAATTCCATTCTTGCAGTGAGCGCTAAATATTCAGCAGGACTATGCACAGGCACGCGAGACCACTGAGATAGAGGTCACTGCAGGATAATGTTCTTCTAAGTACCGTAGCCTAGTACTATGTTGAAATGATTCATTTTTACCATCACCTTGCAAATTCTAAATTGGTAATTATAGTGATTATCAATTAGCATCTCATTACTATTTGATGACACACAATGACTTGAGGCTAGCTAGCACCTAATACTCAAACTTAACAAAAATGCCAAGTGGCATCATGGCAGAGGCTAGCAGACATAAAGAACCAAATGGGCAAAGAAATGTACAGCCCTTTTCAGACTCTTAAAGGTTAACTGTGCCCATGAGCTTCCCATTGACACATGGGGAACGTGGAAAGCAGGGTGACACATGCGCGGGCTGAAGGGGTTTCTGTGCAGAAAGCAGCCAGTGCAGAAGTCAGGGTGCCGTCCTATCCCAGACTGTGTTCGTGGGACAAGCCACAGCCTTTCCCTTCTGCCGCTTTCATCCTCCCAGAAAATCTCTTCCATAATGAGGTCTTTGAAGGGAACGTTCTGCTATCCAGGATAACAAAACATTGTACATTTCAGAATAAGTAAATTCACTTATAAATGAAAAGCGTCACTTAAGGCATTATACTATCATTACATAATTACGTAATGCAAGTACCAGGGAAAACAGACGTTGAGGAGCTCAGTATGAAGTGTATTTACAAGTTGGTTTATCTACATTTCTCCTGTAGATCTGCTTATGTGCATAAGATACTCAAGCTTAGAGAATACTCAAACAACCTGTTGCTGTGGAGAATACTTTCTTTCACTTTACAGGACAAGGTATTTAACCTCAGTGACCTTATCCAACGTTTCCTCTGAACTAAGGAAGTATGGATATAAATGATGGATGTACTAAAGAAATCAAAGAACAAGAGAGACCCCTGACTTACAAACGTATACAGATTTTGGACAACCTCATAGAAGTACAAAGCAGTCTGGTTCATGTGACCTCCACATTGGCGCGTGTGTTAAACAGCCTTTAAAGGACTACCTGTAAAATGAATATTTCCTCATACTCATATATTGCATGAAAAGATAAACCTACTTTGTTCTGCATAATCTAATTGTTTATCTTTCATTGTTTACTGGCTACTAAGCTCCATACCTTTATTTGCAGTGATTTTTCTCGTAGAAAGAATATAGCTTTTTCTCTTTGCTTCCCCTTCCCTCTTAACTACTAGTAGGTAAAACTAACTTGGTGCTAAGACTTCTCTTTAGGATAGTCTGTAAGCACTGTAACTTCCAGAGAAGCATGTCATCTAAAACTAACAATACTGAGAATGCTTCGTAATCTGAAGTGTTACGTTGAAATGTTTTTCCATACTATGCGCTAAACAAAAGTTTTAGTCCACTTTTTAGTACAGTAAATTGGCTAGTTCACTACCAAAACTCCTAGAAGACTGTTCAACAAGATATATAAATTGATTTCTGAATCACTTGCACCTAAAACTGGCCTCAGATAAAATCTTTTACATTTTTAATGTAAACAGCATTCAGTCACTTGCCTTTCAGAATAAAGTATTGTGTAGGTATCTATCAACAACTGAAAAAAAAGAAATGCTAATTTTAATTTGCAGGGAGAATTAAGTTTTGTTTCTGAATAACAATAGCCTGCAAGGGCACGCAGGCCTCAGCATAAGTAGTTTGGGAATAGAAATGACAGCATAAACAAAGCATTAAGAAAGGTTTGTGAGGGTGGAGTCCATTATTAAATACTGGATTAAAGCTCTTTTGTATCCTGCGGCTCAAAACTTTCAGAGGGTGCAACAGTAAACCCCGAGCAGGCGAACTACATGGATTTGGCACTATAACCTCCCCTCCTTAGCACACAAAACCATCCAGTTATTAAAACTGAAGGCAGTGTTGTTCCCTATGAAATATTCACATCCAAAGAAGTAAAGCACAAAGCCCAGCCCCTTTTTATAGAGTATTAACTTCCGCTTTTAATAACTTACCGTCCCACACTACACAGTTCAGCATTGTGCCACACACAGCACTCCAGCCAGACAATACACACAGCAATAAAACTCAACCCAGCAAAGAAAGTGAAAGCTGCATTTGTTCAGCATGTTATTTTGTGCAGCCAACTGTAAGGCTTCTGCCTGCCATTTATTGTTTATTCTGTCAAAGAATTATTAAGAATTAAGCTACATTCGGCAATTTTTTTGAGAAGGGAATTTAGATGCAAACTGACTGACACTTGATATTTAAAGTCTATTGGACGACTCTGACCCTCCGTTTACAAGTGACTCATTTGACTGCGAGGATCTCTGATGTGGAAATGCCCAGATACGAATCAATCGCAGTTTTTGTCTCGGTTAAATGTTACTTGGCAATCCAAGAGCAACGGACAATGCTCGAACCGAGGTTCACATAGAATGGTCCTCATATGTTTAAAGAATTCCTTTTACATGCCTGACTTAGCTCTAGCCTGTGGATTTATGTCGCTTTCCCCTAATAACTTATCTCAGTGCACAGTGTTTTTAAACACACACAACCAGCAGTTAACTCTTTTGCTGCCTTTAAAAAAAGATGAAAAAGAAAACCCCACACAGAGAAATGTACAGGCATGTTTAAATAAATAAAAGGGCAGGTTTGATCCCAATAAGGCTGTTGATTTGTTGATTCTTTGTGGAAGATGGGGGGGCAGGAGAGGGATAGGAGGACAAGAAAGGGGAAGAAACACATAGGTGCAGTTTGCAAATGGTTGTTCCATAAACGAACAATTTTGTGGAAGAAATAACCATTTCTACATGGCATCAGCTCAGTGCACACTCTGCAGTTTGTTATTTCAGACAGAGCTAAAGTAAAATGGTATATCTTTACACGAGCCAGATTTCCTTCCCCTTAAGAGGGAGATGCAGCATTTCTATAAACAAAAATGTCTCTAGCCCTACCTTGTGCCACTGCTTGCAACATGTGGAGCTGGAGCAACAGAAACGCCCACCATCCCCGACAGAAGAAGGAGCAGAAGTTTAACTTTATCATCACGCCGTCTGCCCAGCTATTCCTCCGGGCAGCAATTCCGCGATCCACCTTTCTCCCAACCATTGCTGTCCCCGTCCGGCTCGGCTCCCCACTGCTGCTCACAGCGCGTCGGTCACTGCTCCTTCCGCACCCTGCGGCCGGGCTCCCTTTGGTCACTCGGGAGCATCGTCCGGCTCCCCTGCCCCGGAGCCCGGGGGGGAGAGAGGCCCCTGCTCCGTAGGGGCCGCCGAGTCTTTGATTTGTGCTCACTTTGCACGCCAGCCGACAGCAGCACTCCGCACGCCTCTCTGTATTGCAATCCCCACCTAAGTCAGTGCATTTTGTGGAGGTATCGACTGCACCAAAACAACCAGTCAGAAATGGGAAACACATGTTTCTCTGCGCTAGCACATCCAATGCCTTCAGCAGAGAGGGAGCAAGTTTCTCGGCGTCAGTATTTTAGTAAATCCGCATCTTCTAGCACAGTGGAAGGCTGATCCATCTCATCCACCAGCACACAGCCCAAAGAGTACCTTTCACTGCACAAGGACGATGGAAACTGTTACCTCTCTGGTTTTTATGAAGCCTGGTGAGTTTTCCAGCATGTATCCCGTTCCCCGGTAAAAAGCTTGCTGTGCAAGTGTTAAATTCTCGTAGAAAGTGGGAAAAAATAAAATAAATAAACTAAAAATGAGGAGAAAGTACTGTTCCTTGCGCTGAAGGATTTATTTCAGACAATTTCAAAATTAGCCATGCAGACAGAGTAGTCTCCAGATATCCCCGCAAAGCTCTGCATAGTTATATTAATCCGATTTTCCTCTGGATACAAATCTCTGCCGTCACCGGGAGGGTTTGGAGAGCCCTCGGCCAGGTAAAGCAGCGGCTCAGGCGGTGATTGCAGCTCAGCGCAGTCACACGCAGGCCGGGGGGATCACAGAACTCCCCTGTTCCGCCGGAGGTAGCGAAAACCTCAGTTGATCTTCCCTCCTCCCGAGGTAGGTGCACGGCAAAACAAACAGCCAAAAAAAAAAAAAAATTAAAAAAAAATCACCTCTCACACGTCAAGCGTTTTTCTTCTGGCCGGTCACAGCAGCAACAAGGAACCAAACGCTCAGCAGGAGAGTGTCCGCGGCGGGGGAAGGGAAAAACCTCCCCGAACAAACAGCAACAAGGTGAAATCCTCCCGGCTCGGCTTGGATGGGCTCCCGCCTTCCTCGCTCGCGCAGCCCGGGGATCCTGGCTCTTCCTGCGAGCGCCTCTTCCCCGCAGAAGCTGTAAACACAAAAGGGAGAGGAGCGTGTCACCACAGCAGCTCTAGTGGCAATGAAACCGTACACAATTTAAAAAATAGTAATAAAAAGAAAGAGGCACGGAGGGCTTTCACGTTTAAACAATGCGTCCGGTATTGTTTCGGTCCCGCCTACCGCAAAGGGAAAAGTTTCGCGGGGGATCCGTTCTCCGCGGAATTACAAAGAACACGGCGAGTCACAAAAGGAGAACACCCAGGATTAAATAATAATAATAATAATAAAGTTAAAAACAGAGAAGCTAAGCGCGAAGTTGGTCACACAAACCCCGTGGAGCTCCGTCCCCCGCCAGCCAGCCCGAAGTTCCCTCAGCTCCCGCTCCGCCGCCCCGCGTGCCGCCCTCCCCTTCCCTCGGGGGTCGCTCGCCCCTCGCCCGGCTCCCACCTCCCCGCTCCGCCCGCGCCTCCCGCCGCGCAGCCCCGTCCGCTCGTCCCTCCCAGCCGCGAGCTCGCCCTCCTCGCCCACCAACCCACCCACCTTCCCCTCGGCGGGGCATGAGCCCCCTCCGCCCCGCTAAGGACGGCGCTACGGGAAGGGGGGGGGACGTGTGTGGCACTGTCAGGACTTTTTCGGGGCGACGGGGGGTTATTTCGAGCCCGCCCGCCGGCTCGTTAAAGCGGCTGCAGGAGGCGGCCCCTCACGCGCGCGCGCATGGCCCCTCCCCACGCGCGTCCGCGCACACACCCCCTCCACGCGCGCCCGCCGCCGCCTCCAACGAGCGGCGCCCTCCGCT
>JAWLRI010000191.1:2829380-2946001 GCA_034781795.1 Crypturellus tataupa | reverse complement strand
CCCCTAGGCCCGTGGAGCCGCCGCTGCGCGCGGGAAGGCTGAGGCGAGGCCGTTCGCGGCGGCGACGCGTTCCGCAGCGGGAGCGCGGGATAATGGCAGGGATGGGACAGAGCCGGCGAGCGCGAGGTACGGATTAACGCGCCCGTCCCGCGGGCTGTGCGGCCTCCAGCGTGGCCGGCGAGGGAAGGGGAGACAGCGAAGTTGGAGAGGTTTTTCGGTCTTCTTCCAGTGAACCTTCACAATCAGCTTCTGTGGCTTTTTTCTTTTAAGTCCCCCATCTTGGCAAGCTGTGTTTGATGATATAGTCATGCAGGCAGACCCAGTAAATTATCCCACCAAGTACAAGGTCACTTATTTTTATATTATTAACGACCGGCGCAACAGGCTTCTGAATGAAGCGTTTTACTCAAGTGGCGCCTCCGTGTGCCCTCACCATCCTGCAGTATGAGGAAGGGAAGGTTTCTCCTTGATTTCCACACAGCCCGGTCTCACCTATGCTGCTGCTCAGTGTCCCCCGGTCCCTCCCTTGGTGTCCCCAGGGATACCTTGTTTGTCACACTCTCACCAAGGCTCCTGCTGCTTCTCCTCACCTCTCACAGGTCATTAGGGCTTATGGTTGTCAGTTGTTTCCTTTATTTGCCCTTCCTGGTGTTTAAAACCTTCATCCTGTACTCCAGAGCTGCTGCTCCAAAATCCTGGTGCCTTTTCCTCATCCTAGCTGTAGGTCACATCCTTGCAATCCATGGTGTGTCAGGAATGTCTTGTGGTGTTTCCTTTCCTTTTTTTCTGGGCACAGACCATATGAATAATGTCTTAGAGATATCAGGACCCATTGGTTATGCCCTTCCCTTCATTATTTCCATTTTAAGAGCAATGCAAAGTAAACCCAGGTTCTTCTCGGGTGAGAACTGACCTCTAGGGAGTAACACTGTGTTGGTAACCACCCATCTTGGTGACTACCTCTGCATCTTTATCAGTAGTTAATTCACTGTGGCATGAAGAAACTACACTTTTATTTATCTAGCAGTTTTAGATAGGGTTTTCAAGCTCTGATTTGCCTTAACCTTGCCTTAATGAGAGGTATACTCAAATCTTGTTTTTAATAACTGCTAGCGAAGGAGCATTGGAGGAGTGTTGATTCACTGGCTGATGGAAATTTTAGCTTAGGATTTCAAAGTCAGATTGAGCTATAAGAAAATACTTAACACTTCCTTATAACTTGCAATAAGGAGGCAGTTTGAGGTGGTTCTATTATTGATGGCTAGAGATTGTTTAAACAGTTATTGTCAATCTGCTAAGTTTTAAAAAGAAGATGTTGCAGAAAAGAGTTTGTGTCTACCATCTTGTTAATATTAGAGAAAGTATGTTTCTGCTTGTAATTAAGATGTGGTTGTTTGTAACCGTTCCAGACTGTTCAACATAGAAACAAATACAAGAACAGAAGGTTAACCTATTTTCATCATTCAGGCTGTGATCTTTTAAAATGATTTAAATATGGTCGTAAGTATTTAAATATGGTGCCTTTTATAAGAGACAGTAACACAACATTTTGGGCCAAATGTTTTCACTTGGTTATGTCCTTATGGCTATGATTAAGTGCCTGTAATGTGTCACAGAGGATGACAGTGGTGGCTGTTTTTTTGTATTTGTCTTGATTGCAATAACTCTTTTTAATGGTGTTCAAAGCAAGATAATGACTGTGAAGTCTTACTATCTGGGTTAGTAAAAAATTCCACCATTTTACTACCCCTGCTCTGTGCTTGCTTCTTTGCACGTGCATGTAATAAGTAAGGAACCTAAAAACACAACAGAAAGACTAGTAAGGAAACAGCTCTCCAGTCCAAAACAAGCAGAAACAACAATCTGATGCTTATGAAGAGAAAAAAAAAGGAGGGGATGAATATTTTAGAATTGTACTAAAGTAAAAGAAAAGAGCTAATATAGCTAGTTGGATTTAAAGGTGGACAAAATGAGGTGAACAAGAATTTTCTGTAGTGTTTTGCCTGTGATGTTGTGCAATGACGTATGAATGTTGTAAGTCTATTAAGGGCTGAACACCTTTGTGCAACTAGCACAGAATGGTGTGACACTTTATTTACATAAGAGGTGAGACATTGAAAAAAGGAGAAAGGAATAGAAGGGTCCATTACCTAAAACAGGTCAGCTAATGGAAGGCAGCTTTCTAGACAAGAAAATAGGATCATAGAACTAATTCTAGAGGAAAATCTCATCAGTGTTGAACAATCTCAGTTATTAGTTCAATGTCATAAGTGTTTTATCTTCTAGAGTATACTCTATTAACCATTTTTCTCAGCCAGTGCTTTCTTTAAAGAGAGCACTGTTATATATGAGTGGTTTTTATATACATTTTTTGGAGGTACAGGAGGTTGTTTTGACCTAATGTACCTCCTGATGTATCCTGTAGTTCTTGCAGTCATCAGTGGGTAATACCCACTGTAATTACCCATCAGTGGGTAATACCCAACTGGAAAAGTGGAGATCATACGATACCCTTTTTTCAAGCAAGAACTTGGTAGAATTTTCTCACTTGTTTTAGTCCCCTAAACTGAATCATTTTATTGAATTAATTCTTTAAAAAAATAATAATAATCACTGGTTAGCTTTGTACCAGCGTGTGGTATTTTATACCAGTCAACTTTCTCAGATGAAAAATTTAACAGGTAAAGTAAAAAATTTTCAACAATAACTTTGAAAATTACAGGGAAAGAGGTATGAACACTTTAGCAGGCAAAAAACTTTATAAATCTACTGCAACCTAGATGTTAATATGCTAGTGAAATATATGTCTTAAGAAATGTCTATGCTAATATTTTAATTATAGGGTTTCCTATAGAAGGTGAACATCTTGTGGGTACCCTGATAATACTCAACACTGTTTTCAGTGGTTTGTTCTTACACCTCTGTCTCTCATTCTGAAATGTAAAGTGCAGAACTCAGGGTGGGCAATTGCATTAACTTAACCACATGGTTGTCCCAAAAGATTTCATACTGGCTTTCCTTTTCTCCTCAGAGAGAAAGCCAGCTTTAGGAAACAATGAGTATGTGAGTAGAAAGTAACTTACTTTCAAATAGAATTGTTTTTCAGCATACCAAATCACCCTGAATGCAGTAAACTATTGGGGGAGTGAGGGGAGACTAAAATCTCCCTTAATAAGGATATATTCCCAAGGGTCTCCAGGCAGCTGTTCTGCTTTTATGGTGTAAATATGAGTCCACATCAATAGTAAAGATTGGATGAAAATGAAAAAATATCACATTACATAGCTGGAAATCTCAGGGGAAGCATTAAACAATGACTTCACCACACTTCTGGAAGCATCTTCTGTAAAGAACACACAAGAAGAAAAAAATAACTCCCATTAAATTCTGCTCAGTTTAAATAACTTAATATGATATCAGTTATAAAACCCCAAAACAAACAGAATGACAGATTTTTCTTTTCTCCATGTAGTTTGAATTTACATAAAAGAAATTAGAATTAGATTTATATGCTGCTTAGGTCTGATTTTAAATTCAGAAATGCCTGCAAATTCTGAGTTAAGTTTTTGTGCTTAGCGTTTAATATGATTATGCTTAGGAGTCTTGAAAGTAGACAAGGTAAAGTTCTATGGCACAGTGGTAAAAGTTTAGAGTTGAGTGAATTGAAATGTATGGTTTGCAGCTTTTATGAGTTTAAGAGCAGTAACACAGCGGTGTTTACGTTCAGAAACAGTTAAGCTGCTGTGGACACTGCCTGTACAGTGAGGAGCAGGGGCCAGTGTAGTTTCTGAGTTATCCCATCTCCTGTATTATCCCGCTGTAACAATAGGCTTTCCTATTTAGCTATCAGAGGAAATTCACAATGACCCAGCCACATTGCCCTGCTGTGTCTTATGGAGTAGAGAGTTAGCGAAGTAACATAAAGGATCAAGACAACAGGTTCTGCGTTTTTGAAATGCAGACGTTTGAAAACATTCTTAGAGCTTCCCAGAGGAAGACGACGGGGGCTATAATGACTCTACTCCAGGCAAGTTTGGGTTAGAATGTAGAGAGAGATCTTGCTCTAAGAAGTCTGAGTCTTCAAACGTCAGTCGGTCTGGCTATCCAGCGATGGGTTGCAAGGATTACCCTTTCATGGTTCAGATGATGCCCCAGGCATAAGTGACCCGAGCACTTTGAGGAATGGCTGAAACCCTCCCTAAATACTAGGGAGGACTTTAGAGAAAGACTGAATCTTTTGGTGGTACCTAACCTTTATGCTTATTACTGTCATCTCAATAACTTTCTCAGTCTACTAGTTGATCAAGAAAAAATAAAGCAAAACCTAAGTAAGTGCAAAGAAATATATTCCATTAAAGTGCAACTGAACTTACAGTGATGTTACTGTTGAAGTGCATTAATTCATCAACTTACCTATGGTCACCCTAGATAGAGACTTCCAGGGAATTCCAACAGGGTTCAGATACATAATGCTAGCTTCAGTCTTTCTTCCTCTCTCTCTTTTTTTGTGTCTTTTATTTTCTTTCTTTGTTTCAGAACTGAACCAAAACCCAACCACGCTAGTAGAAGGTACTGCTTCTGCAGGATATATATTTCAGGTAGAACATAAAATTCCAATTTAAATTCCATTAGATGTATTTATATTTTCCATTTGCAAAGTGGTAATTTTAATGTGTTTTTTTGGGGGTGGAAAAAAGGAAAATTATTGTATGCGTCATACGGTCCAGTGTGACCTCAGTTTGTTACAGTATTCTTGAAGTCCTTATCTTCTTCTTGTACTAAGACGTTATAAAGATGACCATGATTTTACCCAGAGAGGGTACCAGTTGTTGAACTGGTGAGTTGAACAGTCGCCCATATGCTTACCCATAAAGATAATACAGACTCAGAGAGTATTCTTGCAGGAAAGTGTTGTAGAAGTACAGATTATGAGTTTTTATGAAATGCATGAGTTATTTTCAGACGTGCTATGAACACTTTTTCTGAAGTAAGGACACCTGTTGAACATCTTGTGATGTGATTGCATTTCTGTGAAGGAAAATGTAGAATGTGTACATAGATAACATTTCAAAAAATGGCATCTTCTAGGAGAAATGACAAGTGACAGATGTGATGAGTTCATTATTACAGTAGTGCGTTGTCTAACTTGATCACCATGATTATAAGGGAATAATCTTAAAAATAAATTTTATTGCAAGTTGCTAAAGAGTTTGCAGGAAGAAGGATGAAAAACAATAACGAAAGTGTGAACACTGAAAGGGAGTAAAGTCATGTTACTGTCATCTACTTTACCCATCATAGTAAAATAAACACTTCATAAAATAAGAAAATTAGTTTTAAAACATGCATAAAAAGTATTTATAGTGATTATAGTATTTTCTGCCTGTTCAAGAAAAAACAGGAGTCTAGAATAACACTAAGTGTTCTTTCCTCCAGATTTCTTACCTAGATTCTACATTCAGAAAATTAACTTTGTCGAAATGCAGGCTGTGGGCATGGAGAATACATTTTACCCTTCTTGGGGATTTGGCTTAAGGTTATTAGTATCATTCAGTGCTTTGAAGGGAAGAATAAATCTTAATGATGAATTTTATCATGATTTCTATATCAATTATAGATTGTTTTAGAAGACTAATCTCAAATATTTTTTTCCATATGATCTACTTAGATGATGCTGTTGCACCATTTTTAGAAAAACTGTGAAATGCATCTAAATGTGGAATAACGCTCATCTGGTCTGTTTACTTGATTCAGATTCAAAATTTCAATTTTCAGTAATAAACAAAATACATCTTGAGGAAGAAGAAAAAAACATAACAGATAAATTTACACAGCAGTGGGACGATATGATAGCTTTGATGGTAGTAGTTGGAGTGAAGGAGAACTACTGGAATCAAAATAAGGTAGAACATCTTTAAAATATTAAAGAATATAGCAAAATTTAGTGGTTATTTATCATAAAACTTTTTTTTTTTTTTTCTGAAGTACTTTGTAGTTCATCTATGCAGTAATTTGGAATGCTTGTACTTGAAACAGATGCCAGCAATATTCTTCAGAGAATAGTCAGGCCAGAGTGAGCGTGAGACAGATGGACACAGAAAAATCAATAGTTCAGAGGACTATCTCAGATGTCTGTATTTTACATGGGTCAAGCTTGATGAAACCTAGAGTTGCATGAGTCAACGTTTCTGATGTAAATAATTCAGAGTAATGAGAAAAAAAATAAAATAAAAAAAAACCTAAGCCTGCATGGAATGAATATAAATAAAGTATAGTTTTAGAATAGTTATTTGAGAGTTATAGGATGATCTAAGTCTTGTGATTGGTTTACAAATAAATATGACTCTACTGATGTGATTTGATAGGACAGTGAAATATTGGATACTTAAAAATTATTGAGTTTAAGGTATAGAAAATTTTCTTAAAATTCAGACTGAGTATCCCAAATAAAAAAAACCTGGATTTTCATGGATATGTGCTAATAACACACCAGAATGTCCCTCTAGGAAGAGTGCACAATATAAACGGTTGTTAGTAGTTGCAAGGTCAAACATAGGTCTTTCCAGGAAAGTAAAAGAGTTGTACTACGTTACCGTCAAGTTAATACAGCATCATAGAGCATCTCAGGCAGCACGTCCTGAAAGACTGTAAACGTCTACTAGATTTAAAGAAAATCTACCTCAGGGAATGTATTAGTTTTGATCCATTGATGAATTCTTTCTGTCTTGGAGCCTTACTTATTGGGGATCAGTGCAGTTTTAAATTAATACATACTCAAGAAAAGCCTCAAGACAAATTTTATTTCTTGTATTAGCTTTACAAGGATGGGTCAATAACTTCTAATTGAGAATTTCTAAGTTTGTTTGTTTTTTGAACACTGGCATGAGCAATTTCAATAATTTTAACTCTGTAATAAAGTTTTGAGTTTTTTTTTTTCCCAAAATGATTTTCAAATTACTTAATGTGCTGTTTGTATTCTCATTCTTTAGAGATGAAATTGGATGTATTTGTAACATGTGTGAGCAGAGTAACTCCGGTAACAAATACTTTAATTATTATGTTTTTGCAAGTTTTGTATTAAACAGATTTAAAATTAACAAAGTGTAAAGCTTTTACACATGCTCACTTACAGAATATCAGCAAGTTTTCATCCATAGGTATTTCACAATATATTTAAATGCTTGGATCAATATTTTAAAGACAATAGGAATTAATAACAGTTCTACCATTCTGCATGCGTTGAATAATTCTTTATACAAGCTGTCCCAGTAAATTCAGTTACCTCATATTTATAGTGGGAATAAAGCTGGCCATTATTTATTTTTCATATGCAATCAAATTTAAGCACAACTTTAAAATTTCTATAAAGTGCATGAAAGATTCCAATTGTTCTGGAAAACTAATTCCAACTGTCTAGCTTAAGATTTCATCCTGTGGTCCTTATTCTCTATTTTAATGCAAAAAGCATTTTGCTAGATTCAGTGGAGTCTCACCAATGTAAAAATGGTGTGATAGGAAGGCAGTTCATGCTGTGTGGATGCATTTTAAGAAGTCATGCAACTAAAGAGGAGAACCGAAAATAAATATGCAGAAACACGAAAAAACTCCACAGTAAAAGATAAGGCGTTTGATGATTCATATGCTGATAAATTGCACATGAAGTTGTTTTCCTGCTATAATATAGCCATGCTTCATAGATATTTTGTTCCAAATCCCCAGGAGAAGTTTCCTAAGTCAGATTTTGGACACCCAAAGTCCAGATGTGCATCCTCCAAAACTTCACCTATGGTGCATAAGGTCCCAACAACATAGATTCCCAAGGTACTTTAAAGTCTTCTTTTTATACACATCATGCGATAGGCATGCTTGGTCTTGATCAGGATCACTGCGTACATATTCCTTTGCTGTCTCCTAGGAAAGAGGAATTTCAAAACTCCAAAGACTACTTCCTGCATTTAAACATTGTTGAATAAAATTCACAGACAGTCCTTGGAGCCGAGGTTGGAATTCACATCTCCCAGATTTATTGCCCGAATTAGTGTTAAATTCTGTAACTAAGTTACAGAATCATGCTCAGTCTTGCCCTCTCTCCTTCTGTCTGACCTAGTTAATTGTTTCTTATAAAATGGTGCAGCTTCAACAGGAAATAAGAAGAATGTAACCCTCCTGGAAATGTTTGGAACATGATTAAGCTTTGAATTTCTTTAGACTAACTTCTGCATAGATGCTTTTCACATTAGTTTGTTTTATAATAAGTAGAAGCATCAGAGTCTACTTCTATTAGCATATTAGCTTAAAGCACGAGTGGTTTAAGTTGAATCTACCAGTTGTCCACGTTTAGCATGCTTTGGTTGGCTTTGTGAGGGAATCTTCCTTCAAGTGTATTAGATTCATTTTGGATGAAACTAAATGAAAATATATTCTTAACTGCTACTGAGTATTCATTCTTTCATGTCAGACAAGCACAAGTCTGACGTAACCCCCCCAGAATGTGTAACTGTTGGGTCCTCACCATCAGTTGTTTCATTTTATACATCTACTGTTGCATCACACAAGTTGCAAATTTAGACATAGCCTCATTCTCCTAAAAGCAAGAGCATCTGTTCCAGTCTTTTTAGAAAGAACAGCACTTAAGCCTAGGAAGAAATGTTATAAACTATCACAGCAAGCCGTGGTAAGCCTCATTTTGGAATCTACAATTAGAGGCCTAAACCTTAGGAAGGAATGAAATTTAAGACCAGCATCTTTTCCAGTATTTTCTAGATGCCAGCTTTTGGCAGATCCCTTCTCAACTTATCTGTTTTCTGTTTTAAATTCCCTGTTACAGTACTTTTTTTTTTTTCTGGGGATTATGTGAAAAGATAAAGCACCTACCTTATGGTCACGGATTTCCTGGTGCTGGGAAATTAAAGCTTGAGAGGAGCACTGCAACGACCATGACTCTTTTATGACTATAATCTAAACTAAAGACTTTCTGATTAGCAAGAACTCCTTTAACAGCTATTCATGTGGTAACATTTTGTTTTTCTTCAGCTGCACTTTTCCTTCTCAGTTAAAAGCCTGTGCTGTACTGACAGTCAGCTATGTTAACCCTATTATGTTCATGCCATTTAAAATCATGATGAACTATAATGCATGACTTAGGAAAGCTTTACAGCAACGAGTGGATAAATACAATAGGTTAATAATCCTCCAGTTCTGGAGC
This sequence comes from Crypturellus tataupa, assembly GCA_034781795.1. NCBI lineage: Eukaryota > Metazoa > Chordata > Aves > Tinamiformes > Tinamidae > Crypturellus > Crypturellus tataupa. Next base: position 2,936,796 of record JAWLRI010000191.1, on the reverse strand, counting down.
AATTGCTATTTACAAGGGACAAACTGTGTCTACTGATGACATCATTAGAGAATTGTTTTAATTAAACTCTATATTTCCTGTGTCTCGCTGTGACCGCCTTTTACCATAATTTGATTTGTATAGGGCACTCATTTGCAAACTGGTTATTACTGCGGAATAAGATTTGTTCATATTTTTGCTGGCCTGTGTTCCATGCAGTAATTAAGAACAAACTTAAACTTAAGTGTATATTTAGCTGCTTTCTTTAACTGATGCCTCGTTTATTCCCCTTCATTTAAAGTTCGTGCCTCAAATAAAAATATTAAGGATATGATTCTGTTAATCTTCTTGATGTTGAGTAATGAATTAATTATTAGATTATGTCATTTTGACATAAAGTAATCAGAAAATCCAAATGTGGGTTATTTAACAGAGACTGCTCAAACCTAGAATTAAAATGTTTTGGCAGTATCACACAGAGGAGGAATTAAGATTTTATTTATGATGAAATATAAGCCATGGCTTGCAATCCCTAGGAATGGCTGCATGTGTTCCTGTTTTAAGTACCTGTTGATTTTTAGTGTTGGGAAAAGATTGATCAACCAAAGTGAATTTGGAGAAAAATAACATTTTTTTTTTTACCACTACCTGCAATCTGACTCTAATTTTGTAGTTCCCATAACAACATCTGAATGAGTGAAAGCGCTGTACTGTTGCTGTCCACTCAATCAACAGGGTGTAGCAGGCTGCTATTGCTCATTCTTGCTTGTTTCCCTGGCAAAGACAAATGCTCTGGGAAGTGGCTTTCACATCCTGCTTCAAAAAACAAACTTTACTGTTAGTCATTGTCTATATTTTCCCAGCTATAAAAATGATAAAAACAAAATATCCACTGTTGGGAAATTCTTCTGTATCCTTTTTAATTCAGATCCTTTTCCCTTGTGGATGCCCAAAGAAATACAGTACAGCTAGGTAATTCTCAATATCATAGCAATCAAGAAATAGAAGGAGTGTTTTTTTCTTTGTTTTTCAAAATAATGTTTTATTTACTAAGTACTTCCTATCAGATTAGGCAGAACAACACAGACTCCAACTCATCAAAAAGCTGAGGGACTCTTTAAAATCGTTTTATTTTTTTCTGATGCAAATATGTTAAGTATATCCAAATGCTGTAAGGCTAGAAAATAATATTTTTATGGCCTACAACTTACTCCTTACTAAGTTAGATATTTATTTCTCAAAAACATTTTTTTTTTATTTTCCAAATAATTAAGTAGTCAGCTGCATGAGGTAAACCTAAAGTTGTATTCTGAAGCTTTTTGAATAGAGTGCTTTAGTCCAGCAAATTGAGAGGACTTAGACCCCCCCCTGCTCTGGTATATTGACAGTACAAATAGTTCATTCCATCTTGAATTAGTTAAGCTAAAGACAAGGAAGGGATTTAAAGGTTAGGGAATATTGTTTTTGATAAAAAGTGCCTGAACTGCCTCTAAAATAGTGAATAGCTTACTTTGCAAGTATCCATAATCTTTAATGTATTTTCTAAAGATATTTTCACAGAATATTTGTTTTAAACGTGATAACTTGATTGCACTGGGGTCTTGCCCTAGGCCAGCTATTTGAGTGTATCATATGACACAGAATAGCAATATAAAATAGTTTTGCTGGAATGAAAAGTCTCTTTATCATGCTGTCTGCATTTACCATCTCCAATGCACTATTCCACAGTTTAGTAAAATTGAATAGTATATGCTCCAGTTCTCCCTTGGAATGTTGTGATGTTAGGAAACCAGTGTATCTCTGTGCAGAAGGAGATCAATCTTCATTCCCTAGCCAAGCCCTGCCTAAAGCATTGTAGTTTTTCTTTACCCATGTGTTTAATGTATGTTTCTATATACAGATTACTGTTCAGCCAACCTTCTTCACAACTAGCTTATAGCTATCCCTTTCAAATTGTCATTATGCTAATCAAGCAATTTTTACATTATACCCATACAAATACTAAGCCAGGAAGGAAATAAATTTGAGGATATATATTAACATCTTTAAAATAAACATACACAAACATGCCCAACCATACATATGTGATAACTAGGGAAATGTAAGAGTTATTCATCAGAACTACAAACCTAGAAAATTACATTCATATCTTTGCACTTAAACTGATCTGCAAGGCATAGAAACAGAGTTACAGGGCTTAGTAGTGTGTCAGCAGTGCCATGCAGTGAAAGTAAAGATTTCCAACCAAGATATATGTAGTGTTTTACAGCCTAACTTCAGAATGGTGTGGAAACCAAGGATGCACTTCAGACTGTTATGCAGCAAGGAAATATAGCATTGTCACTCATGCAACAAAAGTAAAAGCTAGCAACCTCTGTAATAAGTATATATATACATATATATTTAAGTGTTTGTAATGCTGGTTTAGAGAAAACTGAATTTTAAACTTCTTTTTTTGAATATACTTCCTTCTAAGTGGGCATGTTCGCATCATGCAATTAAATGGAACCAGGGGTAGCATAGGACCTGAACTAGCCTTTGTCAGTGCTACATTATTCCATGTGATCATTTTATACGGGATTGGCACCAACCCAGTAACTTCACGGATCTCGGTCACACCTTGCAAGTGTTCCAGCAATGCTAAAGCAGGGCACTTAAGGCTGTTTTGAAGCCTTAACAGTACATTTCCAGATCTTAACATGTTAATGTTTCTTTTTAATTCGTTCTGTATTGTTATTTGGGCTGAGATCACTGGATTTTTGTCATTATTGAAATACATCTCTCAAATTTGGACTCCTTACTTGCCCTTTGGAAGTAGCATGCATAGTCTAAATTCCATGTTAATGTGGAACCTGGTTTTTAATGGTTTGGGTCTTTTTATGTCAGAAACTTAACAAATAAGCACTTAGAGCTTGGAGCCAGTTCTGTATAAATGCAGAATACAATTCTGTGAAACTATGAAACTGTAGCCTGGTTCTCCCTAATTAATAGCCATCCATATGTTTTCTCTGAGCTTTACAAAATGCACTCTTCTGTTATATGATTGCTATTTTTTCCACAGGCTTCACACGCAGAGGAATGGTCTTGCTTGCTCTGAGTACGTCTGCATAGTGCAGTGGGAAGGTATGCAGAAAATCCTGAGTATATGTGCCTAAACTTAGAAGCAGACAATTCATAGCAGCCAAAGCTGCAGCTTTGTTGAAAAGTCCGCTTAGCTTTGACTGTAGTGTGCTCAATATGTGTTTAATCCTACATTAGTGACTAAAATTAAAGTCTATCTTTAGTTATGCAAACCCATTTTTCAAAGATTTGCAGCAGCTGCGTTTGGTCAGATTTTGAGAATAACAGCAAGATCCAGATCCCAGAGGTAACAGGTACTTGCAGTACTTTAGTTCAGTGCTCCGGGATGTGAGGCTTGATGTGATCTAAACTTCCAGAAGAGGGTACAAATGCAGTATTGCTCATTATATCCCTTGAGCTACGTCTCTTATTTTGTATCAAATTGTGTTACATATTAATTGTTCCAAAATATTTCAATTTTAGTATCAGATCCTTCAGTTTAACTGAAAAAAAACCACATCCTAGAAGGGGGAATGGAAAGAAACTCTGTGGAATTAGATCTATTCTTAAGGGTTTCTAAATGCAACCTATTTGAGAAGTTCATCGAGTAGTCTGGGTGGAGGAGCAGTGACAGGGCACCTGTCTCTTTTAGCTGACATCGGAATAATTAATTTTATGAAAATGACTTCCATTGGAGGTTAATTTATTTTGGCTGACAGACACATACATTACTATACATGTCTAATGCTGCAGTCAGCCTGAGCTTTATTTAGAACAGTTTATTTATATCTTTGGGTGATTTCATTGTAAGATGGAAGATATATAGGGTCGTCAAGTATGAACAATTTTTTTTTTCTCAGTTGAAATGAAATATAATATAAAAAATAAATAACAAAAAAACCCCAGAACATTGACTACATGAATATTTTGGCCTTCTGATGGAAAATTATTTCATTTCTTACACCAATGAAGCTTAATTTGTTCCTAGATATGGTACTTTTGGTAAACAAACACCAGACTTGCTGATGCTGATAGTGTGTGAATATAGTGAGGAGGAGACATATTGCACTAACTCAACGTAAACAGTAATGTTGTATGCAGGTAACTGCCTACCTGCTCTTCTGGCCATAATTGAGTGTTTAAAACAACTTTTCTTTTGTGGTTGTCAAACTTACTGACACAAAGATGACCATCTGTAGCAGAAGATGGGGTTCCTTTGGAGTCATCTTCAGTAGGAGTCAAGCCCAAAATACAGTATGTGCACTTTAAATGGCACAGTTATGTTAGAATGGGATGACTCCATGCTTTAGAAAGAAGAGTGAATCGGAGACTATGTGGTGGATTTACACAGTATTCAGGTCTGGAAGATCCAGCAGTGGAAAACAATCTACACGCCTATTTCACCTTTGGGGTTCATGGAGTCAGTACAATATCTTTTGAAAGTGAATTACAGTAATAATTTCCCAAGAGATAGTTACTCCTTAGGTGCATTTTTGTGCATTTCTTCTTTTCCTTTCTGTTTTTTTTTATGCATCTTTGTGTAGATGGATAATTTTTAAGGTTTAGTTTTAACCAGGTTTATACTTGTGCTCTCTGCTAATCAAGAAAAAAAAAGTGAATTCTGCATTTGTGTAATTTAGGCAGCATCTGGCTTCCTCAGTTTTTATGAAAAGTGAGTAGGCAGTATTTATGGCGAGAGAGGATATGCTTTTAAAGATAGATACGTTGCCTCTTTTGACCTCATCATCCAGTTTTCTCATGCACTGAAAGTCTCCTGGTACTTTGGCATCCTTCCCGGACTAGGAAGTCTTGGGTCATCTAATTAGACTTGGGCAACTTTTGGAAGGGAAAATGGTGATTCTTCCTACCCTGATGTATGAATGGTATGTGCTAGCTCATCCATTTTCATTACGATTTTCTGTGGCTAGGGTCTAACTATTGGATGTGGTATCCACCTGTTAAATCAGTGTCATTGGTGCAAAGTTGAATAATATTTGTATACCAGCTAGACTGAATAATGTTTTCTGTTGCTCATTCTGCATCCTACAAAAACACATTTAGAGCAAAATGATTAAATCAAAACAGAAAAGGCAAGAGAATGAGCATTATTAAAAAGTGTTGCAGTCTGCCAGATTTAGGAATTAATATTAAACTCTGGAACAGATATCCCTGCAAAAATTAAGCAGAGATTACAATTCAGTAGGTCAAATTAATGTGGCTGAGACTAAAGTTTTGCTAATATTTTCCTCTTCACAGATATTTCCTCAAGGATGAGGCTGCAGTTCTCATTGCTCCTGCCACAGTGCCAGCCATATGGAGTTAAATTGATTGTTTTTAGTTATACTCTAGCTTCTGAATTGTGGTTTCTTTGAAGAGTCATAATATTCATCCTTGCATTCTCCTTGGTAAGTAATCTGAAAAAAAATCAGTTCATATTTGAGCAAACTTTCTTTAAAGCACTGATGGCCACAGCTCTTGGTATATTCTCCCTTGTATAGACTTTGCAGATTCTGTCGTTAAGTGTCCAAGGTCACTCAGAAAGGGAGGGAAAGAAAGAGAGAGACAATACTAATTCTGTTGCTATTGAAGTGTTACGTGGGAAATGACCTGGAAAAATATTCCCTGAAGAGCAGTAGGGTGTCAGTGCTAGTTCCCAAATAAAGCAAACAGTGAAACTATTGAACCGTGCCAAGTGCCATTTTTTTTCATCTCCTCAAACTGTTAAAAGACTGAGTAGTGTTGTTGACATAGCAGGAACCTAAAAAGTCTTTCCTAGATGTGGCTCATCAGAAGAATGCACATTATGGGAAATCTAATGTATATCAAAAATCTTCCACTTCTTGTCACATAAATGTTTAGAAGCTGTAAAGTTTGTCTCGTTTTAAAAGATACTCTTAAAATCCCTGTCCTCCATAATAGTCCCACAGTGTCAGTAAACAGTACCATGGTAATGGTGTTGATCAGCTTTCAGCTATCCAAAACAGTGATTATCTTGGAGGGAGGGACAATGAAAAGAATATGCATAATTTACATCATGTGCAGAGACAGTAGTGGAGAAAGACAGGTTAGTGAGAAGGTTGCTAATGAAGGACAGAGATAGCTGTGCAATGTCAGCACAGCACACACTTATTCAAACATTTCTAGAGCTGGACTAACTCATGTAAGGCTGATGTGGCTGTCTCTGCTCCTCTTAAGAGTAAACTTGTTTTCCTGGATACATGAGGTGATCGCACTGCTCTTGTATCAGTACAGATATGGGAGGCATCAATGGGTGACATTTGCACAGAGGATGTGCAAACACTGCCCAGGTAAGTCAGCTACACATGGAGCTGGAGCATCACAATGATGTGATGTGGCATAATACAGAGATAGGAGGTTTGGCCCTGAAAGCAGTAGAGCTCTAATGGCACAGCCCTGACCTGTAGCTAATTCATAAGACCCTTCCGGAGGACTTATTCACATGCAAGCGCCATGCTGGTCTGGCTACAGAGTTGATTTATTTACTGGTGCTAACTTGGGGATAATCTGCCCTGTGTTCCGTGGCAACATGTTGTGGATCCATAGTATGCAAATGCAAAGGGAAAAGAAAAATAAAAAGGAAATGATGCAATGATGTCATGTTGGTCTGATGTCATTGGAGACTTTTTGTAGGCACTGTTTCAAAAGTCTGGGTCTGAGACAGGCTTACTTGTATTCAGCCTGGTGTTGGCTAAGGTTTCAGGAATTCGTATATTGTGACTTGCATCTTATTCATGATTAGTAAAAGCGTGTATAAGGAAACTTACAGTTAAATGTTACATCTTTGATCTTTATGCTTTTGGTAAGACAACCCTTAAGGCTACAACAGCTATTGCTGTCTGGGAGAGGGCCACTGCTCCTGTCAAAAAGTACAGCAACAGTAAAATGAGTGATAACAGTTTTAACCTAAGCTGTGGATTTGATGAGAAGGGGAACTTTTTTCCTCCCTCCATCCTTATGACTGTGAGTAATTTGTAATTCTAGTCCTCTGTCCCTCAAAATATGGTGATTTATCTACCTAGCAAGAGCAAAATCAGTCATGCATGTGTGGGTGTGTATACTGGGAATACAGCTTTACAAAGGAGCTGCAGTTACACACAACTACTGCATATCACGCCTGCTGAAGGTTAGATTGGTTGGATGCTTCTCCAAACAACAGCAGAAATCCTATTTATTTATTTGTCTTCTTTTCCATTTTGTCATTTTTTCTTTAATACTTTTTTTCCTGTTGCCCTAATTCTATACCATTAGTCCTTCCTTGAACTCTCAGTCTTAGATTTTTCCAACTGTAATTTTATATTGATTGTGAAAATGAAAAATATCACATGAAAACACTGCTTGATACTAGCCAACCTTACTAGCCTCACCAGAGTTCAGACACATTTTTCTTCCAGTATAAAGTTCACAAACTTGCACATGCAGTAAGAAAAAAGTGACCTTTGATCTCAAATGTGTTTTGTCTGGCTCCTGTTACATTTTAGCCTCTAAATATAAGGTAGGTCTACCTGCTTTTCTCTCCTTCAGGAAACATCTCTCATCCTGGTGAACTGCTTCAGAAATTCTGACCAGAAAGAATGTATTCCCTTTGGGTTAATGCTTATATGGATGCTGCCTCAGAGCCTTTGTACATTTAGAATAATAAGTGTTTTATGGCTGAATACTATTCCTCCTTTCAAAAGAAGGTGCAATGCTGACATTCTCAAGGCTGGAGCAATTTATAAATGGCAGCAGAACCCTATGATTAAATTACAAGCTTATTATTTAGCCATGAAACTATGCATTGTTATTTGCCATGTGCCTAAAGAGATTATCAGTAGTTACCCTCCAGGGTCTATAATTTATAATTTACTTTGCAGGTGGAAAAAGTTTATAGTTAGAAAAACTGTGTGTGTGAAATCATGTTTGTGCCATTGTGTGTGATGTAAGGGAGGAGAGAGAAAGGCAGACATCAATAAAATGTTTAGTTTAATGGAAAAATCCATGCAGTATATGAATATAGGGTAGAATGATCTTCTTTTCTTTTGTGTTTGCACAGTGCACTGTTATCTGTGTAATTCTAGAGCCATCATAGCATTATGCACTTTTGCAGAGTACTCTTTCATCTGTAGTAAGGCAGTTTCATGCTTGAAAAGATGCCAAAAGGCTCCCTATAAATTTTTCAGTCAGCATTATTAAAATATACATGTAGTTCAAAAATATACAGTACACTAAAGAACATCTAATAATTGCTATATAAAAATTTTGTGTGGTAACATGACAATTGCATTTTAGGTAGCAAAGATGTGAAAATGAATTCAAGTATATTGCACTCAGTTGTCATGTTTACTAAAAACAATTCAAACTGAAAATTCAATTAAATATTAACACCATTGATGCTCTTGCACATTCATTTAAAAACAAAAATAGTTATTGTGTTACTACTTGTTCTCAATTGATTTTGGCTTTCACAATGAATATTGCCCAATCTCTGCAGTCATTCTTTAAGGAGATGATAAGAATTGATCAAAGTAGTAGTTCATTTAGTCCAATCCTGTATGACATTTGTCAGTATGAGATATTTCAATGACAGAAGTAAAGAAAAAAAAGCACTAGGTGTTTGTATTAAGAGCTGTAATGGTGGCTTAAGGTCTGAAACGTGGAATCTTGTACCCTTTTTAACAAATTTATCCCATCTGGTGCAATTTTGGATGTTTCTGTTTAAATATCCGATCCTTTCTTTGAATTTACTTTATCTTCAGCCTCTGATGTCTTGTAGCAGTGAGTTCAACAGGTTGATTTGCATATATTTCCATGTAGTGTCACTAATGAAAATGCTGTTCACAATATTTTTTAATGTATATTATTATTTTATTAATTAATTGTTTTAGTGCATTTTGCATAAATACTTACTGAGATGCAATGCGCTTGCAAAGACAGCATATATATGTCAAATAGATAAGCATTTAACTTACTCCCATGAGCAGTGCACACCGTCGTGGGCAGGAATCCACAAGGAGCTTGTGAGGGGCTCAGGGATGGTGGTTTAAGCAGCTTCCACTAAATTGTAGTGAACTCTTTCACAGCTGTAATTCTATGAAATGATTAAATCCATATATGCCTTGTGGCACCCACAGTTTAAAAACAAGGCAGTGGATTCAGGGATACACTGAAAGGGCAAAGTTCACGTTGCTGTTTCCAACTGTAAATCCTGCATGAGGATTAATTAGTGGTTTTACAATACTTGAGAAATGTGTGATTTTACATGAATACTTACAGTAATAAACCACATAGTTTTCTGAGGTCTATACTTCAATCTTTCTACCTTACTATTCTTCATTTCTCTGTATGATGTGGTTTTTGATTGTGTAGGATAGCTTTTAGACTGCTTGCAAGAATAAATAGCCAGTTTGCTGTATCACTGTATGCTGTATCAAGTCAGTATCACTGAAAGGGAATGATAAGGCAGATATAATTAATAGAAATAACCGCATCCTACATTTTCTTTGTGTTGCTTCGCTGCTTTTCTTCCTCACTGGCATGGGATTTGATTTCCTACATATGATTTCACAGTGAATAGTCAGCCAGAGATAACTGTGTATTTCTTTTAGGAACTGTGACATTATGTTGTGTGCTGTAAGATTGTGCATGCTTTTAATGACATATATTGCAAGCCAGTGCCAACAACGCAGAAAGAAACGAAAACAGTGTATGAATATTAGAGGGGATACTGTGGTAAATTAGGCTGCAAATATACTATAGACTATTTGTTCTTTCTTAATGTGCACTGCCTTTTTTATAAAGGTTCTTGTGAGGAAGGTCAGCATCTACCACAAAACCATGTTTGAACACATCACCCTGAACATCCATGAGCTGCAGTCAGTGTCCTATTATGTTATAGACATAATAAAAAGTCGTGTAACATCTGCGTGCAGAAGTGTTAGAAGCTAAGCCAACTTCACTTACTTGAGGAGTTCATGGTTTTGAGCCCACTGTTGTCCCAGATCTCTTGTGCACTTGTAACACTGCAGCAGATGGTTCCCTGCGTTTGCACAGCTGACAGCACCACTGATGATGATGATGCTTTTCACTTCTATAATACCTTCCATATGACTCCTCATAGAAGTGCATAGGCTGCTGTGTGTCCTGGTGAACGTCCCTTGGGGGTGTAGTTTACTAAAGGCTCAGTAACAGGTGTCACCATAATATGTCTACTACATATCAGTAGATCTTTATAGGTCTTATTTTTAATGTTCTGTGAGAGAATAGTGCTACAAAAAGGTTTATTTGAGTTGATGGCCTTTCTGACCTGTTCTCTATTCTATCAGAGGCAAAAACAGCTCTGTCCATCCCAGTTATCAGTAAGCAATGCCCAGTCCAAAATGAGACAGAAGAGGTAGAAGTAGAACAAACGACAGCACGTCTGAATCCTGAATGATCACCTGTCTTTATCAGGAAAAGGAGGAGAATTTGGCATCAGATGCCAAATCAATGTGATAAATGAAATGAGCTTTTGATTTACTGCTGCGCAGCTGCAGCACGGAGTAGTAGGGTACCGGGCACACCTGGCCAGTCAGGAGTCTGGCCTTCCTTCTAGTGATCTGAGGTCTGTCCCCTGTCCATCCCCAAGAGCTTTTCATGCTGGAAAACATATTTCCATGTCTGAGAGCTTACTTGTTTCTTCAGACTGTCTCTGCTGGCATAATAAGAAATATTCTCTCTTCTTTGTTTTGGTAATAAGAAAGAAGAGATCAGATTTTTCCCTGTACTTCAGCTAAGAATTTTGACATTAATTTTGCATTGTTTTTCCTGGTGTAACTTTGTGGAATTTGCTAGATTTTCTTTTGATTTTTAATACCAGAGTTTCCTTGTTATGCAATTTTCTTTGTTTTCTGCGGATCATTTTCATATACCTATGAATCTTGCAGCTAGCTTTCCTCTTCTCCTCCTCTGCAGGAAAACAAAAATAGTTCTGTGTGCTCTGTGTGGGGTCCCTGGACTACTCATCAACATGTGCATCATTTTCAGTATTTAAAAAATAGATGGAACATTTGAGGAGAATCGGTTTCATCCTCCATTTTTTTTATTGTTATTCCTGTTTATTTCCTGCTTCTCAGTTGACTGTCTTCTAGGCAGTGAGCAGTGTGCTAGAGGATTTGTGTGTGTGTATGTGTGTGGTTTTTTCCAGAAGTCTATCTCCAATTTCACTTAGTGCTGTAAGCTGAGAGTCCTGAGACTTGCTAATTGGAGCCTTTCAAAACAGACATTTTTTTTCCACTAAAAAGCAGTCCTGCTAGTCTCGATGTATAGAAAGCCTCTGAAAAGGAAAAACCTTTTGCAGTCACAAGAGCATCTTTGCTTTGTTTATTTAATAGTACTAGTGATGAATGCAGCATTATATAAAAATTGTGCACCATGGCTGTAAACCAGCTGTTCTGATAAATGGAAAAGCTCTGGGCACATCAAATATGCAACAAAAGCCAGAGCCTACCTTTACTGTGACATTTTTGGAAGTTTTCCCAGCTGTTATATCATGCCTTTTCCGTGGCCCCAGGCTTGTATATGTATTTTGTACATTTTGGTACATATATTGTACATTAAACATACACATAAACATATATATAAATATATAAACATGTACTTTACATATACATAAGCAACCTATGTATAGAAACCAATAAAGTAAAGGTGATATGGCTAGCAATGTAAAATTGAGCTCTTTTTCTTTAAAGTGCACATCATATTGTACAGCTACTATCCATCAGCAAGAGGATATAGAAAAACAAAAATAAAACGGAGAGTAGGTTAAGGCAAAAGAACTCTGGTTGACAGAATTCCAATTGCCTCTATATAAAAGAAAATGACATATACTTTCCTTTAAGAGCATATGCTGTAAATCATATTAAAGAAGAAAGGGTTTTACAGGGCTTTTAAATATTCCTAGAGTTCTGGAAAGGATCTTGGAAGTAGCTCTGTAATGCTTTTCATCCGAAGATCGCAAAGCATGGTGCAGAGTGATGAATTAGAACACAGGGCAATATTTATATTTGCTTTCTTGGCTGCAAAGAACTGTGTGATGCTTTAGTGATCAAGAACATCCTAGATATGCAAAGGCTGGAGTTTCAAAATTCCTGAATAACCAGTAGTTTTCAGTCAAAAAAAACCCCAAAGGTTTAGGATTAGAAACAAGAGTTAAAGTCCATTAAGTTATTATGGAAATTCAGACTATTCTTCTAATTTCATGAAAATAATTGTGAATTTTCAGTTGTGAAATGCAGCTGGTAAGGATATTCCAAGATAAGTAGTGCAGCAAGGCCTGAGAGAGAAACGCTTGTTTTATAATGGGCATAGAAAGCACACATCATGAGTTCGTTCATTTATTTTTGTTCTGAATTGTTTTACAAGTAGGTTCTCTGGCATTAGGACAGTTTGGCAGAAGTTAAAATATTGGAAGGGAAATGGAAAGCATTAATCTATGGGATTCTACAAGTGTCTTGGGCAGTGAAAATCACACAAATGCTAATTTTGGAGCAAAAAGGCACAACTGCTGATGGGGATTTATTTCTGTTTTGTGGATGTATGAATATTGGTTTGTTGGAATTGTGTACACATGCTGGGCTTTCTGGATCATAGCGTCTCTGAAACCCTGAAGATACGTGCTTTGCAGCACACACTATTGCAGGTTCAGAAACGTGCGGACCTCTGCCATATGTCCAGGGTTCTGCTGCCTTTGGCTCTTTTTGGCCTCATGTTTTTCTCATGTATCTAGAACTGTCACTCCTGTGTTGTGATGGCTCATTCTGCTTTCAGAATGTTTGAACACCAGTGACAGACAGTTTTTGCAGAAAAATTAAAAGCCATGTGAGGTACAAAAGAGCAACAGTATCAAAACAGATATATTTGTAAGAAAAAAAAAGTCTATTGTTTTCCCTTATCTAGGAGTGGTTATTGCAGCTCTTTTTCCCTTTATTTTTTCTTGTAATCTAATAAAATTTACCACAAAATAATTGGTGCTAGAAGGGACCTCTGGAGATCCCCTGGCCCAACCCGTTTGCTGCGGCAGGGTCAGCACAGTGTCCTGTCAGGTCCTGAATATTTCCAGGTTACCCCTCTGGGCAACCTGTTCCATAACTTCTCGCAAGCTGTTGAGCTCCTGCCTATATTGGTGCATGGAGTTATTCCTCCCCAGGTTCTGGACTTTATATTTTTTGAACTTTTTGAGTTCTAGCATGTGTTTTATCAGCTTATATTCTGCAATAAAACAATTTACACAGGAGAAAAAATTAAAAAAAAACCTCTGAAGACTTTTTTTAACATTATCATTGGTTGGTCTTATGTAAGAATGATATGTTGTCCTATATCGTGATCTTTTACCAAGTGAATTACCAACCAGATATTATGAATGACTATTCGTTCTATGATTAATCTATGATTATAAGATTAGAGCACAGAAAGATTTTTCCCTTTACATGGTGCATTTTGAATTTAAATATTTTAAAAATCTTTACAATTTCTAAATTTCATCTGCCCTAAGGAATTTTGCAAGGCCTGAAGCTTCAAGAAAAGAATAGGTGTTGTTTCTGAATGAGTAGGTACTGAATGAGTAGGTATATATGGATGTTTGTACAATAATATATGACTCTCAGTTGTTGGTGGAGTTTTTTTTGACAGTTGAAGGAAGCTGCTGTGAGGGCAAATAGGAAATCAGACAAAACAGCTAAAGACAGGTACCGCCTGAAAAACACATCAAATGTCATTAACAAAATAATTATTGGGGTTTTCACTGGGAAGGATCATAGCTTCAACAAAATGAAGTCTTATTCATGACCTAAAATCTAAATAATGCTGAACAGTTAAGAAGCTTTTAACTGCAAGAAGGAAGAGCATTTGTTAGAAGATTTTGGGAGGATTAGCTCTATAGCAGAGGGACTTTGGTGAAAGGTCTGAAAAAGCTAGGTTGCCAAAGGAACATCGGATCAAGGTAGATAAGCCTGCTAGAAAATAAGTGATGTATTTTACCGAATGATCCTATCGTAAAGAAGGCGCAGGAATTTGCTTTATCGGGACTGTATGGCCCAGTCTATACAGCAGAGGTCATAGCTTCCAAAGGACAGACTCACAGGTACTGAATGCAGGTTGTGCCTACAGACCTCAACCTGTTTTTCTGGGGATGACTTAGATCAACAGCTCTGACTAGCAAGAGTCTGGAAAAGGAATATCAAGTCTAGATTTTGATACTATGTTTTAAATGTTCCTAGTTAAACTGATCAAAGCAGACAAATGTAGCTTGCCACTAGGAGTATTAATAAAATACTTGTAGTCGTTCTGTATTTCATGACTCAATGGCAGCTTCATGTCATAGTAAAGGATGGATTAACCAAGCACATGTTGGCACTGAGAGTTGGTCAGCTTTAAAATGTGCAGGCACTCCTTTTCTCAACTTGTGTAACAGATAGACTTCTAAGACACTGTTTGTTCTTGACTAACTGAAACCTTGTTCCATTTATTTTCAGAATGTGTAAAGTGAAAATTGCTGCCAGGCTAAAAAATTATTTTGCAAGTCGCTGCCTCCAGCAAATTTTTACATCTGAATTAAGTAAAGCTGATAATATAAATGCTAGTGGACTTTTTATTATGGCTGCATCAATGTGAGAATATTACTGAACTCTGAAGACCTCCTTCTGTCCAGTTGAGTTGTTAACAGCTGACCACCTAGGCAGCAAATTATCCTGACGACTCTAGCCTGGAGCTTCTGTGCCTTGGCTGTGTCCATATTAGAGAATCTGTCTCCCCAGGGACAGCTTCCTGTTTGAAAAAGATTTGAAACTAATCTCAGTCCAGGAATGGGACTTGGATATGTGGAGCTCATATAATATTTCTTAACTAAGCACTGAATACAAAAGTCAGAATTTTAAGTTGAACATGCAGAAGGTTTGTTCTGTATCCACATCAGTTCTGTAGTTGCTCCCTGCAAGTTCTCTCTGCAGATTTGTCAGCCACCTGACAATTGCTGATTGTTTATATAGTGGGGTTAGCTCTATGCAGTGATTGGCAGCAGCTTGACTGTACTATATATAAAACCATATATAAAACTGAATCCTTACTTCAGGGGACTTGCAGAGTAAAGGCTTGGATGGTGCCCATGTTCTGAGTTGCTGAATGCTGGTACAGAATGCAGGTTAAATGCTCTCTACCACCAGTTAGGGTTATGGAGTGGCATGCAGTGCAACATTTTCATAACTGGAGCAAGTTCTACAGTTCCCGTGTCTGTTGCTTGCCCTCTGCACGGCACTTCTGCTTTGTGCCCTCCCTTTGCATGCAGCTTTCACAGCTTTATTATCCTGCGCACGCAGCTCTTTAGAGAACTTGGCCAGCTCTGTCTTCTTACTGGGGATCCTGGCTGAGAAGGATAATGATAATGAGATGGGAATATAGAGATATCACTCGCTTTGAGTGAGTGCATGGCGACCACTTTTGCCAAGAGCTGATTGGGAATAGAGCACTCGGTCTTTCCAGAGCAGGCTCAGTGATGGCTGACGGAGCGCGGTCTCTGCCAACTGCAAATTTTGAGAACTAAAACAATGATTATGTTTCAATGGGCTGAAATTGTAATTGAGGGTAAATGCTTGTTTTCTGTGCCCTCCTTCTGCGTTGGCCTCCCCTCTAATTCTTAAAGCGGGAGCTTGCATGTACCATGACTTGTTCTGATTTGTGCTGTGGGAGGAAGGCTCCTGTTCGTGTGTTCGCTTCCATGAATGGATGATGCTTTAACAATCCAGACTCCTTTTCTTCTTAGGCACTGGCTTTTGGTATTCAATATGTGCATTAGAGCATAGTGCATCATATGAAGAAGATTATTATATCCACTTCTTTACAATTCAGAGGCGAGAGCCAAGTGGTGTGATTA
Source organism: Crypturellus tataupa (assembly GCA_034781795.1). Classification (NCBI taxonomy): domain Eukaryota; kingdom Metazoa; phylum Chordata; class Aves; order Tinamiformes; family Tinamidae; genus Crypturellus; species Crypturellus tataupa. Next base: position 2,920,856 of record JAWLRI010000191.1, on the reverse strand, counting down.
GAGTAGCTGCATCCCAGAGGCAGTCTTGGACTGCCTTTATGTTGTTCTGTGTCAGTGATATTTGGTGTCTGGGTAGTGATCTTCATAAGAAGCTGGCCTGGGCAGGGAGAAGACCAGAATAAATTCCAAATTATAATAAGTACTCAAATAGAGCAATGAGATTTTTCTTCTCAAATATATAATGCAGAACAACTGAATTTTATCTTGATCAAATCCTGAATGCAGAGAGGGAATGAAGGAGGAATGTCTGGGAGGGTAAAGCAGCCAACTGGCAAGAAAAGCACAAAGTCATAAGGAGATGTTCAAAATGAACCAATTTTCAGTTCGATCTTTAACATCAGCTCTTCCCAGATGCTTTCAGACCTTATGGATCAAATGGTAGTTGACTTGCGCTTGCTTCGAGGAAGCACGTTTTGAGATGTGAGCTAAGAACCAGCATAATTCACTCCACTGTTGTGTTTCCTCCTCTCCCTCTGGTGTGGGGTGGATCGGGTTCTGCACTGCCGAATACAGTGAGAAAAGTCCTGTTGATGCTGCATCATGCTGTGGCCTGAATGCAATAGAAGAGAAATAGACACTAAAGCCCTATACAATAGCAGCCACATTTTTCATTATTATTTTTTTCCTGAAGCTTGCTAATTAAATCATTAAAATTTTATCTTCACTTAACCATGGATAAAACCATTTGAAACATTTAATTAGTATGCTGCAAGAGATACGTGTGAAGCCAGAAGCATTTACAGGGTGTGAGTGACAAAAAGAGATAGATTGAGAAGGAGAGTGTATGAGAATGCATTTCCTTGCAGCAGAGCTGCCGCTGCTTTTGAACAGGCTGTAAATAAAATTGTACTGTTGGCAGGATTAGGTGCAGTTCCTACTGAAGTAGTGACATTCACATGACAATACCCATCGCTAACATTTAGATTTAAGAGCAAATATATTACAAATATGTTTTGTTTTGCCATCTAGCAGGATAGGGAAAGAAGTTATAGTCCCCTCTGGAATTTATGCATCTCACATATCGTATAGATTCCCTTTGTCATAACCCAGAACAAGGCTATGGAGTGGGAATCAGGCTTGTTTCTGCATATTGCCCATAGCAGTCCTGCCTTTGCTTTGTAGCAAAAAGGCTGAAAGCAGAGTTAGGCAGAAAGGAATTCCAGCAAAAACATTTGCAAGCAATTGAAAATGAGAATAGCCATTAGTAAAAGCACTTGCGTGTAATGTCTGAGACTGGAATTCAAGACTGTGCTCTGCTAGAGTTGGAATAGGGTTTGAATCTGCTCTCCAATGAACACCAGTCTGCAGTATATATGAAATACTATATTATACAGTATAACATCAGGAAATATTTGGTCCCTAAAGAAGTAAACAATATGCTGTAGAAAACCTTGGGAGATCCAGGATGGAAAATTCCTATTCTGTTCCAAGTGCCCTTTGTTGGTAGTCCTACTCTTGGGAAGAGTTTTGTTCAAATGAGGAGGAAAATCAAGAAAGGCTCATTAGTCTCCAGCCTTATTTCCATTTGCTCTGCAGGGGGAGTTTTTTTTTTTGTTTGTTTGTTTGTTTTTTTTTTTTTTTAATACATCTCTTCTTTCCAAAAAGAAGTTTCTTCCTGACTGTCTTGCTGACAGTCTGGCCTCCCCCAGGCAGTTCTCATGTCAAAAAGTTGCAAGAATTTTATCAAAACCAGCATTAAACTAAAAAGAAGAAAAACACTTCTATTTTCTCTCTCTTTCCCCTACATAGCCAAAACACTGTCTTTGCTAAAATCTTATAATGTCTACAAAAATCAAAACATCTTGCAAAACATCACTGCTCTTATTGTGTCAGGTAATAGATGTGCTGTAATAGGGATGTGTATCTGTCAGCTCTAACAGTGCATAATGACATAGCTCTCTATTTAGAACTGGCAATGACAGCTATTAACCTGTTCTATTTGTTATAGGACAATAGTGGAGAGTAATCCCTTAATTTCACACAAGCACCAAGAGAGCTTAATTCTGCCCGAAAAGGCAGACTCATTGGGTTCTTTTAAGGGAAATTGCTGAATACTTTTTGCCTACATCTTTATTTTGAAAATCTATACTGAGAGTATACTCAACTAAATACTTTAGTTTGCTTTGACCAAGATTTGAATTCAGTGGTGAAAGGTCTTTCTCTGGTTTTGTTTAACCTGTACTCTGCTCTTCTTAGTTCAGACATTCTTTTATTTTTTTCAGTGAAACCTAATTTGCATTCTCTATATCTAGATCCATCCATGGCAACTGTAACCTGACCTGGCTTGAATACCTTGGCTGAATCAAAAATTCCTGCTATTTTATATTCAATCCATACGGATCTTTAAAGTCAGAGGCTATAGATCAAACTCATTGTTTCATCCATTGATCTGAAGGTAAATAATCCATTTGCTAATGCAAACCAGCTAATATTAAATTTGCAGTTTTATTCAGCCTTTAATTTTTTTAAAAAGGTATACACTGGTCTGAATTTGAGATAACATGCCTTGGATTTTAAAGCTTATTCATCTGGTAGCAAAAATGTTTTACCTGAATTAGGGCAGGTTTTGTTTTATTTAAGCCCGAATAGTTTGACGGTTTAGAGAACACAGGCATCGTTCGGTATGGGTAGCTCTTGCATCAGCTCTTCTCATATTGTGCTTTGACGTGGCAGAGAGGAGCTATTTCAGCGCACCCGAGAGGAACGACTGGATAGGGGCTTGGGAACAGCAGAACCCCCGGGTGCTTCTAACGGCTGTCGGGATCACAGAGGCTTCATTACACAGGCAGACTTGAGAACAAAGCAAGTGCGAGACTGTCTGCAGTCCACCCTGTAGGTATGTCCTCTAGTTTTCCTTTCTGCGTATAGAATTAGGTTCCAGTCACATCACAGTCCCTATATGGGACTGAATTGCAACATTCAGAACACAGAATGTGATCACCACTGTATTCTCCTCCTGTCAGCTTGGGGGAAAAAAGATCAAATCTCTCTCTAGAAGTTCCATCAAAACTCTACAGTTTTGTTTCTGCCACTTCGGCTCGTCACAAACAGAATTTGCTGGTGTGAGGTAGTTTTAATAACCTTGCATCAGGCTGCTTGGAAAAAAAAAAAACAATTCTAGAAATACCTAGGTGATATTTTTATCAGGTTCTTCTGGATTGCCCTAAAGAGTTTTTTTTCCAAGCAGAGGTGATTAAAAACAAAACAAAAAACAGACAAACCAAAAAAATCATTTGTAGTCCCCCAGAGATTTACCCTGCTTGTGCATTATGTCACTGGTGTATTTATTTACTCATATCAGAGTCAGAGGCTCACAATAGAACAGCTAAATATCAGCTGAACACAGCTGCAGACTGCAGCAGAATATAGGATCATTTATAAATTGCTGATCAAATTCTATCTAGAGTTATATTTATGCAATGCTATTGATTTAAGCAGGATTACCTGGAAGTTCAAAGAACAGTCTGCCCCTCAAATCTTTCATAATGGTGAGATATTTATCCTTTGAGGACATTGGTTTTCCCCCATATACTATGGAACACCATTCGTATTCATTAAAATGGTACTAGAAAATCCTATAGGGGTTCTTTTTCTGCAGATAGTAAAAATATAAATATAGTAAAAATACCACGTTCATATTTGTTTTGTGATATAGTTTATTTTGAGGGGATCACATTGCAACTGTCAAGAGAACCGTTCACCCCATCCCTGATTTTCTGTAGGGTAAACTCCTCGGAAGCATGAGGCTTTTATACCTGAAAAGGCTCTTCCTGCCTGCTCAGCTGACATCACCTCTGCTTAACAATTATTTTTTCCCTTTCATGATCATCCACTCACAGCTTAACAGGCACAGCTGCTGGTCAGGATTAAAACCTAGGTTCTTCTGAAATAACCTCCATAGTCAGCCACAGGTGTCAATTCCTCATTTATTATCCTGGATGAATGGAGAAGCCAGCCCCATGAGATGGCTAGAACAGGGCTGGTCAGGCTGGCTGCAACACTAGATTATCTTGTGAGGGGTCTAGGGAGCAGGCTGGATCGCAGGTTGTTGTTAGGACACGTCAACAAGTTCTTCTGATGCTCCTCAAGACCCATCTAGTATTGAGGTGGCCCCAGGTATTGCCCTTCCTAAGCAGACACTGGTGCTGCAGCCAAGGGTTCTGACTCATCTTTTTCTGTCTAATGTACCACAAGGGAGGTACAAGGATGGATCCACTAACTGTAGTACTATGAGCTGCTCATTCTGCAAGTTGTTGCTTTTAGGGGAGCATTTCAAATATTAGTATCTATTATTTTACTCAGGAATCTCTGCAGGCTTTTTCTCAGCTGATAACACAGAATACTCTTACGGGAAGTCAGTGGGAATAAGGTTTTCTTAGCCTGTTGTTTTCTGAGAGCAGCTACTGCCAGAGCAGTGCATCCATTCCAGCAACTTTATGACTGCAATCTCATATGAGAATGAAAAATGTTTTGCTGGTTCCCTTCTTCCTTGCTTTTCCTTGGAAGAAACTGTTGCACTATCAAACCGAGATGCTTGCATTAGCCCCCGCCATGGCAGAGAGTCCTGGAGGGCTCAGCAGGCTTAGCAGGCAGATGTGCTGAAGCAGGATTCTCTGGAGTGCTGAGATCCTTCTCTGGGAAATGAATTTTGAGCTTACCTGTCACAGGAGAGGGAATGAGTAATACTCAGACGAATGGTGTGAAAGTTTACAGCAACATTCTGTAATTGCAAATCCTGTTCCACTGAGCTAAAATGGATTATTCAGATAAGATTATTTGATTTCAGGATCTTTGGAGCATGATAGAGATGGAGGAAAATCTAACTATTTGCTGTTGACAGGGAGAAGCCTGGCCCATTACCCTACCTTGGCAGATATGTCAATGTTGAATTATTCACCTGTTTTAGTGACTTCTTTTGCCATGAAGTCACAGCCATCACTGTGTAATTACTTCTACATCTCAAAATACCAGAGCTCAGTGTAGGCCCTCTGCTTTGCATTGGGTAATTTGCTAAGTCTGATAAGGAATCAAATTCCAGCTTCTCAAGGACAGCTCCATTTCCAGTCCCCTCCTCTCATCCTAGTGTGTCATGCAGTCTTGCTAATAAGTGTCCTAGATCAACCAAAAACAAATTATGTCTTTTGTAGAGAACATAAATGTATGTTGAGCATTTGTTTATTTTTTTTCAGTTCTTCTTCTGAATGAGGATATTGCTAGTGAATTATTTATATGACAACAGGAAATGAGAGGGGGAGTGATGAGAAAAATTTCCATGCAAACCTTGTACAGATTTCAGCAGATTTCACTAAAAATATATTTTTTCTTTGAAAGTTTAATTTACATCTTGTCGCTAGAGAAAGCTGCCATTGATTTATCGTAAATATTTACACAGAATTACAATGGTAAGATATACACACATATTATGGAGAGAGGGCCGTGTATTAGGGAAGTTTATCTCCAAATAAAAAGTTGGAAAGGTTGTGCCTACAAACATCAACTGCTTCATTCTCTGCTAATTACTGACACCTGCAGCGGAAATCATTCTCCACTAAAACTAAGCATTTCAGACAATTCCAGTGGTAATTAGAAATCTAGCAAACACATCTTGCAGTTAGCAAAATATGCCAATTGCAGAATGCATAGCAGATGAAGAATGAGATGGGATGGAAAGATTTCTTATTCCTGTTTTCCCAATAAAGCAAGTATTATAACTTCTTGAACTGCAGCCATTCTGAATCTTAACATAGCCAGTTGTGGAACAGCCTTGGTTGAACTGTGCTTTCTTTTACACTCCACTTCCCCAGAAATGCCTTGGCTGTGACTTCCTAAATTCTCCCTGGAAAATATCCTTGGATATTTTCAATCTTTTATTCTTTCTTTTGGTGTTTTACAAGCAATTCTGGGACAGCGATTTGCATGCTAACATGCTCTCTCCTTGGCAGCCTGTCAGAGAAGTGAGAAACTGAAATGGAAAGGATCTTGCAGCACAGAGGTGCCAAGATTAGATGATTCCGTATGGGATTGTCCACGTATGAATGTAGAAAAGGGGGGAAAAAAGGGGGAAAAGCCCAGGTATCAACTCAGCTCTGTCATCTACCTTGACTCAACTCATGAAGCAAGTCTCCTCCTTCTGCTTCTGTCAAGAGTTGTTAGGCAACATGCAGAGTGTTACACCAGCTCCATTTTATGAAAAAAAAAAAAAAAAAAAAAAGAAAAAGAAATCAAGAGCTTGTAGGGAAAAAAAGAAAGAAATCTTTTCTATTGCACATCCTTTCGTGCCATAATACGTTGGCAAATTGAGAATTCTATGGCTAAACTGGAAAAGGATGATTTGGTGGAAAAAAAGTCCTCAGGTCTTTGCTTAGAAAGGAAGTTAAGTATGTTTGGCCTTCTCTCCTCTGTGTAATTTCTGATTTTTGGTTTGATGAATAAATTCAGTTCCATACAGTTTAGGCAAATCCCAAAATGCTACTGGCATGGAAATGAAATACAGTGATACTGACTGACTAAATTGAAGATGGGAGGTTAGAATTTAAAGTTTGCTTTAATGTTTGTTGAGGAGCAGCATACTTGGGATGAGGACGTAAGCATGGTTTAAATCATCTACTCTACTCTTTCCTGATATAGATTCCCATAGTAGCCCCTTTCTCTGGAGTTTGGAACAAGTATCTCATTAGGGGACCACTAGGGTTTAACTGTGTGTTATATGGCTTCTAAATGCCACAGTGAATAGAATACTGTTTTGTATCTTTTTTTTGTACTTTTTACTTTCAGACTCAAGTTTTGTGAAACATCTTACTGGTATATTGTAATAATATTGATTCTTTCCAGAAGAACTTAAGAATAATTTGAAGAGCAGGGTCATCGTGTCTGAAATTCAAGCGTCTTTTTCTCCAGTGGGATTTCAAAGTAGATGGAAGGTAGGAAAAATCACTATACCTAGAGTGACTTTTTTTTCCCCAAGAGCTCCAAAGTGTGCAGAAGAAGGTCACTAGACTTGGAATTAAAAGGTACACATTGAAATATATAAAATGTATAATGCATGTGTTGGACTGCATGGAATTTTGAAGGTTCCTTCTACTTAGCTGTGAAGTTCAATTGCATCTGAGCTCGTGGTAGTCTGTAGGGAACACACTATATACATAAGCATTTGCTTATTGCTGTATTTTTGTTCACTCATATAGTCCAGATATTTGTTCAGTAATTGATGCTCCTAAAGCACCAATCAGGTATCCTGGATATATACTTCAATGTTATTTCAAAAAATATATATATAAACATTGTCTTTCCATAGAGTTTTTTTATAAAGATTTAGACTTACCTATGGTAATAATAAGAAAAAGGAAGCACTGAGTACATAAGAAAATAATGTAAATGTCAAGGGCTATTTCTTATCCCTTGTTTACATTCTGGGATATTGTATTCATAATAAACCATTAACCTATTCCTATATAATTATTTTCTGAGTCCTTCTTTCAGCCTGTGTCACCAGATATCCAAGTGAGAGCCAACAGGAAGTAACAGTAAATTATCCCGATGTAAATGTAAATTCCAAACCTCCTTGTTAGAGTTCAGTTTCTAAGTACATAGCCAAATAAGTAAGTGATTTACTTCACTTGTAACCCTTGTGCCACCTTTGTAATACTTGTTGCTGTAAATGATTATAAAGGAGTTGTCATTCCCAATATGGAGTCTGTTATATAGAGCAAATAATATATCTATTTCTCCTTATTTCCTTGTAGTATTTTTAGATTAAAGAACTCTCTGGTTGGACAGCTAAGTGCATTAGTGTAGTTACTGTGATATTTCTTTTATAAAGTAACTATTACATTCTCTACAGATTTACACTGTTTCTTATGTTACTCCACAGCTCATCTATGTATGTTTTTTTCCTTATTCTCCTTAAGACATGAGTCCATCTTGAATATAGGACAGTACTGTTAAATAGATAGGACCAGCCTGTCCTGTATAGATATTTTAATAAATAAATAACACATCTATGTAGCAGGATGGATCTGTGTTTCTACTCACTACAAGTTCATTTGAAATTGCCATCATTTGGCAGTGAGACTAGGCATAAATAGAGGCAAGGAGGGTATCATTGTTTTAGGGCAGCTTGTAACCTCTCCATTTATAACCTCATTCTGCATGGTGTTATCCTCTTAGTCGCATCATCAACATGCTTCGTTATCTAAAAATCATAAGGTGCCTTAAGGGGACTGTTCCTTTTAACTTGGGGGCAAGTTTCTTTGATTTTATTTCATCACAGAGCTTCAGAATTACTTGTGAATTGCAGTGGATAAGTTCTTCAGAAAAATCATACCTTCCCTCCCAACAAATGAAGCTATGCATTCTTTAGATTTTATTTGCTAAATTAATGTTATGAATTCATCCTTGACTCCAGGGCCATTAGGTGGCACACTTGGGCTATGGGTTTGACAGGGTGCCCCATGAAATTGTTTGTGGAACCCAGATTACATTCGATTAATCACAGATTTTTTTAATTTATAGGGAATAAAGCAGGGAAACTACAATAAAATAATGGTTATACATGAAATGGCGAAATGTATTGGTCAGCTGGAAACCAATAAGGTTTCAGCAACTTTCTTTTTAGGGCGCTCTGAGGGATGTTGCCAAGAATTCAGTGCTCTACCATATATTAGTTGTATGGATTCCCTTCCTACAGCATTTGAATCCTCAGGTGCACAATTAACACTTAAGTGCACAACTTGCAGTGAAATCAATGACAATTAGTTAGCCATATACTTGGAGGATCTCCAAATGCTCAGAAAAGTGCTGCTGCTTTTGTTCTTTACAGGCCAGCAAGAGCATAACAACTTGAATCTTCTCCAGTTAGAAAGTTTGTTTTCAGTATAGCTGTGTCAAAAGAGTTACATAAAGTATACAAAAATGCATCCTTCGGAATAGGTGGGATTGTTGCACAGGGCTAAGTATTTCTACAGTTCACGAGATTCAAGTAGGATGCTGTCTCAAGAGAACAACGGAGAAGTCGGAATAGTTTTACATGTATCTGTGCGACTGTTGGCCAATCCCATTCGAAGTGCTAATGATTTCCAGAGATCCGACTCATGTTAAATCTCTATTTGCTATTCACACAATCCTCCTTCAGGTGACGGACGGTGCCTTTGTTCCAGTGGGATATAACTGTCATGTGAAGTCATAATTATGGGCAAATTAAGTGTCAGTATTTCGTATTCACCTCAGAAAAGAATGTGCATGAAGACAGGTTTTGCAGCCCAGCTTTCAGATAGCTCAGGTAAAGCTAATTGAGAGCTCCTCTGAATATCAGGACAGACACCCAGAATTTCACAGGCACCTGGCTTTTTATCCTCTAATCAAAGGGCACTGATATCAACAGCAGAGTTCTGGGATGCTATTTTCATGGTATCTTGTATCTTTTGGGTTATGATACTTTGCTGTAGTTGGAGTTTTTTCCCCAGTTTTCGTTAATAATTGAATGAGCTGCAGAAATGAAACCTGAGAGACAGCGAGGGAATGACTGCTAGCCAGTGGATGCGATCAAAGGAAGTGCGGGTTTTCCTGGAGTGACTATTAGATCATCCATTCTTTTAGAAAGAGAAAAGAGGCCCAAAGTTTTAAATTTGTTTGAAAATATAAGGAATAAGGCATTCCATAGTAACGAATATGAATGTTGGACAAATTTCTTCAATTTCTTTGTGCCAAAATCATTTTAACTTTAGATAGACTTAGTATTAGCCAGCTGTCTTGTGCTATATGATTGTAGCAATTGGTGTCCAACTATGATGCACTTTGTAGTGCTACTGTACAAGAAATAATAATAATATAAACACAAGTCTCACTTTACCTGCATGACTATGAGCTTCTTTTGTGTCTGGAGAGAGAAGCTTTAGTTACTATCACTCCTACACGTGCATCAAGTTGCACAGATGTTCTTATCTGGCTGCATTCTGATGAGAGAATTAGGTGCTCTGCTTATATGGACTTTGGAATATTTATTTACATTTAAAATTTCTTGGTGTTTGGGTGAATGTGCTTGAAAACAGATGAAGCGGTGTTGCACTTGCTTTGTGAAGGTATTGCTTACATGAAAGTTGTGTTCCGCTTTCGAATTCTTTCAGAAATCAGAGTCGGTTTCCAGGGAATATCCTGATGGGAATGTAAATAAACAATAAGCATACAAATAGCTTTCTATTGCTTTTCATTGGTAAGGGAAATTTTTAATTTATGATCAGGTTACAGCTAGTAATTTAAACCTCCTGAAACATTTAGAAGGAACTCTTTGAAATATTAAAATATTTTTTTAATATGTAGAAAGCGATAGTTTTCCTAAATTCCTAGTCTCTCTGATGTTTTCACGATCACTAGAAATAAGTAGCATGAATGTAGCTAAGGGGGTACAGACTGAACTAAAGCAAGAATCAATAAGCAGTGTCCAAATGATAAAATTTTCCATCTAGCTGCTTTGTTCCTCAATTTCCTTACCACAAGGAGCCTCTCTAAGAGACCATAAAGGTCCAGCAGTGAAGTGAACTATAAACTTTAAAAAGATGAATGATTTTTGTAATTTCTACCATAAATCTGCCCTGGGTGGAAACAGGGTGGAATTCACGCTCTGTTGTAACTTGACCAAAGTTGGAGTCTGCAGGAATGCCCCAAGTGCAGATTTTGATGTCCTGACAAAATGGCTTGAATAAGAGCCAAGCTACAAATGTTAGCCCTAAAATATATTTTAGCATGTGAGAGTTAAGCAGCAGCAGTTTAAGATTGAAATGGCAGTGCATGAGAAGCAGAATGAACCATGCTGGTCAAGCTCTGTGGGCTCTGGCTTGCCGGGAAGGAGAGTGGTGCTGCCAGGACATATGAACAGAGCTGGTGAAGCTGGGGCTAAGAAGAGGTTCCCTTCAGGATTAAGGGGTTTTAGCAGGGCTCCTGCGGGCTAAAGAATTATCTAAAGACACAGCCTGAGCCATCCTGTGAAAGACATTTAAAGTCAAGATATCTACAAGAGAGAAATGTTGCTATTTGCTGTATTTGTGTGAGAAGGGGGAAAACATTTACTAACTGGTATGCAAATAGTGATTGATCCTGACCCAGTTCTTAGCTATCACTTGTCATCCATTCCATCAATGGATGTTTTCCTTCCGATTCACACAGCTAATGTTTACACAACCAAGGAGGGAGGTTCATGTAATGGGCTCTTCCCCTCTTCCCTTGCTTTTTGGCTAAATGCTTGATCTTTGCTTCTCCAAAAGCTGCTTTCTGGGACTTCCTCACTACCTATAGCCAACAGGACCCCTGGTTTGGTGCTGTAAAAAAGGCGGAATGCTCTGGACATAGAAAAGCATCCTTCTAGTAAATATAGGGAGTGTCAGGAATAATGTTGGCTTCTGATGTGTTGCAGCACAGCATAGCTGAGTATGTTGGATTTGGTTTCTTCCTATTAGAAAGTAAGATCTTGGAGAACCAGATGTTAGGGAGGAGAAGAGGTTTTGCGTGTTATAATTTTCATTACCCGATGCTATGCTAATTATTTTGATGGCCCCTTGAGCAGTATGAATGCCAAAAAAAAATACGACAGTATTTTTTATTGGAGGTCTAGCTGTAATGAATTTTGCTAGATAGATATATCTTTTAATTTGTAGAACTAAAAAAATAAAGATTTTTGTGAATACTGTGGGGAAATATGTTACATGAGCAGAACTATATTTGTGATATATTCAGTGAATGTACAGCAGGGATTAATTTTGCCAAGTTTCTTTCAAGAGGTTGCATCCCCTGTACCCTCAGCGTGTGCAGGGAGTCTGGGTTAGGCAATACGGAGCCATTGGGATGAGCTGCAGCAGGAGCCCTGCAGCAGCTGCCTTTGCACAACTCAGAGTTAAAAACTGCCGGTTTTGAACATACACATTACTAAACGTGAAATATTTATGTGTGTCATATTTTTGCAGTATGGAAAGAAGTAGATTTTATTTCAGTGATATATTTCTGTGGCATATGCCATGGCATTGTTCCACAGATGCTATCACCACTGCAGAGTTACAAAAATACAAAGTTTCAAAGCTCTGTGATTGCTCACAAGAAGCCTAGACTTCTCAAAACGACTCAAAGCAATTTGCAGAGGAAAACCATACTTCTGTATTAGATCTGGAAGAAGACAGCAATTTGCAATTCCTTCTCTGCATGAGAGAACTTTCAGTTTGTGGTTCCTTCTGAGGTTGCTGCTTCTGGGCAGTGTTACTGCATTGTGGAACCATTACACAGGTCTGCTTGGTAATGGCACAGCATCATCTTGTCCTGTGCTGCAACAATCTGTCTTCCCACGGGACAAATTGTGAAAATGGCTCTTTCTTTGACACACGTCTTTTCATGTACACACACTGCATAAGCCCCTTGCAACTCTGTGGGCTTGGTGTCTCTTTGGACACAAGTTATTAAAGAATGATATGTGAGGATAAATACATTTTTAAGAACAAATGTGTGTGCCATGATCAAGTAGATAATATTAAAATAATGAGTAAAAATGCCTGTAGAGATATCCAATAGCGGGTAGTTGTTGCTGCTTCTGAAGTGTTCTGAAGTGGCAGGGGGAATTGGTGATGAAGAATAAAGGCTAGTGGCTCTGTGGCATTCCTGTTGCACGACTTTAGGGCTGATAACAGGCTCGGGTTTAGACTCAGTAGAGAGAGTCTATAAATCAGGCCAGTTCCCAGAAAAGCTGATCTTATACGCTCAACCCCTAGGGTTTATTTTTGTTTGTGTGTGTTTTATTGATTCTCACACACTTAATGGCTTGCTGGAATTTATTCTTAGTCTGATATGGGATGGAGGGATATAGTATAAAGGAGATACCTCCTCCCTTCAAATCCCAGAGTTGCTGGAGGTAAGACCTTGTTAAAAATGTGCAGCAAAGGAGTGTTAGGAACAAATTGCCCTCTGTTTTCTGATCCCAGTCATCTGACATAGGCCCAGATTACAAAACACGAATGCCTCCTCTCACACTGATAGATTACTATCCATGGACTGGAGTAGCTTCTGTCACTGTCTTAACTGTCGGTTCTTTTCCCAGTTTCACTTTGGAAATTTCACTTTGTTATTGCAAATGAAATGGTTATACTGAACGTAGGCATTTCAGTTGTGTCATCTAGGTAATATTTCTGTGAAAAACTGAAAGAAAATTTTACTCCCACATGTTGGAATCTTAGCTTCCTTCTTTTCACTTCTCGTTATTATTTGAGTTCTTAAGGAACACAAAGTTTTGGCTTCCTCTTGCTTCCCTTCTGCTGAGTCCTTTTGTAGTTCAAAGAGAAATACTAAGATATGAGACAATTTTCTCTTTTGCTTTCATATATTATTTTAAAGTAAATATCACACCTCATCAGATCAGAGAAAACACTTCATTACATGCCTATTTCCTACTAAGGGGAATGGGATTTGAGGAAATACTCACAATTAAGAACTTGATTATATTTGCTCAAACATGACTTTAGTAAGCACCATCTATTCTGAAGACAGAAGGACCATATAATTAAAAGAAGTAAATGGGGCTTTTCAACAGTTTCTGAGGGAGGTAAAGAGCTGCCTCCCTGCAGAGAGCCCAGGTACCGGATTCCTTTAATCACCTCTGATTCCATCCTGCAATGGTTGAGGAGTATTAGATGCACTTAGAGTAAAGTTGCAAGGACATCCTTAGCTGTGTCATTCCTAGCTATGAGATGGTTAGTTTTACAGCTTTGGTGTTTCCTGGAAGCTTCAGGAATGGAGTGTTATTCATTGCAACGTTTTGCACACTGCAGTTCCAGAAAAAGCCTTCGTAATTCTGGGCTATGCCATTATACCTCCAGATCAGTTGTGCGGAAGTTGTGCTCACTGATTGCAAAATGTCATGAGCAAGAATATCATAACTCTGCAGAAATGTTAGAAGAACCAGGAGCAGTGAAAATCAGCTGGCTTGGAGCTTGTCTACTAGGGAAGCAGCATGAACAGCTGTAATAGCTCTAAAATGCTGTTTGCTGCACAGCTAGAGGCAGTGAACAAGATTCTGGTCTTGACTGCACATATCCTCATGACAGCTCCTAATTGCAGGGAAGCTTCTCCCATTCCAGGTGCTGTGAAAACGGTGACAGAAGCTGAACTGGTGTAGGTAATGCTGGGGAATGGTAACCTGGATGATTCAGGAGGAAGGAGAAAAAAAAAAAAAAAAAAGCAAGGGTTTGCTAATGAGAGTATTTGGAGGGATTGGCAGGTAGCATGAGAAACTCTTGGAGGGAGATACTTTATAGCTGGGCAGGTTTCAAAGGGAGTTAGGAAGAGGGTAGGGGCAGAGGAGGTAGAAGGTCTGGGTGGAAGAGATAGGGAACCTGCTCCGGGGTCAGTGTTTCGGTTGAAGTGGAGAGGCAGGCGGGCTGGAACTGCAGCTCTCTAATTCATACCATGGGCTCTGCGCACGACACAGGGCTCTTGAGCCTCACTCCCAAAGTTTATGATGCCATCAGGCTCCCGATGGAATTACAGCCCTGGAATTCACTGTGGCTTTGTATTATATATGCATATACCCAAACCTATACTGCACACACACACCTTCTTTCTACTTAGTGGTGTGCATCACACCGCATTATTCCTTGTGCATTGGTTTTCTCAACAGAGCATTATCTTATTATAAGCAGAAGAATGAGCTAATATCATGCCGTGCCTGGATTTACTTTTCAATCAACTGCACATTGTTGCTAAAAAACAAAACAAAACAAAAAACACACAGGCTTTTTTAGAGTTTTAGCATGTGAAGACTTCTGCTTTTAATGACATTAAAATGAAGTAATTGGGGACAAAGTTACTTTTCTTCTAATCAGTAAAAAAGAATCAAAGCCAATATAGACAATTTAGACAGTTTAGACTTAAAAGTAATAGAAAATTAAGAATGTTTCTTTATGTAACTTTGTGAGTGCAATTAAGGACCAACCTGGAACTGGATTAAATTTGACAGGTGCCAGTTCTGGGCTCTGGGTACATACGGTTCCAAGGAACATACGCTTGGATGTATCGCAGTTGTATAGCCCATGAGTTGGGGAACGCAACGGGAGCTTTGCAAGTCACCCCATGTAAAGTGATCACCACTGACTTTGACTTTCCCAGCTTTTGTCAGTGTAAGTTACATTTTTAATGATGTTTTAGCGTAGTTTTCCAAAAGTAATAGAATCATGGAAAAGATATGATACCTTATATGTCACATAAACCTAGATGTAAAAGACACAATACTGCAATAATGGGGCTTCCAACCTGCCAGGATACCTCTATAAATGGAAATTGATTTTCTCAAGGATTCTTTACTGGGTGACATAAATTAAATACACATTTAGTTCTACTTGTTTAAAGATCTCTTTGTTAAAATAAGAACAGTGATATAGAAATACTTTGTAATAAATTAGAGCAAGATAAAATATACCCAACAGCTTGCTGAATGCCTCAAGTTGTGAGGGTTTCTTTACATCTGAAGAATACAATGGGGACCTTATAGGAAGAAAGCCTGCAGATGTCAGTGAAACACTTTGATTAGCTATAATTTTTTAGCTTTGATTGTGTAGCCAGTGTGTCTAGACTCTTTTTTCCCTTATATGTTTTAATTCATTTTTTTGCATGTGTGCAAACCTTTGAGTTGGAAATTCAGTTTAGTTTAGATCAATAGGCCCAAATTTGACCTTTGAAATAGGATTCTCAACCTCAAAATGCTCCACAATTTCTAATCAGAGACTTAAAAAAAAGTTAATGGGCTTTTAGGATATAGATGAAGATGTTGTACTCATTTTGCTGGCATAATTTACTACACTGATGATCAAAAAAGAGTGGATAAAAACAAAGTAAAAATCTTAATTTCAAGCACCATTACAGAAATACAATAAAATAAAATAAAAAATAAGATAAATGTTCATTTGGTGTAAACCGATGATTCTAAGAGCCCATTGCCCTAAATGGAATTAGGCTTATAGCAGTAGAAGACCTATGTCACTATCATTTGTGAAATGCAGATCACTTAATGAGGATTTTGTCAGTGTTTTAATAGAATAATAGAGTGATTTAAATAGTGTTTCTTTAATAATGAAGAACTGGCATTGTTATAGTGATTATGTTAATACACAATCCTGTTGTTTTTATGGCTAAGGCATTCTTAAATAAATATAGACTGCAGTCTTAGTCAGTGTCTTCTGTATACCAGCCTCTTGCTGCACTTCTTAGTAGTCCTAGCTAGGAAGATCTGACTTTGAGCTTTTCACTTGGTGGATATTTGAGATTAAAGCTGTGTGAACCTTATGGCTGCAGTCTCTCTGTTTGGAGGGAATACATAAGATCTGGCTTAACTTGGCCCTTTTCTCTCTGTGCCTGTTTACTGGAAGAGCTGATTCTCTAGATGGAGTTGGAGAGTTCTATTATACTTCATTTCTTGCTTGTTCGACCATTGTTGCATAATTTGACTATCACAGTTATATAACTCTCAGTCTCCCCAAGTCCAAAATCACATTGCAGTCTTTTGCTATGCTCACATGTGTAGGAAATTTACAGTGTTCAGGGAACCACAGTGGATTTTTCTGTAGCTTCTTTTCTCTTTTGAAAATTATGTATAAAGTAGAAAATAGAAGAAAACCAAGTCTATGAGAATGCAGGGTTAAAACTGAGTAGCATTCACTGAAACATGGTCCTTTGAGCAGTATTTGAGTCCCTGCAGCATTGATCAACTTCAAATAGATGTCAGAGCTGTTTCCCTTGCAAGAGCTTGAAGGCACCACAACTGTTGGAAGTTGTTTAAAAACTCAGGTACAACAAGTTAGCTCAGGTTAAAACAATTGTACATATTTATATCTCAGTCTCGATCTGAGCCTTGTTAATTGTTTGGTATGCATTATTTATAAATAGGTGAAAACCAGTGAGAAATCTTTGAAAAGCTGGCTGTTGAGTGCTGGAAATGTAGCAGGAGAAATGTAATTTGGAGTAAATACATACTTTTTCTAAATAAAATAACTTCTCTGGTGCTCTTTTGCATACCAAACAGGTCTAATGACACTTGTGATACAGTTTATGCATTCTGACAGTTTTACATTCCCAGTCAGATAAACATGCAGTGCACTGCAGAAGCGATTGTGTTCGTTTCTTGGTTTCAGCACTGCCTATTGTATTAAATAATGGCTTGGAAAAATAAAATAAATGCAGGCCATGCATAAAGATGATTTGAGTAGAATAATAATGTGCTTAAGTTCAGACCTTGAGTCTAGTACCTTCTAGGAGATGCCAGACTCTGTGTTCATAAAATGCGTGCTCCTATTCCCTTGTATACAAGGGACATGTATTTCTGGCGTCTGTGGGAGCTAGATCAAGTTCCACCTTTCACGATTTCTTACTAAAGGGTTCAAGTAAGCCCAACCCCTCTCCCATGAGGATTGAATACATGTTTGCATAGGAAATTTTATTTCCTGCCATGATTTCAAGCAGATGATAGGCACACTACAGTCTCCTCACATGTTAGCATGCATTGCTTTGAATCTCTTTATGTAGAACACCCTATTACATGGCAGAAAAGCTCCATTTCACTCACTGTAGAGCATTTGCGCCCATGGCATTGAGGCAAAACATTTTCTCAGTCATTTTAATCCAAGATTCTCAGGAGACTTTGCAGATTATGGGCCTATATGTGCAAATATCCACGCTGGGAAGCTGAGCACTTGTAATTGGTAATTTGCCTGGGTTTCAAGGAGCTGTGTGTGACTGGGAGCGCCAGGCATGATAGCAGGTTGTTTTAAGAATTAGAGAGTATGGTACATAATTCTGCATCCCATTCATTATGTTTTTACTGAGATAAAGTAACAAGCTTAGATCAACTAATTTCTGTGGTGCAGAAACACTACAGTTTTACAAATAGGAGAAACTAAACCAGAAATACGGCATGACATAGTATACAAACCTCTGCAGTTTCACTGTTTGAGAAAGCGTGTATAGAATGGAACAGAGCAGAACAGAGCAGATTAGAATTGAATAGAAGCCTTTGCTTTAGGACCTGTGCACATCCAACCCCAGCTCTGAGACTAACCCTGAGCAAAGATTTAAAATATTCCATCTCTTAAAGTGTCTGCAATTGAAATATTGACACACAATCAATACCTAAGAAATTTTACAATGGATAACTCTGCAGTAGTTTTAATATTTTATAGGATAATTAACATTGGAACAGTATGAATTAATTTAATCATAGGTATTAAAAATATAGGCAGAGACTTTGAAACCTTCAGAATAATAAGAAAAGAAACTTAGGAGACAAACGTGCACTCTGCTTTCCCATGGTTCTCACATAACTTTGTGCGTTTCAACTTTCTTGGGCACTCGTCTAGGAAAGAAAGCCCAAAGAGCACGTTCGTATTATCAGAGTCATTCTTGTCAGAGACAGAACCGCAAAGAGAAACCTGCCTTTGTTATGAAAAGAATGTGAATAAAAGAAGCCAAGGTTATTCCGGATATTTGTTTGTCCAGAGGTGCCCGTATATTTGTATTAATGTGAGTTGAAGTACAGTTTTTAACCTCATTATGATTATGTAATTAATTTTGAGCAGTTGTTTGAATATTTTATGTAGGAATTTGGCTTTAAGTCTCCATATGTCTCCATCTATTACCCATTTTTTTTAATATGTGAAGTTAAAATGCAGTAATGTTTTTTGTTTGTTTGTTTAAGTATAGCTTTCTATCACTAGCAATAGTTCTGAGGCAGTGTGCTTACTTATCCTCTCCTGTGTTGATGCTTTGATCCTGTAATGACTGATTTTACAACCCTGCTATAGTCCAGTCACTGAACTATGGACAAAGCTTTTCTTATGTTCTCCTGCTGCTTTTGCACTGTGATAGAATTAATTACCTTTTGCTTCTGATCTTTCCAGCAGTATAGTTGGGTGCTGCCTCATCTTCCTTCTTTTCCATTCTCCAGGAGTGCAGCATCTTCCTTAGAGAAAAGACAGTTGCTGTCATACCCAGAGGTGTCTCCTCCATGAAAAGTCCGAGTGGATAAATCTAAAGTCTGTAATCAGAAAAAAAAAACAGCATTTGGCTGTTGCAATGCTCCTTTCTTTGCTCTCAGGCTCATGCCAGAAAGAATCAGCGAGTCCTTCCTTACTGCATTACCATATCTTCTCCCCTCACAGCATCCAGGGATTTTTTGAGTATATGCCTGATTCCAGAAATAATATTTGTCCAGTGTCTATACCATGCACACACTTCACTACATATCCTGATGCTTTTCCTCATCACCACTCCTCTCTTCAAGGACACCTGAGTTCCTCTGAGGTCTTCTATGAGACCTGTCATAGCAAACATTGTGTTCCTGTTTCTCTATTGTAAAATTATTGAGATTTTATATTAACAAAAGTAGCTGTGCCTGGTACACTGATTCATCCAAGTGACATAAAGCTCAAGTGTTACGGAGAAGCCTGCGGTCGTTTTGTAGGGAACGCTGTAATGGGCCGATAAACCACACAGCTCCTGCGTTCTGCGATGTCACTTACTTTCTCCAGGGCAGAGAAAGCCAATATGGGGTGAGCAGTAATGGTCTCTAGCAACTATAAAAGCAAAATGAAAAGTGACACTCTTCAACTCAGCAGAAAATAAAAGTGAGCTTAACTTTTCTGCACCCCTCTGAACACTTGAGCTTTAGCTCCTAGCCAGGCTGTCACTTCTGACTAGCCTCAGCAAGAGTCTGCTAAAAGTGTTTTATCATCAACTTAGGATCTCCTCTTTCTCTTTCTTAAGTCACCTTTACTAATCCTTTAGTTAGTTATTATCATACTTGTTTTACCTTGAATTACACTAGGACATCCACAATGGTTTCCATATATAAAAAATATTGGATCCTTATTTTATATGGATCAAATTATACTGAGTCATATAAGGGCAATTCTTGTTTTGATTTAGGTTACTAATCCATAGGTCAGACCAATGGATGTGAATGGATCCTGTGAATCTAAGGTCTATCTATGAAAGGAATCTAAGAATATACTTTTATTATTTGATTTATTTAAGAATCCTAATGAATATTAATGAATATTAGTAAATGTACTACCAAAAAACCTTCTCCACTCTGTTTCTTTTTCCCTAGGGCAAGAAATCTAATGCAATATTTGATTTGATTCTGACATAACTTCTACAAATTCCAGTTTCATAATTCAATTTATGCATTTCATCTATTCACTGTTACCTAAGACTTTTATCACTAATTCTACCTTGATGACATTTATGTCAACAATAATGTCTATGACTACAGAACTTTTGTGTATTTTTTCCTTTTAATTATACAAATTAACAACACTGTTATAGTCTTAAACATAGATATGATCTTAGTGCAAATTAGGATTGGCAAATTTCATACCCTGAGCAGAGACTGGGCATGAGAATTCCTGTAGTGGCCTCCCAGTTTCCCTGTGGCAGCTGCTCCGAACCCATAAATGGCCCCGCAACTGTTCTAGATTGCTCAGAGAATAATGCTGTGCCCTGACACTGTCTCTGCAAATCCTCTGTTCACGTCTCTCAAATTTTAGCCAATTCTTCCAGTCTTCCAATTTTTTCCCCTTGGCCTTTGCGTCTCACCTTACCCACCTATGAAATTAGGAAGGTCATCTGTCTTCTCACTTCCTACGTTATATGCAACTTATTTTTTGCACTCCTTGGGTTAAAGACTCAGTAGAAGTGTAGAGTACTGCTATTTATGGCATATACCTATTCTTAGTTTCTGCCAAAAGTGTAATACTGCTACATATACATTATATATATACTATACTTAGAAATGTAAATGAATTCCTTGTCTGTTTCGAGAAATTAGTACAAAATCTCTGCCTTTGTCTGCATATTTGTGCTTTCAGTATTACTGATTTTTCTACACCTGCTCACCAGCACATTGCACAGGCACTTGGTGTCCGTCATTTGTTTTTTTCCCTCTGACCTTTCACTTTCATCACCTCAAATGCTCTATTTATCTTTGATGCCCTCCCAATTCCTTGTTAAAGGCCTTTTCTTCCTTGCTGTCATTTCTATTCTTCTTTATGAAGCTATTAAATGCCAGAATATTTCTCATGCAGTTCTTAGGCCAGTGACTCCTTTAAAGTTTGCAGAGCATGCCAAGAGTTCAGTGAAGTTTTCTGTAACTTATTTCATGCACCCTTTGGAACTACTCCTCCTTCACCTCCAAATGCTGCCTGATTACTACTTTAGTACCTGCATCCTTTGCTTGTAGTTATACACAGGCTGTGTCCAAGCACGAACATTTCCTTGACCTACTGTATTAAAAGATAAACTGAATGGGATTATACTGCAGTGGAAAAAATGCTGCTTTCTTGCTCATTCTTATGCAGAAAATTGCGTTCCTTCTCTTTATTACTGTTGTGTCTGGGTTAACTCTGTGCAGAGAATATTTTATGCATGCTCACTGTTACAGTAGGATATTATTTACCAAAATTAATTTTGTTTGTATTACAGTGCGCTTGAAAGTAAACATGCATCTTTTCCATTTAAGTGTACAGGGATCTTCCAGTGAGCAGTAATTTAAGTTACAAATGGTCAAGAAGTTCAGACACACATTAAAGAGATGACCAGAAATATCCTGCTAGACAAAGTTGACTCGGATACAGCACCACAGAAACCTACAGCTTGCCTTAGGAGCCTCCTGAGAGCATCTGCTGATGTCTTGATGGGGTTTGTCTCGCAGTTTGTTTCAGTTTCAAAAGCTGGATAAATGGTTTTACCATTTATCTAGCACTAGTGTATGTGCTGGAAATGTAAGCCTGTTTTTTTCCCTTTTTTACCCTTCCCATTCCTACTTCCTTGCCCATGACCAAGGAGCCAGGAGAGGACTCTTCATTTGACTGGAACTTTGTGCTTGCTTGAAAGTGAGCCCGAATGCTTGAGCTCTCTTGGTCTCTAACCCACAATCACATGCATAAAAAATAGTTCAATTTCATTGCCTTGGGCAACCAGCTGTTTTTCTTTGAATTCACTTACTTTTGAATTCATTCCTGTATTACAAATAATATGTATTTAATTTAAGAAGGTACTATTACTGAAAGGAATTTTAATATAAAAGGACTATTTCTAAAATTAAAAGCTAGAGAAAAAATCAGATTCTGTGTTTCAACTGCTCCTTTCATCTTTCTCCTTACATTTTATGAGCATCCTGTATCTAACAGGCACCAGAGTCAGGCTCTTCAGAACAGAATAGAAAGCAGATTTCAGAGAACACTTACCAGGAAGCCAATTCCCTAATGTGTCAATATAAGACTAATAGTTTTCTGAGTATCTTTCGTCTCCGCTTTCATGACAACATATGGGCAATTTGATGGTCTCTCAAGGCCCAGGCTGCAGGATGATTTTTCAAACACTTTTTGCTTTTTCTTTCAGAAACTGGCTAGCACAGCTAAAATGAATTACTGACCCTTCCTGAAGGAAGTCTTCTTGTTTGTTAAGTGGATGAGGCTAAATAAAACTCAAATCGCCTATTAATGAGCTGTTAAATACAGTGTACTGCAAAATACAGTATATTGTGGGTACATTCCCTCCACACATGCGCATTTTGAACAGTCAAAGAATTATAGCAAGCTGGACTATAGGATGTTCATCACTTCGTATCAGAAGAAGGCAAGGCAACACTTTAACGGCAGGTATGGGACTATATGATGATACGATATATATGATGATAAGATGTACATGGTGATATGTAGTGAAAGAACTATTTCACATTGGATAAATCTTCAGGATTAGTATGTAGAACATGGTTATCCTCAACTATACTAGAGTAAAAAGGAACTCAATAGCTCAACAATTATAGTATAAAATATCATTTGCCAGAATTTGATGCAGCAGTTGTGGGGGGAATATATAATTCCCTAAATCCTAATATAAAATGGTAGCTGCTAAAATAGAGTAAATACGTAGATGTTTCTTTTCAGAAGCAAGCACTGTAGTTTCTTTGGGTTTTTTTTTTGTTTGTTTCTTTGTTTTACCCCCATAACTTCGCACGATGCTGAACAATGCTGTAAATCTAAGACAAATACATTTTTTTTCAAATTATACTCTTACATGGAGGGACTTTGTCCATCTCTTTGCTTACTCCCTCAGACTTAAAATATATAACATGTAATTAAAGGGTTCTGAGTGAACAGGGCTCAGTACACACAGCAGTCGTCTTGTGTGTTATACATTATTGAAGTAGGTAAATAGTATAATAGTACAATGTTTGGTAAAAATGAACTTTCAGTTTGGTAAGAGGTCAGTGCAAGCTTTACGAGCTTTAGTGGGCATTCCAATCTCTTGCTTGCAAAACATTTTGTGTTCAAACCTCTGCTTTTAAAAGTGCTTTTGACTCTTCTGGCTGAATACCCGTGCATTTGTTGGCTAAATCTCATTTTGCTTTAAGAAACTAAGGTATAACTACTTGGCAGTATCTCATTCTGACTTCTGATCGCTGATAACTTTTCTGTCAAATTACTGACTCAACCCAAGTTGGTTTTTGGTTTTTGGTTTTTGTTTTTCTTTCTGGGGTGGATTCCAGTTTCATAACCATGTACATGTTCCCTCCATAACAAATTAAGTTCTGTTCCTGCAGTGGTTTCTCTGCAAGAGAGGAGGAGTGTTTCCTTTTAACCATGGAAAATTTACCCTTGCCTTTTACTCTATATGGAATAATGTTTTAGTCTTGTTTGAGCTATGGCATCATTTATATTATTAAATAATTCCAATATGATTTCTGTGAGGCATACTGTCCCTCTGAACACAGAACTTAACAGAAGTTTTCTTCTTTCTGACCTTTTATAGAGGCTTTACAGAATAAAAGGGAAGAAAATGCAGAATAATGCAGAGTCATTAAAACTCTGCAGTTGTTTTCAATTTGTCTTCATTAAAAATGCACATACATTTTTAATTAGAATAAATGTTGACCTATGAAGAGGACAAGAAATCTTATAATTTAAACAAACCAGCAAGAATAAGGAACTTGCCTCTCCTTGTTTCTGTTAAATTTCGATAGATTATATCCTTCTGATTGCAGATACACGAATGTCATCCTTCACAATATAACCAGAATACATACTGAATACATATTGACACTTTAGTTATTACATAACTGGGGAAAGATGATCTTGTGTTTTAAGCAAAAGATAAGATATGGAACTGATTAATTAATTTAGAAACCTATTGTTAAAAATGCATTGTTGAACTAAAATTAATCTTTCAGCATATATTGCAGTGTACAAAATCAAAACTATGTTGTTGAGTTTTACAGTAATATTGATTAGATACCCTCCTTTGCCCTTTTATTTTATAATGAAATGTTGTTTTATAAGTGTTTGCCTTCATTTTTTCTTTCCAAAGCAGTCCATAAGATATTTTTAAAAATTAAACTCAGGTGAAAAGAAAAGCTTTTTTATTGCTTTTAATGTAGCATCGAATATTCTTTTGTTATCTCCCCCAAACTTGGTTTAATCTTCTCATGAGTATGGATCTGAATATCTAACGCATGGCTTGCCATGACATTCAATTATTTGTCTGCAGAGCTTGAAGATCCTTGGTTTTTAAGACCTATCGACGTATAATTAAGAGCATAAGGATTAGCACGAGGACCTGAACTATGGCTCGTATCCACTTTTAATGAATAATGTATGTGTGACGAAAAGGGAATGGTTGCAGTAGTCACAAAAACGATTGTGGAAAGAGCGTCACAGAGTCTGCAGCTTTTTTCTTTGGCCCCAAGAGGAGGCAGAACAGATCTGAGCTATTTATTTCAGTGGAGGGGCAGTGTTTTTGGCAAGGCTCTCTCCACCATGCTGTGGGATGTGAACCCAGCTCCTCGAATGGATTTGAACCAAAGTTTCTCATAAAAAGGAGGCTGAATATGCTAACAGCTGACACAGACAGATAAGTCTCATAATGCTGTGGAAGTCGATGGAGATTGTACGTTTTGTGCAAAGTGCACCAGCCCCAATGCTGCCAAATGAAAGAGAGAATTTTACATTCTGTGTTCTTCCTCTGGTATATGCTTGCCTGTCATCTTATTTTATACTTCAGGCAATAGAAATGCTGTTTAAATGTGTATCACAATCCTATAGATAGAAACATATCCCTACTGGATTTAAACCATTACACCCTAAGGTGTTAAAGAGGCCTTCCTGTGTGTCGCTTTTTAAGATCAAGGGACATTTTTGATGATAATGTCTAGAAAATGCAGAC
The DNA here is from genome assembly GCA_034781795.1 of Crypturellus tataupa. NCBI lineage: Eukaryota > Metazoa > Chordata > Aves > Tinamiformes > Tinamidae > Crypturellus > Crypturellus tataupa. Next base: position 2,895,620 of record JAWLRI010000191.1, on the reverse strand, counting down.
GAACACTAACAGCTGCTTATCCACAGGCTGGTGAACTGAACAGGGAAAAACTATTCTGGAAGTCAGATCTCCAGAGAGAAATGATAAATTATGAGCATCTATAAAAAAGAGTGATAGTCTCTAAGGACAGTTGAGCAAGGCTGATAACATAAAATATGTAAAGTGTGGAAAATATTTAATATTTCTGTTTCTTAGCTGTAAAGAGTTGGTAGGATTGTGTTATCAATATATACGGCGCTACTGAGCTCAGACATCCAGGAGAAATGCAGTATATTAATTCTCAGATCACTAGTTTGTGAAATGCATTTCTGGTATCCAGAGATTTGCAGGACTGTTACGTTGATAAGGAGTCAAGGGCAGTCTCTTCATGGTCTGGAATTGCTCTCTTGGGAGAAGGATGGAATAGAAGCAGAGAAGCAGCAGATTAAGAGCTGGACAGTTTAGTGTGCTGCTTCCAACTGCGGAATTTTTTCAGCTCTCCAGTCTGCAACTGTTTAAAAATATCTAGCAGCTTCATTTCTGAGTTATGGCCACCATTCTGAGTGCTGAAGTACCATCTGTAAAAAGATGTTCTACAGGCAGACATGGTGTACATGGAGAATTTCTGCTGGATAAACACATTTCACATAACTCCTATGGCACAGACAGAATCTTTCACTATGACAAAATGTTGTGGTTGGAAGTAGCTGTAAGTAAGGAAGCCTTCAACACTGCAGGAGGAACTTCTAGGAGGCAAAGTCTTCTGCACTGTTTCATCACCCTGACAGGATGCATACTCCAACCTTGAACTTGGGCTGGCTGTTTATGCAAGGGTCCCAAAGCAAAAGCCCAGAGAAAGGAAAGATACCTCAGCATAAAAGAGCTGACAAAATACTTGTTATTCAGGTCTTACCATCAAAGCTCAGATCATGCAGAATTAGAACATTTAGAGCAACTGGCAGAGACTAAAAATGCTCTCCTTTCCTGAAGTGTCTTTGAAAGATAGTGACAGCAAATACTCCACGTGTGTCCCACCAGGTGAATTTCCATGTCAGGGTAGTTCCCTTGCAGGCAGCGCTTCAATTTCTTGTTTCTTGCATCAGGTATATTGAAAGTAGACTGAGAAGCTGTAACAGGAAAGTGCATTGTTAGCCCTTACCCTTGGCAGCCAATCAAAATAAAGTCCTGGTGGCTTACATAAAGAAACAGATGACAGAGTCAGGTACCTCTGAGGCAATTCTCTTCACTTACCAAAAAAAAAAAAAAAAAAAAAATTCCCAGAATGGAATGGGAGTAAAATAACAAAAGACAGTTTAATCCTACTTCTAAGTCATTTTTTTTTTTTTTTCAACCAGACAGTTTAGGAAAGCTTGCTCTTTTTCCAACGCTTGTTTTAGATGTCTTACCAGTTTTCAACTCTTAATATTATCTGTTTCTAGGTTGTTTCTTGTTGCTGCTGTCTAAAAGATATGTAGCTCTACCAGACAAGGTCCTAGCCTCTGCATTTGGATCAGATAAAACCCCTGATTCCAGTTCTGCAGCGATTTGCCAGATATCTGTATTTTTGCTGGATCATCTGGGCTTCCTTGAGTTTTCTGGTTGCCCAACAGAACATTTTCTTCACTTTGCACATATCTGCTGATTTGTGAAGCACATCACGGCAGTCTACCAGCTTCAAGGAACTATAATCTAAATCATAACATTTTTATATCTTCAGAGCATTTTTAAAAACTGAAACCTGGCATTAAGATTATAAATTCTTATCAAATGGGTGCATACTGAGTTTTTGACTGATGACTAGATCACGCTTGGCTAATTTCAGTTTACCAGGAAAGTCTTTATGACTAGGACTATTTCAAGTCCTTTGCGTTTCAGTGATAGGTTCCTTAAAGTTGCTCAGGCTTCACTGGATAGTTGCTTTTCTCTAAGGCTGCACTCTGGGCCCAGGGAAACCTGTGATCTTCTTTAAAATGTTTTTTGAAAGCTATTTATAATCTACTGCATTAAGCAAAACAGAAGCAGAAAGAGGAAGAGCCGCTATCCAACTGCTTGCTTCACTATGGAGGGCAGTTTTGTACTGGCTTATACCCCATTTGCTGAAGAACTCAAAGCCAGAAGGGAGAACCTAAAATAAGACTTGGGGAGTTTTCACTTGGTTTTCTAGCACATTCTTCCTTTCAGATTAGGAACTGTGGCTTGGTCTATGTGTGGAAGATGTGTGGTTTTAAATGGAAGGGAAGCTACAAAGTCTCCTGTGAGCGAGCTAGCTGCTTGGGGTGAGCTGCAAATGGTTCCTCAGTTGCATGCAGAAACCAGCTTCCTCTATGAAAGCAGTTGAAAGCTTGGATCGAAGAAATAAATTACAGCACTTTTGATAGAATAATCATAGGCCACAATTCTTACATGGGTATTTCACTGTCTTTCTGCAAAGTATGGCCTTTCCCCAATGGTGCTGGTTGTATGTCAAGAACTGCAGATCCTCATCCATGCAGTTGTCCCAGGGATAGATTTCTGGCTGCTCGAAGCAGGAAGCTTTCCTTGCCCATCACATGAAGTGCACAGGTTTGATCCAGGTGCACAAGAACAGCTCATAACAGCGTAACGCTATTAATAATAAAAACTAAATAAATAAATAAAGATAGAAAGACAGTAAGGGGTTCTGCTATTGTCCAGGAGAGGCTGGGAGAGAGAAATTCCTGTCTCACTGTTTTTCGAGCTCTTCATTTAGAGAACCAGCATGCGCTTCAGGATCCTTTTCAATGTCATCCTCAGGCGAAACTTGGGTCCCTTATCAATCGCAAAACAGGTGCAAATACAGGGAGAATTGGAGAGGGATGCCCCACACATTTTGCTCTCCTAGCATTTATATTCTACCTTTTCCCAGTCTTCATGGGATTACAGGTTTCAGTTTAGCAAGAACACGTTTCAGTGTTTTTGTAATAACACTTTAAGCCATGTATTTTCTCCCTTACATTTCTGCTTTTCACTATCATCTCACTTCCTCCATTCTGTTTTCTTTGATGCTGCCTGTCTTTTGATAGCGTTTCCACTCTTCTTTTGTACTTACTTTCCATCCGTTGTTTTCTTTTGTTCTCTAACAACTATTTTTAACTTTCTCTCTCACTCCATTACCATCATCATGCCTCTTCCCTTCTCGCATTCCTAAATTCGCTCTCATTTCTCACTTCTGCTTATTATTCCCAGTCTTTATGTATTTCCTTCTCTAGTAGTTTCCCATATGAGATAAACACACAGATGTGTGTGCGTATATATGTGTATATACACAGCCCCTGAACCTTCTGAGCCTTCTTTTCCTCTGGAAGTTGAATAGGCAATAGCAGAAGAACCAGCGCGTGTGGCAGGCAGGTGGTGATTCCGGCTGAGGATCCCTGAGCAGGACGGCAGCAGTATTAAAACCTGCTAGTGGTGGTGGTGGATACAGGGCCAGCAAGACTGGAGAACAGCGAGGGAAAGGACTGGTTTACTCTGTTCTCACTAGCTCATCTGTGGGGGGAAGCTCTAACTTGTGACCTAGCAGGTGACAGTCCTCAGTGAGACCCACCAATTTGTGGGCTTGCCCTAGTGTGGCCTTGAGTCCAGCAGTAAAGGTATGCAAGATGTTGAAGACCAAGGTAATGCAGCTTATTTATGTCAGTGGAGATTCTTCTCCTTTTATAAAATGCAATTTAAAGTAGCATTCAGTTATAAAATAATCTAATATCTACATACAGTAAATCTTCTTGACATCCCTTTTAACAACAATGACAGCTGTTAATCAAATAGATGTTTCCCTAAAAAGACTTTGAAACCGTAGGAAACCTCCCTCTGCCTGCAACAGCTGTTCTTGGAAGTCTCTCCTGTTGGAGCACAGTTCTGTTTTTCTTTCCTCCTGCCCTCTCTGCAGTCAGCATGTGCAAGCAGAAGCAGGGGCTGCTTTATGCACAGCTCAGCACCTGTAAGACTGGCATTCAATCTGCCCCCTTTCGCCTAAGGGAAACAGGCTCTAAAAGCCGGGGAACCAGAAGGGCAGCTGCAGACACAACCTCCTCCTCCTGCCCGTGCTGGTGGTCTGGGCTTGTGCCGCTGCTGGTGTCACCTCTGCTTGTCCTGGGGAAGGGGCACAAGTGCCTCCTTTTTGCTTGTAGTAGTACCTTGGCGCTCTGCTGTCACCTGCAAGCAGAGTCATTTGCAAACAGGCTGTATCACTGGGGAGCAGAAATGTGTTTTTTTAAACCTTAAGCAGATTTATAGTCTGGTTTCCTGTCAGATCTTTGCATTTTCCTCCTCCGCCCCTCCCAGTCACTGACACACTTTTTCTACTTTCTGTGTCGCTCTTTGCTCATTCTGACACCGGTGCACTTGCATCCTGTATTCCCGGTTCTTCCTAAACTTTTTGCACTTTGAAGCCAAAGGAGCTTCTTGTACTGCTTTTGCCTTTCAGCAGCTTCAGAGCACAAACAGCCTCTCTAGGACTCCTGGAGAGGGACAGCAACAAGTGCATGGAGGCGACGTAGGGAGTTTCAGCCTGCAGCAGCTGCAGCAAGACAGCCCGGTTCCTCATGAGCACCCAAGGTAAGGAAAGCGGCCCTGAGCCCAGCTCCACCTCACTGCTGGCTCACTGCAGCATCTGACTCTAATCACACAGGTTCCACTTTTACCTTTCACTTTTTTGTGTGTGTTCGTGCTCAGGAAGGTGTTTGAGCGTGGTTATGTTAGCTCCTTCCTCGTGCTCAGCAGGTCTCACTGCACAGATACTTGGAGCTCAGGGCTCGGTGCAGGCTGCAGCTGGAGGTGCACGTATGTTCTCAAACGAAGTGTGCGCTGGAAGGAGAATTGAAATGGAGGTCTAGAGAGGAGAGATGAAAGGACTGATTGTGAGCAGTGGCCTCTAGGGAATTTCTGTTTCTACCATGGTATGCTGTGCCCTAACCTTTACTTTAAATCTCCTCACTGGGGATTTGTGCTTTCTATTAAGTAATATAATCTTTCTCTTTTTTTTTTTCTTCTGTTTGAATTTATTCTTGTCACTTCCTTCAGTCTTTTGTCAGCCCTAAGGTGTCTATTATCTTTTTCACCATCTTTTTATGCCTATTTTCCATCAAGCATATTTTCTGTGTAACAAATGTTCCTCTTGTTCCTTTCTTTGCCTTCCCTCCCCCTCCTCTTTCTTGCCTGTGCAGTAGACTGTGCATCCTCCCCCATGTTCTTAATCTTTCTCTCCTTCCCCTCTGTCATTTCCTTCTTCTCTGTCTTGTGTTCCCCTTTCCCATTGCTCCTTGAGCTCCTCACACGCACTCCTGCTTCCTGCCCCATCCCCTTTCTCATGCACACAGTGCACATCGCTGCCTGCAAAGTTACTTTTGCAAACACAGGGGTGTTGGCCACTGGTTTGTCCTTACACGTACATAATGCTTTCCAGTCTGCACCTTGTCACTTGTGCACATGCAGGATTTGTTAATCAGTTCACATCCCAAAGTACCAGCCCTTTATACCTGCACAGCCTCCTTCCTTTGCACACTGGTATCTGGTCATTCACAGCAAATACCACTGTCATCCTGTCTCTCTGTTTCTCTCTGTCTCATAAACAGAGTTTTTAACACCTATAACACACCATAACTTCCTTTCCACTTCTAAGTAGAGCCATCTCTGATAGCTCTTTCTATCATCCTACTCCTTCCTAAGCCCCTACCCCAGCCTTCTGCCAGGTTGCTGTATCTCTCTCTATCTTGATGGTGACTTCATATTGGAAGGAGCCACCAGTCTTGCTCTTTGCTGCCTTAGCATCTCCCCTGCCTACCTGCAGGGGAACTGGAGGAAGTGTTGCAGTTTTTCAGCTTCTCCTTCCTTTGCAGATCTTACAAGCTGCTGCAAAGTAAGAGCATAGTGGTGGGAGTGAGTGTGGTTGGAGAAATGGGAGAGCATAATCTAAAATGCTTTGGAAAATTGTAAAAACAGTTCTGGATGAGATCCTTTCCTCTAATTGCTTATAAGTCATTTTATTAGAGTAAATAAAACTGCAGTCTTCCTGCTCCAATGCAGGACTTCTTCTCTGACACTGAGCTAGTTTTTATCCTGTGGATCCCCTTGAAGTTTCAAACCTCAGAAGCAGAGATTCCCTGCAGTAATGCTGTGGTGGGAGCAACTTTGCTCCTGGGATTGGGAAACAGCTCGTTTCTTCCCCTCTAGACATACAAGTGAGCCTCAAAGATCAAACACAGCTAAAAATTGCATCCAAGGACAATATCCTTGGATAATAATGGTATTATTGCTTTTTTTTTTAAGTTTGTAAGCTTTGAACCAGATAGAGCAAAGAAATAACTTGCTTTGATGAAGCCTTTTTTGCCTCACATTCTTAAGCAGGACTATTGAGACTGAAGATTTATTTCTAGGAATGTTCTGATGTGAGCTTTTGAGGTCTGAATAAGGATCACTTATTAAACTCGGTTGAATTAATAAGAGAATTGTTATGTAGGAGAATTCTGTTAACAATCTACTCTGTCCATCTCCTTAAAAATTGTCCGTCTCCTTATGGGTGAAAGGAACTAACATTTTATGTTTGCAAGGATAATATATTCTTTCTGATTCAGAGCTAGCAATTGCGGTGTTTGAGCTAGGAGCACTCTATTCTGAATGCAGAAGCAGCTACATTAGAATATCTTTGTCTTCAGGATCTTGTGAAAAGTCGTCAAACCCAGAATGGTAAAATAGAGAGAGATGTTCATTTTATTCATACAGGTCTAATATGACTCTTAATCTGTTACAACTCACTCTGTGATACGAAAAGCTCTTGTGTTCCTTTTAGTCATTGTACAAGATCGGTGTGATGATTTTGTGCTTTGTTTTTATTCTGTTCTCTACCACAATCTCTTCTGAGATGCAGAACAAACTGTCTGAGACAACTTCCCTTCCTTTTTCTCTCTCTCTCTCTCTTCTCTTTTTTTTTTTTTTTTCTTTTCTCCTCAGAATTTGCCATAGATTGAGTTAAAAACAGGCATTGTTAAGACTGGGTAGTGGTAGTTGCAAGGGGACAAGGAGCCAGGGAGAATTTTTTTTTTCATTCCAATTCCTTGGATCTAGTAGAGTGATTTCAACTGGAAGGAGCTTGCATGTCTTCCATCCTATCAAGCAAATTCCTGTTCTAGGACGTGCTCTGCCTGAACAGAGATTTAGAACCTGAAATATTTAACTCCCTGGTCATTTTCAAATGATTACTTGAAATTAGATTTAATTCTGAAATAAGAGAAAGATAAACTTTCAACATTGATGAGAAGACAGCAGTTTGGCTGCATGTGCCTTTGTTAGAATTAAAAACAATTTGAAACTTGTCTGAAAGATGCAACCCAAATAAGTGTGAATATGTGGAAGGAATCTGAATGCTACAGTGCTATAGTACTGAAGCTCTCTGTAATATACCAAGTGACCTAGTTTCTACTGATGCTTAGTCAAATTTTTAATCAGTTATATGGCATGATTGCCTTTGCTAACAGTGAAATTCGGAGATCTCCATTTCTCCCAATATTATGTCTACATTAATGAAAAAGAACAAACTACCCACTTTTTAGCAGATACCTAAACTTTCCCTGTGATATAGAAATGGATGTGTCATGAAATATGGATATTTCCTCTAAGTGCAGTCATTAAGGTTGTGTAACTGATGGTGGATTTTGACCTACTGTTACCTTCTTTAAAAGAAGAGAGAAGAACAGAAAAGAACAAGGAACACGGGGCAACTCTTGTGACCAACGTTGTTGGGCAGAGTCAGCCAACCAAGCTGAAGGGAATTTTTCCACATATATCCCCTTTCACCCTGTTTTTTTGGCACTATTGTGCATAGGATCAGGACTGCATTCCTGGATCGCTATAGTGTCTGCGGTGAGTGTGCAATTCCTTTTTCAGAACAAATTACAGGGTTTGCTCACGTGCACATATAATAAGTAATTCTCTATCTTCTTCCTTCCCCCAGTCTCTCTCAGATGCCTGTAGTCTGGGTCAGTTATTTAATGGCAATGAACATTTTCAGGAAGATAACCTTTCTGCTTGTGATTTGTTCAAGGACTCTGGAATTATAATGGTTGCTGTCAAATGTATATAATTGGCTTTTGTGGCACACATCCAGGAAGTAATAAAAGCCGCTTTCTCTGCCTCTCCAGGCGGGATTCTCTCCCTCTGTTACCCTCTCACTTTCACCCCTCTCAGGCAAAAACGGACGACAGTGCCAGGTGGTTTTAAGTGCAGTTGGACAGAGCAGCACGTCTGCCATATACCCAGGCATACTGTGACTAGTGGATCACTCCGTGTCTGGTGATTGCCACACTGACTTTAGTTAAACATAAATGTGTTCTCTGGACCTTGATCTTGAAACTTCTCTTCCCTTCATACTCTTCTGCCAAACATTTGGGCCCTAGGAATGTTGGGAGTGACTTACCGTAAATTCCTATGCTTAATGATCTGCAGCACACTGCTTTTTTCCCAAAGCTCCTAAAAGTACAATACTTGAAGCACCAAATATTGCCAGCATGTTGTGCATTGTGTGCTACCACTGCTGAACTTGTAGAGAAGGGAATATTCTTGTTATGTAAGACCTGCAAAACCTACTTTATCTCCAGTGCTAGATGGGGCATTACTTTCTAATGCTGTCTACTTCAGTGATTCTGTTTAGCAACTCGACAGAAAGGAGGAATTTGTCAAGTCTCACTGGATATCTATCCAAAATGTCAAACTAAATGTTATAACATTCTGTTTTTGTCAAAAGAGTAAATGTATATTCTGCCGTGTGCATGATATTATTGGTAGTAATTGTTGCCTCAGTGAATTTCTCTGTACAAAGTACCACTGTGTAGGATTAGCAGATATGTTTGTTCTGGTCCCTCAGGTCAGTTTGGCCTTATGTAAAGATCTATGTTGTGTGCAGAGCCCGATAGTGCCCTGTTCCCTGGGGCTCAGCGAAGGAGAACAGCTTCCTTGGAAGCAATGGGAACACTCCCATGGCCTCCCTGAATGCTGGTTCTTTGCTGGCAATTTTTCTTCCGGTTGGAACTGAGGCACTGAAGAGAGTACATTTCACATAGGACTTCTGTTTAGAGTGAGATCAATATATTTTTCTATATGAATGCAGATAACGTTGTATGCTAACAGTACATATATGGCTATCATTATAAGTTAATGGATTATTTCCACTTCATTTTTTTATGGCTCTATGTGTATAAATAGTTCTAATCTAGCTGTGCCCATCCTTGTAATCAGTATGAGTGTGCTTAATAGGTTGTTACACACTTCTAATATATTTGAGCACAAAAGCAAGTTCCTCCGGGGTTTGAAAAGGCAATAAAGAAACCTTTCAAATGGTTCCCCCTGTGAATTCTGAATCCTGAGCAAACTGGGAAAGCACCTGAAGGTTGCTTCAACTCTTTTTCTAAAGATTACAGCAAATACACTTTATTTCTAAACTGCAGTGCAGCTGGTGTTTGAATCCTTTATCCTTGATCATCTGTTGGAAGATTATCCCATTGAAAAGATCAATTGAAGGCTTTTGGCTTTTAACATCTCAGTTAAAATACCAGTGACATTAACTCTACTGGTCTCTTGCATGAAGTCTGTGTTTCAAAAACACTTCTTCCTTGTTTGCAACTTTGCACAGATCCCCTCCAAAGCCCCCTGGTGTCTCCCGGTCTCTTACAAGGACGAGTCACATCTCTCCAGCAGCTGCTGCCTGCACCTCTGTTCCTTGGCTTTCTCTGAAAGTAGTTGCCATTCTATGAGGTTTTAATAATTTATGATGAAGTACATGATAAGATGATCAATCTCACTGCACTAATGACTTGTACTGATTGAAAATACAAAACTCCGCAAACATTTCCCTCCTCTTTCACTATTTCTGAGCTGTTTTTCTCCTGGGAAAGCAAAACTTCTCTGCAGTTACAGTGGCACTATCTCCCTTCACACTTTCTGCTAAAATAAGACAGAATAAGTCTCAATATTGATTTGTTTTAACAGATTTTTGGCATGTTTTGTCCTTCCAGTAACATATTCTTGTATTTCCAGTTACATATTTTTCAGGAAGGCTCTAGGCTAATGTATTTTATTGTAGAAGGTTTAATTTTCTTCTGTCTCTTATTCTCTCATTTTTGCAATTTATGCCGTGAAAAAATATGAATGCAGCATGAAACCAAAAAAAATATTTAAGCTTTAGTCTTAGGTCAGAAAAGAGATTGTTTTTCTTCTGCTTTAGTTGTTAGGAAAAAAAAGTGAAGGAAGATTACATTTCCTGTAAGGCTGGAAACACTGAATCAGTTTCTTTTTAATCTGAAGTTCTGTGATCAGAAGGAAAAATGAGACTTCTTAGGCATTTTCATGCGGAGTGTTACAATAAAGAATGGTGTTTGTGTGACTTGCCCATATCCATATCAAGAACAGAATAAGGCAGTTTGCTGGATGAAATTTCTTGATGGGGAGTGAATCACTGAGCAAGGAGGGTTGCACATCTGGGAGAGGAGACTCTGGCTCGACAGTAACTTCTGTAGCTGTATGAGAATTAGGCATCAGGAAGGATGGAACAAAGAACCTGCAAGGAACACTTGGAAAGTGGTAGAAATTGTGTGTGTGAAGGCCGTGCTGAAGGCTGTGAGGCTAAGGACAAACTCCTGGTACATTTTAGACCCATCTGCAATGCAGATAAACTCATTGCTGTTGCAGTGTTATAACTTAATAATGTCTGTGGTCCCAGACATTAGTCAAATCAGAGCATCAGACTGTGGGCTGTGCAAAACTATATCCCAACTGTACTGCGTTACTTCTTCAGGTCTAGAAGTGGATTATTTCTCTGCAGAGATTATTTCTCTGCACCTCACAAGGAGACAGTGAACTGAGCATTCTCAGACCAGAAATTCATTCTCACCTGAGTTTGTCCATATACCCAAGAGGAGGCATGCAGCTATTTGCTGCACAAACCAGCATCTTTATTTCCTTCTGAGTAAAAAAAAAAAAGGTTTTTGGATGGTTAGATATGACTTGTGAGCCACCAGGTGGACCATACTGCCCAGAAGATACCTCGCGATATTGTCGGCTGAGAGCCACAAGGAGAATATGGTTATTGCTTTAAGCTTCCTTTATGCTTTAAAAATATGCTTTACTAGAATTATCCATTTCAGAGCCTCAAATCATGAAGTGAGAAAATGATTGCTTTTTTTTCCTTGCCAGGGTGAATGACATCATAAATATTAGAAAGAAGCATAAAGACGGATTCCAGGAATTTGAATCGGGTAAAGTCTCAGTTCACTGTTTATGGTGCTGACATCATGACTGCAGTGGAGATGCTGGGGATTTTGTATATGGGTTCCTGCTTGTTCAAATATTGGTGGTCCTGACTCACCTCGCTTCACCTCCACAGTTCACCATAATTGCTGATAAATTGCCCAGCAATTTTCAATTTCAACTCATTGCAATTGAAGTTTTGCTGAAGTTTACTTTTCTATTAAGCCTTCTATTTCTGAGTGATTAGAAAAGCACAGAACTGTACCGTATTGGGTGATCGTTGCAAGATCTCTGCTTTCTGTACAGATTCATTGCAGCTGCTGATTCATTGCAGCTATGTAGGGCTGCATCCTGAAAGTGCCTCAGCAGCTCCAGCCCCGACACTGTGGTTCTGCCTCTAGCAGCAATCCTTCTGAAGACCCAGCTTGGGCTGCTTGTTACTGCTTGTGCTTTGTGTACTTTGTTGACACAAGCATTTGGAGGGTCGTGTGGTGAGCTAGATGAAGAAGCTAATCCAACTGAGATTTCACCCTGCAAAAAAAATGGGTTGTTTTTAGCTGGATCAGCTCTGCCTTTGCAGAACAGAAATGAGCAGCCAGATGAGACAAAAGACTCCTTTTCCAGTTTCCAAAAGCTGTTAAACTCCAAAAGGTCTCATACTTCTATCTTGATTCTTGTGTCTGTTAATGACAACATAGGCTTCTGTGTGCCTATGTCACTTATAGAACATAGGTAAGTGGGCTTCTTTTGAAAATTTTATCAATATTTTTACCCTTGTTTCTAATATCATTTAAAAGACAAAGAACATGAACATCAGAAAGGTGAGATTACAATTCAGTGGCTTAAGGAAAATGATAGCCAATGCTGCTGTTACATAGTCTCAAGATACTACATTGTATTGCAGTAATATAGGGTTGTCAGACAGTGATTAAGTAGCAAAACAAATTTCCAATAGCATTTAGATAAAAGAAGCCAAGTTAGTAATGGAGTGTCAGGATAAAAATGAGCTTTGGGGGTTTATTTACTTCTGCCAGATCTTTGATGTTACTTAAACTTAGCCTGGCTTTTTTGTATTGGTGTTCTCTGTCACATATTTCTTCAGCTTATGGTATGTTGCAGAGCACCTTTTGTCCTCATGTGTGCCCATTGCTGTCAACAACCATGTCAGCATATCCTCCAAGAGATACCATTATGGAGCTGTCTTTTTTAAGAAATTGAGTGTGATAATGCTGCAGTGTGGACTCAAAATCCAGATCTCTGAAAGGGATTTCCGATATCCAGTTTTCAAAGCACATAACTTATTTATTGACAATAGAATTTAGTAAAAACTGCATATTTCACTCCCAACAAGTAAAAAGCTGAGAAGTCATTGGTATCTTTTGTAGCTTTAATTTCATTACTCCCATTCTCCAGTGTTCGGCTCACAGCTTTCTTAGGTCTAAGCAGGCTAGATTAGTAGTAAGGAAAGGGTTAATTCAAGGGGCTGGAAGTGATGGGGATGTCAAAATAAGGTGTATGGTTCTACCTCCAGCTTTATACTTTCTCAGAGCCTGCATTTTTCCTGCTTTATGCAGGGAGGTAAGTGAAGACAGACTTGAGAAAATGAATTGTTTTTAAAGAGGCTTCTTGCTGCTTTTCATCAGAGTATAAATAGAGGCTGTCACTCCAGCTAGGGAGCATCACTGATGGGAGCTGGAAAGAAATACTGAAGGTAGAGCAGGACAGCTGATCAACAGAATCTGCGGACTGTGCTCTTGGTTTTGACACGACTGTCATTTACCTACTCTGTCCACTGATGTTTACAGCTGCCTGAATATACTGCTGTACTCCCTGGGCATGCAGTGAAAACTGAATGGTATTTTTAAGGCGTTATGTGAGCATCAAGTGAAAAGTAGCCTGACAGAGCTTCCAAGATAGCTTCCCTGTCCCTGAACCACTTCTGCCACGCTACATAGAGCACTGCTTGTTTGTACAACCTCTGCTTTCCATTACTGATCATGAGGAAGAGCTGCTGGTTGTGTCACATTGCACGGCAATAAGCTTTTATAATGCTGCAACCACATTCTGGACCTTTCCAGCTTTGAAGTCACATCAGGGAAGATACAGGAATTAAAATGTTATCCACCCAGGGGTAACCTGTGCTAATAAAGCCCTTTTTACCCCAGAAAATGCGCTGAGACCCGTGAAGGGGCATGCCCACACACAAAAGTCCTCCAAAATCTTTACTTGCCATCCAGGAATCATTAATAATTACTCTCTCTCAGGACAGGTCCTGAAAACAATTACTCCTACACTTTGAACAATTTCAGCATGAGTATAAGAAGAAAGTACAGTTTTGTGGTTCCTGTAGTTTGTCATCCCTTTCAGAGCTCTCCCACGGTACTTGCCACTTCTGCGAGTCCTCCCGCAGTGCTGTGCTGCAGTCTGTGTTCCTTCACCAAGGCAACTCCACGCTAAAAGACCTCCCGTCTCATTACCTTCACCCCAGGTGACCGTCTGCGTTGCTGGGCAGGGGATGTCAGACACATCACCCTGTCATACAGACACAGATGGGCAAAGGCAGTCAATGCTCATGTCAGCCAAGGACTCACCTTCTAGAAACGCTAAGAATAAAAAGACGGGGCACATATCCTGTTTTAAAGAGCTTTTCTTGAATTTCTCCCTATGTTTCTTCCAAAAGAAATCCCTTTCATCATTCTGATGTTTGCAGTATCCTGGAGAATAATGTAAGTTGGTGAGTGTATTGCTTTTGTTGGATTTGAAACACTTCTTGACCTGGTTAGCTTGTGACCAAATAGAATTTAAATTCATATCCAACTCTTTCTACCTTGCCTCTGTGATCCAGGATAAATTTCCTCTGTTGTTATTCTGTGCTTTGCATGATGCTCTATCATGCTAGAATAATTACTGCCACAGAGGATAGAAAGGCTCTGTCAGATAGAAAAGGACTTGTAAACACAGAACATAATTCTTAAAAGAGCTGAAACTTAATATGGGGAAAGCAGGAGTTAAACTGGCATCTGCATGAGAGTTGTGTTGTTTTATGCTTGACGTTCCATCCCTGTGCTTTATTCCTCAATCTTGTCTTCCGTGGTGACTTCATTAGCAGTGAGATGCTAATTAAATTTCATATTTATGATTAGAAAATAAAATCACTGGACCTCTTTTAAATAGGTTTTTATGAGTTTTGGCTCAGTCAGCTGAGTCAGCAGGACAGAGTTTGCAAGGCTGAACTTAGCAGCTTTGGCTGCTAAGAAAGGACAAATAGAGCAAATAATGATGGAAGAAGAGTCTAATCTAAAATCCCATGTAGCTTCTACTGTATTCATTTGTGATCAAAGAAAAATATATATTTTTTGCTTTTTCTAGAAATATTGCTAGTGATATATAAAGCTTTCTTCTTTTATTATGTTTAGAGAATTAAAAGCTTAAAAATTCATCTGATACTTAAAATTTCAATTGCAGTCAAAGATAATATGTTGAAAAGCTATTGATCCATCAACAGTGTTTACCATAATCTGTTCACTAGCAAAATATTTATTTCCTGGATTCAGAGCACTGACACATGGTGCCAGACCTCTTCCCCTGGGGATGTTGGAGAATTTACACAGTACTGGAGAATCAAAACCATTTAAATATTGTTTCCAGCCAGATTTATAAATGCAATGTAAAGCCATTTCTTATCCATCTAAAAATCAGCACCTGAGAAAGCTTTAAAGGCCACTTTTTCACATACTTAGCATTTGAAGAATGCTACAGTCAAGGAAAGATCTTTGAAAGAGTTCAGCTCAATTTAAACATCTAAGAAAGATCTAATTTTAAGAAGTGTTTAACACTCAGCAGCTCTATGATTCATAAGGCTATCTTATCCCACACTCTTGACTAAGCCTTGCAAAAATCTGCCATTTTGCTGCCTGATGTCACCTATGCTCTTTGAAAATCTGACCCTAATTACAGGCTGTGCTCTTGCATAGAAATGAGAAATAGGAGAAATCAATACACCACAACACCGCATTTAAAACACATACTGCAAAGTGGAGTTCATACAAATAGCATATGAGGAATTGCAATGCTCCAAGGCATGAGGAAGGAGACATGCAACTTTCACTGACTTTCACTCGGCTGAGGTGCTTTATGGCCTTTTGTATCTTGAAAAATCTCCGCAAGGTCAGGATTTACAGGAGGACAATTTTGTTTTTGTAGTATTGCTTATTTATTGATGGCAGCTGACCGTGCTCAAAGACAAGGATGTTCAGAGGTGGAGTGTGGTTCTGACATCACATTACAGTTTCCATTTTTCTAAGTGTTTATTTCCACAGTCAGCAGAGAATTGAATAAAATGTGTTCTTCTCTCCTGAGTTTTCCCCACAATTCTCTTTATATTGAACTATTCTCAAGAGCAACATTCAGGTAAAGAGGGAGAGCCAGCTTTCTATCTACTTTAGGTTTTTACTCCTTCATTTTTTTCCAAAGATACATATTAACCATGAACTGAACTGGCCAGAGTTTCCTATGAGGAGAGTTTTGTCTCTTTCAGTGGTTAATTAAATCTTCCGAGATAAGCTTTTCACACCAAAGCTTTGCAACTTCTCATTCTGCATCAGCAGAGCAACAGAATCAGTTATGGATAAAGCAACCAAAGATTCTTAATTGTTCCTCGCAAATTCTAAAATTGCCAAGTATTTGATATTACCTCTTTCATAAGAGAGGAAGACAAAGTGTTGCAGAGTTTATAGTTGGGAGAAGTGCAGTCCTGCTAAGTAAAGAGATGGGAAGCCGTTTGTCCCCTTGTTTCCTGGGGTTGCTTTCCTGCTTTTTCTTCATTCCATGCCTTGCAGTGGGGCTGCTTTCGTGACGCAGAGCTGTTGGCCCCAGCTGCAGGATCTGCAAGAAGGGAAGGTCTGTCTGAGATCTCCATCCACAGCGCAGCCCTCTGTGGCTATAAGAGCACTTCCTCTTACGTTTTCCTCTGCACTGGTGCCTTATGTAAAAGTCACCCACAACCTCTGCTCAGAAGAAAGGGGAAGTGAGGCAGCCCCCAGCACCTTTCTCTCTACTATATATAGACAGTAAGTTCATGAAGGAGGATGGTGGGTGTGCGTTTCCGGAGCTGCGTGACACCGTCCCACCACACCGGTATAACAAGGGACAGCAGGAAAGCGAGGCGGCCAGAAAGCATCGTGGGGAGAAGTCAGCTTATAAAACAAACACAGCCATTTGCACGTGGAAGGAAAAGTTTGGTTTTCAGTAACACAACACTGTACTCCACTGTATGCTTTTTGTCAAATGGTATCCAGTTTTGTGCTGTGGGTTTTGTGTTACGCTGGCTGACAGTTTCATGCTGTTTTGGAAAGGTTTAAGAAGATATTGTCAATTAGCTAATTAAATGGCCATCAAGGGCCCTTTCCATGACACTCTGTCACTGAGGATGATGTTTACTTCCAGTGACTTCGAGATGGAAAGTCTGCTGGTACTTGTTACGTAGGACATGTCATTCCTCAAGCAGCAGTCCAGCTAGCAGGTGCCGAAGAACGGTGTCTTCTTTAAAAATCAGGTATATTTTAAAGAGTATTTTCCAATAGGTTACAAATGAAAAGCATTTATCTACCTGAAGCTCTGCAGTTTCATAAAATGAACAAAATGCATATGCAAATGATAGCAATCATCACCCTTAGGAGACTGGACAGTGTTTGATCCTGCAAAACAGATAATGAGCTATTAAAAGCTAAGCATGAATGGGCAAGTCTTCACAGAACTAGTTGTGGAGCCATTATATCTTAGCGTAATGTACTTCACATGTTTAACTGAGTTGTATTCTCATCACAGGCAACATATGCTGATGTTATAATGGAGCAGGTCGCATTTCTGTTATTTTTCTTATTGTATAGTATTGTTCGCTAAGAATGGTGTTCATATGAGGATAAGTTATAAGAGTTGACTTCTTCTTTGTTCGTTCGTTGTATTCTGGGTATTTTATCACACCCGTTTCAGTATAGAGTTCTCTCTCTTTTTTGTAGTGTTATAAAGCCTGATATATAAAATAACCCTTTGCAAATTTTCCTGACCAATAGTGAATTACAGTGAGATTACCTAAGAGTTTTCAAAATGAAGGTTTCACTTTTTTTTTGTAAGATTTGCCTACTCATTTACCCTCAATAGTTGCTGAATGTGGAGATTGCTAAACTAGTGTGCAGGCCTCCCCTGCGACGTGTTCTGCATTAACCTGTGACTGGAAACATAAGTATCACCCACGAGGAAGGGTTGTCTGGCTGCGTGGAAGACGTTCTTGATGTTCTTCAGATGTTTGAACTATTTTTTTTTTTTTTTGCTAATTCTTAGCATGTGTAGTGTAAGAGATTATAGAAGATGTACATTTTGAAATAAACAGAATGAGGGGTAGTTTTGTTTGGTACATCTACATTCCTTTTTCTTTTCCTCGGTTTCATGTGATTCATTGCTTTAGTAGAAGGGAGGTGTTGGTAACACTGATGAGAACTGGGTGATATGCACAAGGGTTACGTGAGTTTCCTAAGTAGAGATCAGCTAAGGAACCTTTGTCCTTATGAGGTTCTTGCGTAGCTCAGTCTATGCAAATGACTCACGAACCATGTCTCTTTGTACCAGAAAATCTGCTGGGTTTTATAGTGTGCGTACACATTTCCTGGGACCCAACCTGTGACCAGCAAAGCCCTTTCCGTGTAAGCCTGACTTGAATTTGGAGTTCAAGTCTCCAGATCTGAGGGCAGGAGCTCTCCTAATTGCACACTACTATTTGCTTGCCTCCTGCTGTGCCTCTTTCTCGTCCTAAGATAGCTAGAATCTCTTTAAATTGTAAAAACAGAGTCAGTCACAAGAAAAAACGAATCTGGAATCTAGTAAGGACTCATGTAGCATTTGCTGGACCAGCGTTTTCATGAGCCCCTGACAGCCTGAGGATAGCAGCTCCTTTTTTATATCTTTGCTTTTAGCACACATTAGTTGAAAGGAAATGCCCATGTCAGTAGCTAATGCTGCACTCAAGGGAAAAAAAAGGCCAGACATATAAATATATTTGTACTACGTTAGCACAGTGCTTTTTTTTGTTGTTGTCCTTCTCATCATCATGCATAACAGCATGGAGGATGTGTAGATTAAAGCATTTATTAAATGTCAGGCTTTCAACTCTACTGCTACTTTGGAAATCCTTTTAAATAGATGCACTAACCACATTCCTGTGGTAAATTATTTATTTAAATTATTGTGCCATTATCTTGATTTGCATGCTCAGAACTAACATTAATTTCTAATGTGCCAGGATCTGTGGCAAGGCTTTTCCTATTGCAGACAACCTTTATCCCCTAATTTGCTTGGCACCCCAACTTCTTTCTCTTCGCCTTTATTATAACTTCTTTTCCCACTTCTCTTCTTCACTTTCATTCTTTCTATGTATTTCTCCTTTCTTTGTACGTCTTTTTCCTGTTCTCTTTTTGCTTTTCTTTTCTCCTTTTCCTCTCCATTTCTCAACCCCAAATCTTTACTTTGTCTCTCTTCATTTTCTTTCTCCATCTCCCTTCATCTCTCTCATTTCTCATTTATTTTCACAGATATTGTCAATTAATTATCATTCAGCAAAATTGTATCTATCTAAGCACCAGTGAGGACCTTGCCATTTGAACAGGCAAATCTCTCCCCGTGACCGTAGGGAGAATCTAAGCAACTAGTGGAGCCTGGAAAACAAACTTTAGAAGGTATTTTAAGGTAGAAGTCTCAAATGGTGAGCTGAACTTCTGGGCATGCCCATTTCTCTTCCATTGACTACAGAGAAACTAGATTGCTAGGTTAAACTAGATGCCTAATTGAAGTTGGTGAGATGAATCCACCCCCTGTCTCTATTTATAAAGGCTCTCCTCTATCAGTAGAATTCACATGGTATGTTTTTTTTTAGTGAGCTAGAAACATCTCCAGTGTACGTGACAGTCAAAACATCATTACTACAGCTCCTTATGTTATTTGTAAAGGAGGGTTTTTTCATTTTCTTTGTTTATTATCGGTAAAGTATGTTCTGCAAGCAAATCTGATTGGATGTGCATGTCCAGGGTAGCGCAATCTGTGGTGGGTTTGCTATTGAGACAAAATTAGTCACATCCTTCCTGCGTGATAATACGATAAGAACTCTGAAGTTCTGAAGCTAGCAGAAATGAGGAGGACGTAGATTTAGGTATTCTCACCAGATGGAGAGCCCAGCGAGAAAGCATAGATGTCAGCCTTTTATAAAGCACAGATTGTTACAGGATAATAATAATAATTATTAGTGCCCTGATTAAAATCTTTTGCATCAATACTTCATTGGACAAAAAGCGAAATGTGATACAAAGCGTGGAATCAGTGCAAGGGTTTCTCAGCTACTAAGCACTATCCTTCATAGCGAGAAGCTGATGTGCCTGGAGTGCGTACAGTGATCTCTGTAGCAAACCGCAGGATATACTGCACTAACAGCAACTGTAATTGATCCTTGCTTTATCTATCCATTACCCTCTCTCATTTGCTAGAATAGAGTTTTATGTGGTTTTGGTCGTAGACAGGAGAGTAAATAAAGGCGAAGGAAGAGATGATTAATGGGAGCTCCTATAGTATTAATTCTTCTCATTCTCTTTTGTTAAGAAAGGGGTATTGAATACAAACAAATCTCCTCTGATTTATTTTATTGTTTTCATTCTTTCATAGAACAGGGATACTGAATAAGAACAACATGATAGAATTCTTTATTTCTTCTCCTCTCAATCTGTTGTTATTATGAAAATGAAGGGAATTTTCTTTCCCTCTCGGCTTGTAGTAGCAAGATGAATAGGCCTCCAGAGTCCTTTGAACCAGTTAGGGAGTTTGTTTCAGTTATCTCTGTCTCTTTTCTGCACAGAAAATGGGGATAACGTTTATAACTATGACTCTCATCTGGCTTCATTGAAGATCTAGCTTTACCTCACTGAGCCCTTGCAAGTCTTGTGATGGTTTTATTTTCCTTTGTAGGTTGTGTGTAACAGGATGATTGACTCAGTAGAAGTGGTCATAAAATATTTGTGCTAAAATAATCCCATTTTATGTTTAAAGCTTCCTGCTGTTCTACTGCTTTGGTATCTCTGCTTCTGTATTTTTCTTTTATATTTCATTGAAATCGTAGCATTCAGTCGGCTGGTTGAATCTTTTATATGAAGAGGGAGTTCTGATGGAGAATGGTTCTCTCCATGTCCAACCTCTGTGGAGAAGAGCCCGATCTATTCATCAGTGCTTCTGGCTTCAGAAGGTGTTCTAAGGCTTGAAAATACAAAGTAATAAAACTGTGGCAATAATAAATGTTTTTCTAGGGCCTCACATCTCGGCACTTTCAACTGTTTTACAGTCACTAATGAATGAACTCTACCTTTTAATAGAAATACTTCTTACCAGCCTTGTTTATGGTTGGGGATGCTGAGGCAGAAAGAATATAAAGTGCAGATTCTCCAAGGCAGATTCAGCCTGTTTCCCCTCTTCGGGTGGCTAGATTTAGATACCTCTATGAACTTGCAAATGTAGGTAAGCAAATTTAGTCTTCAGAATCAATATTTAATCTTTTAAACATTAGATTTCAGTACCATCCAGCACTGTGGCCAGCACAAATAGAAACTTGGTAGTCAGCATCTCTGAATACCATGACAAAAACAGCTCTCCTGCCTCCTTACGCAAAGGAATGTAATTTCCTTATCACACTTTAAACTCTTTCTTCTAAAATTAAAAATAGCTCTAAATCCTTCTGCGGTTTTGTGGTTCTAATATTGCAAAACAGTATCTCTACATACATGCAGCTTTTGAGAAATAACTGTGTTTTACTTCATGTAAAACTCTTAAATGTGAGGGAGAAAGGGCGTTGGCCCATGCAATCTAGAGAGATGCAAAGAAAGAGCATGTAAAACAATATATCCTCTAAATATTAGTGGTCATTGCATACATAGTTTTAAAGTGTTTTTATTTCTCTTTTTGCTTCAAAGTGTGATAATTTACATGTAATCTTTTTCCATTTTCCATATTCATATTTAGCATGGAGAGTGAACAAACATATTTATATTAACATACAATTTGCACAAACATTTTCTGTGTTATGATTTCTTTTCATTTTTGAGAAGAAAGCTTGCCCATGAACATCTGTGAAAAATGCAGAAGTCCAGAACATTCCAATAGTTCACCCCTTCCAAAATAAACTTCCTCCTATCAGGAAATCAGCAGAGGTAGCTAAGCCCCCTTTTGCTGTCTGCTGCACAATTGTTTTTTCAATTTCAATAGGCTGAGAATTCAGAGCAAGAGGGTGCAATAATTAAGAGGCTGAGGGGTTAATTTCTGCGCCATCACCAAGTGATTCACAAAAATGAAGCTTTAGATCTAACCCAGTGATGAGCACTTGAGAGAACCCCGGGTTCTGAAGCCTGGGGCTTTATTCCCTTGATCAGTGGAGAGTGTCACTGACACATGAAAGGATGGAGTCTGAGTAAGAACAGAGAAGAGCTGTAACTGCAAGGTGATTTATTCACTTGAAAAATATAGCCCCTTCCCCAAAAAAAGCCCAGCAAACACATAGAAAGGTTCACTTGTCTCTAACAGCCAAGAGAAGGATGGTCCCTGAGAGAGAAAAGGAGATGGGGGGACCAGTGCGTTGCTTTTAATGTAAAAAGGGATTTTCTCTTTTATTTGTCTGCATCCACAGAGACTTTTGAAATAGATGGCCAAAGCAAGATTATTCGTGGGTTAAGGTCTCCTGCAGTTAACAGCCATCCTGTATACTAACTCCTGAAAGGAGCAGCAGGAAAGCAATTTTTAAACCACTGTGGCAATTCTTACTTCTTTTTGGCCAAGATCTGTTGAAGTCCGTCCAAGTCTGTGACTTCACACCTCTGATTTGTAATGAGCGCCAGAGTATTTCTATGATATATCACAACTTCTGAATGTGTTAGATTACAATTCAGGTGGCGCAGCAATCAGATACTGGATAACGGTCAGGAAGATCAAATGAAATAAGTGGCTATGCATTTTAAAGCATTTTAAATCTCTTATTCCTAATTTTATAAGTTAAAACAATGTTTCTGCAATATCACTGCATGAAGGAAGGAGAAGAAGCAGGGAATAAGATGCTTTAAATACCAGTGCTGATGAAAAGCGCTTTAAATATGTGCTGATGAAAAAACTGCTTTTAAAATTTAAGTCACCAATATAATCCCTTTCTTAGTTTCCTACTGGGTTTTAGTTGTCAGATCTGTTTTCTGACCAGTGCACCAAGATTTCAGCCAATTGCGAGCATTTTATTTCCTCTTCAGCATTATATTAAATACAGAATCAAATAAATATGTGGTTATTAGGAAGGGTGCTGTACTAATATCAGCTGTCCATTCCTGTTGTGTCTGGAGCAGTGCAGAAGTTAGCTGAGGGTTATATTAAACCAATCTGGCCGAAGAAACACTGCCTAGGCAACAAACCAGGCTCCAGAAAGGAGCAGGATGCTGTAATCCCATAAACCCACAGAGAAGATAAGCAACAGCAGAGTGATCTACAAGAGAACTGCTCTTCTGGTGGGACATTTCCAGGTGGTAATTCTAGAAGGAAGCAAAAGACTCCACAATTCCTGCTTAGCAATCCAGAGTATTCGTCTTATATTATCTATAAGGGCTTGCTCCTGGAAACAGTCTGAAATATCTTTTCTATTTAGAACTCTCAACCACTCCTGCAATATACTTACTGGTCTCCCATTAAATAGTACCCGCCAAACACACTATGGGCATGTTTTGCCAGTAAATGAGGGGTAATCTGAGAAGGTATTTTAAATGTAATTTAAATATATATATATATTCTTGTTGGGAATTACAGTGATGAAGGAACTCTTCTTTGAACCTTTTGAAGGAGATATTCCTGAGGGAACTGCTGAGAGAGGATTAAATAATTTCTGGTTCAATGCAGGAAACTAGAAGAGATCCTCATTCTTCTGGCAAGAGTTTCATTCTGCCAGTTTCTGGCAAGAGTTTCTTTTGTGCTCTGAGGTCCATATGGGAGCTTGCTGGCAACCTCTCCAAAATCAAAGGGCCTGCAACACACACACACACACATATATATATATATATATTTGTTTTCTTTACATACACCAGAAGAGTTATGGCTGTAAGATGACTAAAGCTCTATGTGCCCTTCTACTTTACTACCTTCTATTTCCCAAAGGTCAGCTTCCCAAATTATGTAGTGATTGTTAATTCAGCTTGGAAATAAAATAGAGTTATTTCCAGAATAATGATGGAGAATAACATTCATGAGGATCATGAGATGAATCTATTTCATCTCTAGCAGTCCTCCCACTGCTATTGGTGCTCCTTACTCCAGTATGGGCTTTAGCACCTAAATACTGGCATTCGGTAAGATCTGTTCTCTTGCAATTTAATGCAGTTTGTAATGAGTTTGTAAGCCCAGAGTAACTTTGCCATGAAAAGAGCTGTGTCCTTATGATTCTGGCTCCCATCGGGCAAACCTGGTGTTCCTTGTCCTTTGCCTATTCCTGTCCACTAACAGCAGATAATGGAGTGTTAACATCTCCAAGCCATGAGCAGAGCAAATGCTGAAGCCGTTTTGGGGATGTAGAACTACAAATAAAAGAGCTCTGTGAAAACTACAAGAGTAAAAGAAATAACAACTTACCTCCTAGTTATATTCCTCTAACCCATCCGTAATATGAGAAACCCACCCTATTTTTTATCAAAGAGATATTACACCCTAGCCTAGAATTTTGGATGGCTTAGGGAGGCCTTTGAAAGCACCAAATAAAGTGCAAACATTTTTGTAGGACTATTCTGTATTTCATTATGATAGAAAAACAATCTAAAATGCACTAGTTAGCAGGCTAGCTCTTGCATTTTTAGTTTCCATAATGAAAAGGAGCTAATAGCCCTTAGAATAGCTGGTTCTGCCTGATGGTTTTCAGTGTAACACCGTCTGTTTTGCAGCTCCGAAGTTGGAAGCTGAGAAAATTGTAACAGGAGCAAAACTCTTCTGTTGCAAGAAAAACAATGTAATTCTGTTTAGGACTTTAGCTACTGATTAACAGAAAGTCTCATAAAGGGCAGCGCTGTCTCATATGACCGAAGAGTTGGCACATTTCCTATATCATGGTCTTGGAGGGAAAAAACAAGAATTCAAAAGTCTTAACATATATTAGAGAGTTTAGGAGGGTGCGGATTCCACATTTGACTTCCGCAAGGTTTCTTTACTATTGACTTCCTTTAGTACAAGTTTTCTAACCTCCTTGTTGCCTGCCCTGCAGCCTTCTTCAATGAGCTGGTCACAGAGTGGGAGGTGGCAGGAAATTGCTTAGGAAGCACTGGGAGATCATGTGATAACATTTGCATGAGTCAAGACTTCAGTGGTAAAGTGCTCATTCTCACCACTCACGCACAGAAAGCCACGGTCAGGTACGTGGGTTCGTGTCAGTCCTTCCCACGTGCGCCTGCCAGAGGCAGACGGACATAGGTGCTTGCCTGTGAATTAGCTAGTTTTAGATGCTCTGGTGTAGCCATTTCCATGTGTTGGCTCATTCCGTATGTGTAGGGAAAAGTGCATGTTCTATCAGTCCATCTGAGAAGGGCAAAGGAGGCGAGAATGAAAGCTCAGGTTGCCTGTAAGCAAGCTTTGTCTCTGAGCTCCATATATTCATACCCTTTCTTGCATCAAACCACGTCCTTTTCCTTTGCTTCAGTTATGAAGAGGGATTCTGTGTCTTGCAGAGCCCTTCATGGAATTAGCTGAGCTACAGATTCATCATGAGAAAGCAATATGCAATAGGTCATAGATTCAAGATAGGACTTCTCTGAACTGTCACTTTCAAGATGAGCTGTGGACAGGCTGTGCTTCAGTACAGGCAGTTCGGGACAAAAATACAGGACAAATCCACCACTCATCCGAGGTGATTCTAAGCTCATCCTATGTGACATGAAAGCACAAAAAAAAAACGAGGTAGAAACCTGCCTTTTCAGTGCTCGTTTGCTCATTGTTTTTCTTGTTAAGGAGGAGAGCCAGAGATGGATGACTGCCTGGAGACATTGAAAGATGAGGAGGAAGCTTTGTGGGAGAACGTAGAATGCAACCGCCACATGCTGAGCCGCTACATCAATCCAGCCAAACTGACCCCATACCTGCGGCAGTGTAAAGTAATTGATGAGCAAGATGAGGATGAAGTACTCAACTCACTTATGCTGCCCTCCAAAATTAACCGAGCAGGTAATTATTTTGTGAATAGCTACATTTGCACCCTGTCTGAACACTGTTATTCTGCTGAAACTAAGGAGGAGTGTCTATCAAATTAGAGGTTATGATGGGGAAACCTCTATCTCATTTACATGAGATTTAGTGTAAAGGCGGGGATCTGCAGCTGCACAAAAAGCTGTTTTTTAACAACCATTCTTCCAGTGCTGTGCGTGCTAGAATTCGGTGAGCTCGCATTCCCACCACAGCCCTGGCAAACATTTCAGCTAAAACAAGTGACAGCTACTGCCATTCCTAGCGCAGGCTCCCAGCTGTCCTGCAGTGTGCCATAGTTTGCTGCTGAGGGCTCTGCCATCCCCGAGTTGCAGCACTTCCTGGTAGGGGTTGCACTGAGTACTGTTTCTCTTGAGATTTCTGTTCCAGAGTCCCATTTGCTTGCACTCCGCTGGAATAACAATCAGCACAAACATAAAGGATACATGGCGTTACTTTATGAGTTCCCCTGCACTCAATTAATCAGCCATTATTTCCATAGTGCATTGCTGTGGCAGGGACAAACCTTAAGCAGGTTTAACTTCTGGGATACAGTATTTACTTATTTACTGTGTTTTTGTGTTATGCCGTCTCTCTTCTCTGTGGGCTCCACTTAGGCCGACTGCTGGACATTCTTCACACCAAGGGCCAAAGAGGCTACGTGGTTTTCTTGGAGAGCCTGGAGTTTTACTATCCTGAACTCTACAAACTGGTAACAGGGAAAGAGCCAACACGGAGGTTTTCTACTATTGTTGGTGAGTAGAATTGGTCTCAAAGGAGCCTGATGAAATAAGGACTACATCGAAGACTGGGTTTAATTATTTTTTGTATGAGAAATGGTCATAACAGCTATTCTTCTAGTAGCATTCTACATTGCCCTGTAGGAGACTTCAGTTTTTCAATCCCCTTTAGGTGAAAAAGGATAGCAGGAGATATATAGAAAAAGTATAAAGGAAAGGTATAAAGAAAAGAAACAGCCCAGTTGTCTGAATGAGGCTGAAGAGCTTCCAATGGAATGATACTCATTACAAGAAACCTCAAGAGAAGAAACACTGACAACTTACATTGCTGATCTACACACATGCAATAAGTTAGAGGCATTCAGGTTAATTGTAAGCGTTCAGGTTCATTTTACAAGGTCTGTGTTATTTTTCACAAGCCTGTAGTTCAGCTGAAGCAACGAGACAAATACAAAGCCTTCATGCTCTACCTATAAAATATGCCTTTATACTGTGATAATGGTAGCATGCTGTGTAATATTGGCACTGTTCCCAGTTAAATATGTAAGAGTGTGTGTGTGTGCTGAACCTACACTTCTGTACATATTCTGGGGCATTTGTTTCTTACTCTGTTCTGCTGAATCCTACTCTAGTGTTTACTTGCTCTATTAGAAGCTGATCTGTTCAAATGTTTTCAGTGGAGGAGGGACATGAAGGCCTTACCCATTTCCTAATGAACGAGATCATTAAGCTTCAGCAGCAAGTAAAGGCAAAAGATGTGCAGCGCTGTGAGCTGCTGGCTAAGTCTCGCCAGTTGGAGGATGAGAGAAGGCAACTGAAATTGAACAAGATGGAGCTGGTGACCTTCCAGGACAGATACAACAAGATGAAGGAGGAAAGGAACAACTACAATGATGAGCTGGTCAAGGTGAAGGATGAGAACTACAATCTGGCCATGAGATATGCTCAGCTGAGTGAAGAGAAAAATATGGCCGTGATGCGGAGCCGAGACCTCCAGTTAGAGGTGAGAGAAATGCTCTGGGATATTTAATTAGAAAGCAGCAATGGCGGATGCCAGTGGTAGCTTGCAAAAATGAGACCTTCCCTCTCAGTAGTAAGTACAGTAGTAGGTACAGTGTGGAACTTTCATTTGTTTTGCTCATCCAGATGATTAAGGTTGTCTTTACAGAAATGTCTACTGCAGTAATGTCATATTGGTTTGTTATTGCTTGCAGCTGCCAGTCTCGGGTGTTACCAGGCAGAGTCCCTGGACATCTCCTGACATTCATCTCCACTTCTCTCTTTGGCCTCTGCAACCTTTCCACAATATCAGGGTTTTACCTCTATCCAAGATGTTTGTCGTCTTCTTTCTAGGATATCTTTTTTCTTTTTTTCTTTTTCTTTTTCTTTTTCTTTTTCCTTTTCTTTTTCTTTTTCTTTTTCTTTTTCTTTTTCTTTTTCTTTTTCTTTTTCTTTTTCTTTTTCTTTTTCTTTTTCTTTTTTTTTTCACTCAAGATAATTTCTTTCTAGGAAATCTTTTTGAAGTTACCTCTGCCTTCCAGAGCCCCTAAGCCTTCAGTTTTTGCAGTTTAAATAGTCAGTGTGCAGAATCACAACATGTAATCAGCCTCCTAAGTAGCAGTTATGTCTCATGTCTATTTTTTAATTGGAGGATTCAGGATGTGTTATTAAAATTTACAACCAACCCATATCAGTTGTAGCTAGCAAGTAGCAGACTTCTGCTTAAGCATTCAAAAATTCAGTTTTGGATGTTTACCTGCTCTCTCACACACCCAATTTTCTGCTACCTGTTAGCAGTAACAATTTAAGCTGTTTTTTCCTTAAGTATTCCTTGCCTCAGCTAAGAATTATTTCTTTGCTTTCCCATTTCTCCTTTTCACTGCTCCCTGGCTGTTCTAGATTGACCAGCTGAAGCATCGCTTGAACAAAGTGGAAGAGGAGTGCAAGCTGGAGAGGAACCAGTCGCTGAAGCTGAAAAATGATATTGAAAACCGGCCCAAAAAGGAACAGGTGCTGGAGCTGGAAAGGGAGAATGTGATGATGAAGACAAAAATCCAGGAGTTACAGTCCATCATCCAGGTATAAATGCAGTCACTATGTTTAAAATTCAAAATGCCAGACTTTTGAACTTACCCCTCCTCCTTATCCGCATGATGGATCAAGCAGGCTGGTGTGCTCCTTTGCTCCAGGTACCCCCACACTCTCCTCCCATGCAGTCTCACATACCCTGCATCTCCTCACAGCCTTCCTTGGCTGTCACACGGGAGGAGATAAGTGTGTGGATGAGGCTGTGAGAGTGAGACAGAAGCAGCAGATGCTGACAGTTCCCACATACTTTTAATAGGTGATGGGAAGTTCAGTCCATAATTGAGAAACTGATAATTGTATGAACAAGAGGAGGTAGCATGGTCTGTACTACCACTCCTCACCTCAAACTCAATAAATGCTCCTGTTATAATATTGGGAAGTGTAGAGAGAAACCTCTAGCTCCAAAGCTACAGTGAGCACAAGCGCAAAGTTTCAAACAATAGAAGGATCTATATATAACTCCCAGCTCCTGTCTTACTCCTTATACAGACACACACAGGAGGAGGAATTATACAAAAAAAAAGTCATCTAATAAATGAAGCTGTACATGAGAGATTGGCTCTTTCAAGATGCTAAGTGCATCTGTTTAATTACTGATCCTTGAATTCCACATCTTAGGCCCGCTGTAGTTCATTGTACCAGTGTGTCACTACAAAACTGCCTTAAATAGGCAGCCTAGACATTTCTGAGAGTGAGTGTATGTAGCTCGTTTTGTACTAGTGTTGTATCTGTGCCAAAAGGTCTCGATGAAGAAGAGAGTAAGAAAGGTTTCTGTGCTTGTGTGGTCCCTGGTTACCACAACACCCTATAGAAGATTGCTGTAGCTTGTACAAGTTTCTCAAGTAACTTTTGTTTGGGTAGATGGGGAAAAACAGGCTACCTCATAACTAATTTACCACTGTGCTACACTGTGAAGAGCAGAGCCAACTATTAGGATGTACATGAGAATCTTCAGCACTTGGCGGGAAAAGGCTTGTGTCCTTTTAAAGTGGCACTTTAAAAAGTTTATCAATATACGTGCATTTCAGAATATGGTGGTGACCTCTAATGGAGCCTAACATTTCCTAGTCCTAGTAAAATCCAATTCAAGTGTTGAAAAACATATATAGATGTTGCTATAGATGGTTCTAGTCCGTTTAGAATCTCTTATGTTAATAGAAAGAGCCTTGTGACGTCTAAAGGAGCAGAGAAGTAATGTAAAAATATTGTCAAATAGTATTGAATTAGAATTAGTATTCTCCTAGGTGAAAACCTTATTAATTTTAAGTTTGAAAAAAAAAATATTTCTGGACAATAAGGAAAATGAAGCAGTGGTACAAGCTACGCTAGGCATATTTAATATTCACTGAGCATGGCCCTGTAAAGCCTATGCGTTCTTTAAATTTCCTCTGAATGTTTCTTAGGTCTTGCTCTTTGGTAAAGGGTGAACTTTGTGCTCAGTGAGAACTAATTAATAAAGAAGAGTTTTGAATGCAGGGTTTGGACTGAAGAATTATCACTGCAAAAGGGATTGAATTATATCCTGTACAAAAAAAAAAGTAAAGCTATTCCTTCATAAGACCATTCTGTTATCAAGACAGGTTTTATTTACCTTTTCTGACTTTATTTTAAAATATTAACAAATGTCCATTTCTTCTGCTTTTCCATTGCAAGACCATGTTCATTTTCTGTTCCTCTTGTTTGTTCTCATATTTATTTCTTTTTCCCCTACAATGTTCTGTTTTCTTTCCCTGAATTCTCTCTTAACAACTTCTTGCCTCAGGCTGACAAACGGAGTTTGCCAGATTCAGACAAAGCCATTTTGGATATTCTGGAACACGACCGTAAGGAGGCACTAGAAGATCGTCATGAGTTGGTCAACAAGATATTTAATCTCCAAGAGGAGATTCGTCATGTGGAGGACTTGAGAGATAAGGTGAGAAATGAAAGGATAGTTCCTAAAAGCTAGTGCCCAAAAGATTTCTGAGAGCAGTGATGGTTTACGGTGTGTGTCATTTACAGTATCTTGAAGAGAAAGAAGACTTGGAGTTAAAGTGTTCAACACTAGGGAAAGACTGTGAGATGTACAAACATCGTATGAACACTGTGATGATACAACTAGAGGAGGTGGAGAAGGAGCGAGATCAGGTATCTTCATTTAAGGATGTGGAAGGGTAAAGGGAAAATTAGTAGCCAAAGCCTTTATCTTTTGTGTGTCTCTTCTGGGAATTGAGCTGGACCCAAAATGCGATTAAAAATAAACAGTTACAAGAAGCTACTATTTCCTGTAATTTGTATAAATGTAATTAAGCACAGGATAATATTGTGTGGGTTCCACAGTGCAATATCTTCCAGACAGCACCAAGTTCATAATAACAACTGCCGTAGGCTGTATATTAGTGAAGGAATTCTGTTTGCTCTCTGGAGTATATTGCCACCAACTAAGAGGAGGTTGAAATGAACCTCCACCCTCACCATATTTTTTAACGTTAATACTATGGCAGATCTTGGTTCTAATTGCTGTGTCACTTGATGAATGGATGCCTGTTCTGAATCCCTGTTTCAAGAGCCTTACAATCTAAATCACAAGGAAAAGGTATCTGCTGTCTGCGCAAATCAGGCTTCTCCTCTGCACTGCAGGCATTCCGTTCCCGTGACGAGGCTCAGACACAGTACTCACAGTGTCTGATTGAAAAGGATAAATACAGGAAGCAGATTCGAGAGCTGGAAGAGAGGAATGATGAATTCCAAATTGAAGTGGTTCGGAAAGAAGCTTGCATTGTTAACCTGGAGTGCAAACTCCGACGTCTCTCTAAGGACAATAACTTTCATGACCAGGTAGGGCTAAGGAAGCCTGACACAGGTTCTTTCCTTTAAGCCTTGGGCTTAAAAAAGCATTTCAATATAAAGGGGAAAGCGGACTGTTGAAATTCCCCTCATGAATTAGGTGAAATAATGATTTTCTTCTACTGAATGTCAATGTTGTGAGAAGTTCTTGAGTACAGTGGGATTTGAGTTAACTGTGTCGTGCACAGAGCTTCTCAAAGGCTGGCATTCCGCAGCTTGATGTTGGATCTTAGGTGGAAGGAAATGAAATACAAAAAGGCAATGAATTTCTATTCTGGGATAGAAACTACCAGTACATCTTCTGAGGAATGTGCCCCAGTGAACAGAAATCTCTACAGAATGAGAGTTACTAGTTTGAGACAGGAAACACATTTTGCGTGAGCTTTGGGGCTACCGGGTTCACAGGCACTTCAAGCAGATTACACCAAAGGGATGTCTTGAGGGGTTAAGCCCGGCTCTTCTGAGGAGTAAAACTTTTCCTTTTGCTTTATAGAGTTTGCCACGGAATCTGCCAATTACCATTATTTCCCAGACCTTTGGGGCTCCTAGCCCAAAAGCCAATGGTCAGGAAGCAGACGATTCCTCCACTTCTGAAGAGTCTCCAGAAGACAACAAATTCTTCTTGCCTGATCAAGCTCGACTCAAGAGAAGAGTGAACCTAAAGGGAATCCAGGTATGTCTTAAAATGAGGCTGAAATGGTGTAGTTGGGGACTGTTAGAACGAAGAGACATAATGCCTGTTGTTGTACCTCTAAAAATGTTGCATTATAAAGACAAGCATAGGTTTGCACACAGTAACAAGCTATCAGTTATTGCCCTGTGAAGATTTGTATACGGGGGAGCATATGTAATCGAGTTCCATAGGCCATTTTTTGCCCCTTTTCTCCATTTTGTGCATTTCCTTTGTTTTTGCTATTCATTCACCCTCTTCAGGCATCTTCATTAAATTGATTCTTTGCCCTCTGAACAGTAAGGAGGTGTAATGCCCAATGTCCGTCACACAAGGAGTTGGAGATTGAAACAGAAGCACTGGCGGAACAGCTTACATCAGCTGGAAGGAATAATAGAAAAAAATGGACAGAGTCTAGAGCAAAATTAAGTGCCTAATTTAGAATTAAATTATGGCAATTTCTTCTCACTTAAGGGTAGCATGAGTTAAGTCCTTGATTTCACTGACTGGCTGCATTCGTACAGCTATTATCTGGTACTATGTTCATGAATTGTAAAAAAATATACAGTCTAACAGTCAGATTTTTGAACCTCTATTTTCTTTCATGT
The DNA here is from genome assembly GCA_034781795.1 of Crypturellus tataupa. Lineage (NCBI taxonomy): Eukaryota > Metazoa > Chordata > Aves > Tinamiformes > Tinamidae > Crypturellus > Crypturellus tataupa. Next base: position 2,863,188 of record JAWLRI010000191.1, on the reverse strand, counting down.
GCATTTGAGTTCTCCCTGCTCTTCATAACCTTTCTGAGCTTTAACTGTCATTATTACTTATGGCAGTAGAGTTGCATTTTTTACCCTGTTCACCCCAACAGGAAGCCTGTTGTATTAGCAGTTGCCTGAAACCAGTCCCAAGGTACCAACTTCACCTTTTGTCTTTTTGTTCCCTTTGCAGTATCTGAAAATTGCAATGCATTTGGGCCAGACTTTTAAGATAGTTAGGTAGCACTCTCCCATTTCTTGTAGTGGAACTTAGATACCTAGGTATCTTCTAAATTGTGGGTTACATTGTTTAAATGAGGACATATATATTACAGCATAAGAGTGAAAGGTGGTGAAAATATCATTTTACAGAGTATGGCAAATATCCTGCATTTGACTTTTCCTTTGTTTTCTCTTCTTTCTTTTAGATAAATCCAAGAGCTAAATCCCCTGTCAGTATGAACAAAACATCCGAGTTTCAAGGTCAGACAGAGTATCCCTGTCTCTATTCCTTTTCTGTTGCTTTGTCTCCTCCACTCCATCTCTTTTGGTTGTTCTAACAAACAATGCCAGCACAGGAAATTCTTGACTAAGTCTGAGTGTCTAAAATGGGCAGTTTACTTTCAAGTGAATAATGTCATAATTTGAAGGCGTCTCCCTGGTTGTTCTTTCCATCCAAAGATATCTCCACAGACACGTAACTTATCTCAATGTTCTATTTACTCAGCTTTCCTTTTAGTTTATAATATGCAGATATGCAAAAGCAGATAGTTTATCTACATTAAAAGCCATTATACTATGCTCTTTTTGCTGCAAGAAAAATCCTTCAAGCTGGAGAGATCCCTAATCTAGTGATCATCTAATGACTCCCTTTTCCATTCAACAAAAAGAAATTCATTTTTATTTGAAAAATATTGCAAAGGTTGAGGTTTTCTTGGCAAACCCATCAGAGAGCTGCCAGGTTACCAAATAAGTGGGTATATACTCACGTTCAAGCTTCCCCTAATTCCTCTCATTTATTTAAGACTGTTCTTAAACAAAACAACATATAAACAAACACTTTATTTGTTATGTGCTGCAGTATGCTCACTGCTGTACAAAATATGATGGGAGGCACTGCTTCTGTTCCAATACAGTGAATATTGAATAGTATGTTTTGTATCAGGGAATGTGCAAACTTAGCCTAAATTGGAGGTTCTAAGGAAGGAAAAGCAGAAGTCCACACGAGCATCCACACTCCTGCCTGGGGCTGCTGAGATCTCTAGTTAGTTGCTGTCTGCGTGTAATTCAGTGAGCAATCCTTGCCGACTGCCAGATCAAGCTGATGAAGTTAAAACATAATACGTATAGCAATCTTTATTAAATTTGATAATTGGTATTCACAGATCTAATAAAAAAATACGGGAGAGGATGAAAGAGAAAAGGTGGGCAAGAGGCTTTGCAATGTCGTGAGCACTTCTGCATTTGCTTCGACAACTGAAAGTGAAGAAAAAGGGGCCAGAGTAGGAAAGTAGAAGGCATTTCCTGAAACTTTTCCCCAGGAAGGAAGGAGGGAAATTTGATAAATAGAAGTTCAAGGGTAATGCTAAATGTCATTGCAAAACTGAAAGACTGTATTGAAAGTGATCTAACATAATTTTCTTTTTTTGCCTCTCATTTGTGAGTGCAGCAGTTAGAGCACACGATGAAGATGGGGCTGATGCCAGCAGTGGCCGCACAGACACTAGTTCCTCTAATCCTGTTTCCATCAGTAACTCCATCAGCAGCTGTGAAGTCAGCAAAATCGTAAGGAGTGTTCAGATGCCCCTTGCCTGTCTCTGACCTTCTCTCTCAATGCGGTTCAGAACTCTTGCAACTCAGTATTAGCACTTCACTAGCATCCCAGCTGTGATCAAATTCAAGGCTGTTGCCAGAAGCTCCCTTAATCCTTTTACCAGCATTGTTCGAACCATGTTATTAACCTTTTCCAAAATCACATAACTGGTTTGTGTTTACTTAAAGATATTTCAAAGGTATTTATGAACTCTTGCTGTCTTTTCATGCTGTTTAACATTTACAGTTAGAAGGAAGAGATATTCTTTAAAAGCTGCTTTGTCATTTATTTTAAGAAGCATTTTCACAATTCTTTTGGAGTTTTTTTTAATGCCAATCTATAAGTAACAATGAATCAGAAAAGGGGTGCAGATCACAGCTGAAAATTTCTGCGTACCGTAGCCAAACCATTTCTCCCCTGCCTGCTGCATCCCCATAATCTCTCAACGTAGATATTCCATTATACCTGTGTGAGCACTGACACAGCAGGACAGGCAGACACAGAGAATGTTCTTGCAGAGTGTTAATAACAAAGAAAAATACATCTTGCTAGAACACCATGGGAAACGCTGCCCCCAGGAAATTAAAATTACACCCAAGAATAGCCAGGGAAGAACTCCCTGCCTGTCATGATAAGCTTAGCTGTTTTTAGCAATGTTCTTGAAATATCTGTTGGGTACCTTAATGAATTACACTTTCTTCATAGTAGTAAAATCTGGAGGTTAGTGTCCAAAACAGTGTACTAAGTTAATAGTTGAGTACATGGAGATCGCTGGTGTTATTACTCATTAATTAACTTCTACCCTATGTCAGCTGTGTAAAACATACTCCACACATAAAGGATAAAGTTAAAACTCTTCCATAAAGCAACCAGTCTTGTGTTCACTGGAAAAGATTCCATGCCAGCACAGAAAACATATGGATACACAACAGTCGTCTATGTGAATATGGATGCTCTTCTGTGTAGCAGTCTATTCTGTGTTTCTTAATGTTGGATAAGGTTCTTAGCACAGGATACCACCAGCGAGCTAGTGAGTTAACTTTTCAGCAGTTTAGAAATGATAGTGCACTTAATATGAACATCCTTTCTATCACTGTTGCTTTTTAAAAGCAAACCTTGAGAAATCGCAATGACAGCATCATGTCTACCACGCCGGAGCCTCCAGGAAATGATTCAATAGTCCGACGCTGCAAGGAGGACGCCCCTCACTGCAGGTAGGTGAAATATGGCAGGAGCTTCTTGTCACAAGGAAGAGATGTCCTTGTGTCTGTCTCCAGTTTGAGGGGCTCTTTTAGGCAGTAGGACCTTCATGAGAGTTTTAGGACTGCAGAGCTGCATCTCTAATCTTTTCTAGAACATCCAGGAGCCTCTGATGGTTTGGCTGGGTGAATGATACAGTGATATGATGGCATCATTGCCTTTTCTAGGTATGAAATGACAAACAATACTGAAATGACTAAGCACCAACGCTGCCAGAGAATATATTGTATCTTTGTAGGCTTTTGCTTGCCAACCCCATTCTGCCTGTGTCTCTGGGCCTGTCCTTGTCCTCTTCTCTCAAACCAAACTTCTCTTTACCAAAGTGCCAAAATGGAGCAAAGCTGCTGAGGATCTGTGAGGACTAGGGTGTCCTGGGGTGATGGAGGGAGGAATTTTTGTTGAACTCAGAACTCTCTAACTCATTGTAGTGATGTGGGGAGAGAGATTTATTGCTACTGTTTCTTCTGCTGCTGCCCCTGCTAGTGCAGGAGTCACTTGTGTTCGACATGGACCTCCGGTACTTGAGGTCCTGTAAATGAAATCAGATCATCACAGGGAGTTAATGGTAGGAAGGAGGGAGATCTCGCCTACATCAGCATCCCCTAAGAAGCACTGACCCCTTTCTAAATGTTTTATAATACTGCAATACTTGGTAATCTTATTTTGGTGTTGGTGTCAATAGCATCAGTGTTTTCTATCAGAAACAGATATTTCTGATATCGGACCAGACAATAGATGAAAACACACCCCAGGAAGACTGTCATAAAATGCTCTCTCTTCATTCCTTTCAGAGAAAAGAATAAGAAAGCACAAGTAAACAAATCTAATCCTCTAAATGTAGAGGATTTACATCTTTATTAGTACTTTTCAAACCAAACTCATCTCTAGCAAACTGTCACTTTCACCTCTCTTTCTCTGTGTAAGTTTTTGCAAGGCAGCTTTCCACTGAGAGCATCCTCAGCTCCTTCACAGTTTTCCAGCCTGATGAGGTTTAGCAGAGTGATCTATTCTAGTCTCCTTGGAGCTTTCCTGCGTTGTCCTCCAAGGCCCTTTCTAACTGTATATAAATGGTGTTAATTCAAAATGGAAAATAGAAGGGTTGTTGTGTTACTTATTTTTTATGTTTTATGTTTCGTTTTGAAAACCTTTGCTTGCCTGAGCATTTAAATATTAGCAGTATATGACAAAAGGCATGAAAGGTTACACAGGTATTTTTCATTTTGTGGCCTTCTGTTACTACAGCTTTGACTATGTCCTGTTCCATATGTTGAGGCATTAGAAGGCTGAGAGGTGCTGAAGTTTAAAAATACACCTCATAGTAGATGCTCTTTCCCCCTGGCAAGGGGAAGGAGAAGGTACTCGCTTAGCAAGGTGGGAATATGGCTTTATTTTATTAATAATTGCTCATCAGGTGTCTCTAGGACATGTCCCAAAGTGATTTCTCTGTAGTTTATAACTTTATAATTAACCTGCTAAGTATTTTAAAAGGCTTTTTGTGAATGTAGTCCAAAATAATTGCTATTTGCATGCCAAGTTTCAGGTTTCACAGTTCATCTGATTTTGTTTTGTGTGGAAAAAAATAATTTAATACAGTAGGAAAAGGTGTATTTTTTCCTTGCTTATGCACAGTATAAAAATAGCTGATTCTCCACAGACTTACTGCAAAAAATCATCCTTCACCTGAAGCCAAATATGCAGAGTATCAGCTCCACGGGAGAACTACAAATCATCCTGAATGGGAAAAAACAGCAGTTGTCATTTAAACAGCTTTGCAACTAAAGGACATGCTTTAATTGATCCCTTCTAGTGAAATTCACTTGGCTGGACATCCCTGATTTCCCCTTAAGGGCAGAAATTGGTGCATTTTAACTGTTTTTATAGGCCAAGCAACCTAGTCACTTTTAAAATTAAAGGCTGTAGCTCACTGATGTCACTGGGAGCTGGAGTGGGGCCAGAGCTGCAGAAGGAGTTTCTGTGCAAAGCTTGGTACACGCTGGTCTGTTCCTGTAGGCACCTGAGTGCTGTAGGTACCTGGGTACCTGCTGTGAGACACCATTAAGCTGCTACAAAACGCATCAAGTCCTTTAAATCAAGCAGATAAATTATTCCTCTCCTGCTACACCTCCTGACATTCACTGTGTCCATGCCGACTTTTTAGATCTATAGAGGAAGAAGCCATACTGCAGTGAAGAGCAGGTGTTACACAACCATTATATCATTTTATTTTAGTGCTGAAGATGTGCAAGTCACCCAGAGGAGACCATCAGTCATCACCCCTCTTTGCCTTCAGCAAAATCTTTACTCACTCACTGCTGCCAGCACTTCCTTCTGGGGAATCTTCTTGCCCCTTCACTTGCCCATTCCCATACTGACTGACACAGTGTTTTCCTGCCACCCTCTTCCTTCTCCCCTGGGCCCACAAGCATGTCACCATTGCTTATTTCTTTTGCATCTAAGTAGTTACTTTATTCAACACCTCCAACATCACAGATTCCTCCTTCAGAACTTAATGAAATCTGCTGAAAAGTGGAAAGTGGACATCTTTCTCTCTTTCATTGTCTTGTGTTTTGTTTTTAATTCCAGCCTGGCTGAAGAAGACAATGACAGCTTTGGATACGATCCTTTGGAGCTAGATGGTAAGCAAGAGCATGTCTATGGTTTAACTGTGACATGTGATTACCAGCCTTAAAATAGGGAAGGCAGGAGGGCATCGAAATAAGAGGAGAAGGGGTAGAGAGGACAGGCTGCTGTTATCGGTGCTCAGCTAAAGGACAAGACAAAATGGGCACAAATTGAAACACACAAACTCAAACTTAAGCATAAGAAAAGGCCTTTTTTTACTGTAAGGGTGGTCAGATACTGAAACAGATAAGTTGTGGGGGCCTCCATCCTTGGAGATATTCCAAACCTGACTGGACAAGGCCTTGAACAATCTCCTCAGCTGACTGCTGGTTGCACTGGACAGTCTCCAGAGTCTTCCAACCTCAGCTGTTCTGTGAGAGGGGTCAGTGGGCAGGACTGGCCTTCCTTGCTGTGCTCTGTAGACATTAGTCATTCCTCTGCATTAGAAATTCCCCCAGTCCGCTTTGGTTGGGTTAAGCTAGACCTTTCCCTTTCCCTTGTCTTTGTCACTCCTTGTCAATCTAGGACTTGTTTTTATTTTTGTTCCCTTTTTCAGATGAGAGTCATGACAGGCACTCCCATGGAGCTCCATCAGTTCACTCCTCCTCCTCTTCTCATCAGTCGGAAGGCCTGGATGCCTATGACCTTGAGCACGTCAGCTCCATATTTAGAAAATTCTCCTTGGAAAGGTATCCGAGATGCCAGTTTAACTACTTCAGACTGCAGTGGAAGGAACAAGCTGCTGCAAAAGAGCTCACCCATTTATCTATTAGTTGCTGAAGACACAGTGGCAGGAGCATTGTGTCAGAAGTTGTTGTGTGACACAGATCTCATAATACTATGTTAAGTCTTCTTTATGTCTGCACCAATATAATAAGTTATTTTGAACTCCTTTCATAGTCTGTGATCCAGTGAAGTAATCCTAAAAATTCAAACACTTCAGACAAAATATTTTAGAGGTTTAAATGTATTCCTGTGATCTTGTTATCGTGCTGCCATCCGTGGGGTGCTCTTGTACATCTGAGTTATACAGTCAGAGCAGGGGAAGGTGCCCAGATGCTCTTCTCCAGAATTATTATAAGTAATGAGAAAGATTTCTCCTGCAGTCCTTATATTCTGCTGTTTGGTAGCATTAAAAGTTCATTTATGTCTCTCACCATGCATACATTTAACTCTGGACTGGTGCAAGCAGAGATAGTTGTCTAACTGTAACTTCCTTTCCTGAAAGCAGACCTTTCCGTCCCTCCGTCACATCTGTTGGCCGCATCAGAAACTCCTGCTATACCATCCAGCGCGTCACACTGAATGGAGACAGCCTCAACTCGGAAATTACCGTGGTTGGCGGTAACGACAAAGGGAGCTTTATTAGCTTTGTCAAGGCAGGATCACTTGCAGAGAAAGCAGGTCTTCGAGAGGGACACCAGCTCCTCCTGGTAAGCGCACAACGAACAGTACAAGTCCTGAGTCTCCCTGAATGATGCACACTCACAAAATACTCTTGTTTCTTCTTTCAGTTTGTATTAATGACAAAACATATGACTCCTGCAGAAGAAAATCTGATATTGACTATGAAAATATAGGGGAATAGTATTTATTTTCTGCCAACATGCACACATCTTTGCACTTCACAGTAACTCTGAATGGAAGAGATTAGAGCAAATCCTTTAAAGCTGTCTCTTGTGGCACTCCTGCCCCTTTGAAATGCTAGAAAGGGAGTTGCTCTCAGCTTTGCAGTAGTAGTCTGCCTGACAGGAGGTTCATGCCACTTAAAATGAGAGTTCCTGTCCCATTTCTAAAAGTAGCTTATTCCACAACTGGGCATGTTGTGGGCAGAAACAGATACAGCTGCAGTGTGGATGGGAAGAAGGGCTGCACAGCTGCACAGCTGTTTGCAGCACCATGCAAGCAGGAGCTAAATGAAGCTTTTGATAAGTCATTCCTTACTTAGGATCTTTCCTTCATTCACAATGTTCCCAAACTGTTTTTTTTCCTGTTAAAGAAGGAAATCTTCCACCAATGCTTTCTCCTGCCCCCACCAAATTTCTGTGAGGGGGTAAAAATGTCATTCCTGCACCGCTACTTCTGCAACCTCCTACTGAGAAATCTGGGATTGTCAAAGAGCTGCAGTTCTATTACCTGCCTGTATTCCTAATTGGAGAGAAATTAAATCTAAACATAAGATCTGCCTCCTGATAACAAAGTATCTGGATTGCAGGATCAGGAAAAAACGCTATCTGCAGCTATAAAAAAGTGGTATAATTGACTCAGAGAATAAACCCATGATGGAGAATAATATTTCTTTCATATCTAGTTCGAGGGCTGCATCAAAGGGGAAAATCAGAGTGTTCCCTTGGATACTTGCACAAAGGAAGAAGTTCACTGGACAATTCAGAGGTGCAGTGGCCCAGTAACACTCCAGTATAAATCAAATCATGAAGGTAAGACCAAAAGTAGGTCTATTGTAGGATGTACTGTGGGTGGGAGCGAGACCAGAATACCTTTGAGAGGGTATTAATTATACTGGTATAAGTCTGAAGCAAGTCCACTGATGTCACATATAGCACTGTATATAACAGCACCATGTTTTAGTTCTGTAACTGAGCGCAAAAACAGTCCATGCAATTGTCAGTTCAGGATTTTGCAGAACATAGATGTGGGCTGATAGATACATGACTCTCAAAACACACTCAAACTTATTTTTATATGCAGTTTCTACAGTAAAATGTGGCAAGCTGAATCACCTTTTATTGAGCTGAGGTTTGATTTAGCATTTACATGCTGGAGTTTCCCTGTTTATTACCTTTGTGGCTTTATCTTTAGCAGTTTGAGTTCATGCATGGTGAACAGAATTTGATTTTAGTGTTCCTGTCTTGTAATGTTAATTTGGTGTTATGGATCAAAAATTATACCCCAAAAGGCACTTCTAACTGATGCAAATATATTTTCCTTTTTCTTTTTCATTTTTTTTTCTTTTTCTTTTTTTTTTAAGGCTGGTTAGAGAATTCCAGCTGCACAGATCACACAGGGAATGATGTCTTTGATTTCCTTTGATGTTTTCAAAGGTAGCAAAGAATATAGCAAGTTTTTTGGAGCATCACTTTACTGCAGATAAGAGAATGTTGTATAGATTGTGGGAATGCCAATTAGAGCTAATAATGAAGTGAATAGCATGTCATTTAAATAGATTGAGAGAACACAAGCTGTATTTATATGGTGGAGCTCCAGCTGCTCTACCTGTATCTTTACAGAAAAGTTTTGTTTTGTGTTTCATCTGTGTGGAGCATTAAAATTGAGATTACATAAATGTATCACTACATAGGGAGACCCCATGTACAGACCCCAATACTTAGTATAACCTATTCTTAAAGCAGTGCCCCATTGGTGTCTTCAAGCTGCAGACCCATAACCGTGTATAACTATTGTAAGCAGCATTCTAGAAATATGGGCCATTTCTCAGGGAGTCTTAGAATTTCTGTGCTGTGCACTTCTCCCATAGGACTCCTAGGAGTGCAGAAATACGAAGGTTTTGACTATTGGCTGCTCATGTTTGGCCTCTTTCTCTTATTGCTGCAGGTTACCGGAAACTGCTGTCAGAACTGGAAGAAGGGCTTATCACATCGGGGGACTCATTTCATATCCGCTTGAACCTGAACATCTCTAGCCAGCAGGACTGCTGTTCCCTGTCGGTGAAATGTGATGAGATTGTACATATTCTTGACACCATGTACCAGGGGAAGTGTGAGTGGTTGTGTGCCAGAGTTGATCCTTTCACAGACAGGGATCTGGAAACAGGGACAATTCCCAGCTACAGCAGGTGAGTGTGATGCACAGTGACCATGAGTGGGAGTAGCGGTTCTAGAAAGAAGAAAATTAACTCCTATGAGGAAAGAGTTGTATCTGTCAGTGTTAGGTGAGGCCTGGTGATGTTAAATTGCAATATGAGCTTTAAGGTTTTAGAAAGGAGACTCCAGATGATACCAGAAAGAGCAATATGGGTTTCTCAAAAAGCAGGAAAACAAAATATACCATAGATATTCTTTGCTCCTTAACAGCACTGCAGTCTTGCTCATTATTTTGTTCTTCTTCACTGTGATTCAGTCAGTCCTCACTGCTATTTCTGTTTAATCTTTCCTGTGGGCACAGACCCACTGCAGTCCAACTTTCTTCCAAGTGGTTTCAGATTAATCTTGATCTGTATGTTTCCATTTTTTCTTTTAGAGCCCAGCAGCTTCTTTTGGTGAAGCTACAGCGCTTGATGCACAGAGGAAGCAGGGATGAGACAGAAAGCTCACACAGTACCCTTCGGTCACTCCGGGTAAGGACCTAGAAACAAGCTTGTTTTACCATCTATGACTTGGTTGATGTTTGTTGTTCAGTATATTAATTTTACATGACAGTCCTGTTTACTCTCTTTGCATGTTTTGATCGTTCCAAGCAGGGTGTGTCTCATGTTTGCTGTAAATAATGTTGTTCCCAGCAGTGGACCTAGCTCCAGCAAACTTTTAACCCTTCCTGCTTTGCAGGAGTACTTTTTGGATCCTAATATCTGCTCTGCATGTAGTTAATCTCTCTCATTCTCCTCTGCCTGTAAGCCTGTAACACATGTTCACATCTACACGAGGAAGAAGCTGTGTCCTTGGAGTTAATCACCAGAATTCTTTCTCTCCTACAGTGAACAAGCAGCTAATCCACAGAGCTATCATTGCCCCATATTAGAATTATCTGTCTCCTCCAAACTACAGGCTATGCAGAGAAGTGGGATTATGAAGTCCTCGTGCACAACAGCCCTGCCAATTTCTCCTTTTCCTTCAGTAAAAGTAGCATGATTTTCCTTTCTATAACCCCAAGATTTCTTTCTTTCTACAATTAAAAATTAGCTTACTGATGTATTATTTACCAAATATTCTTCCTAGAACTCTTAATAGCCCTTGGGACCACAGACAAATACGCTTCCAGCACTGCAGAGACACTGTAGCCACTGCTTGCATTTGATCTCGATCAAGGTTAAGTGTCACGCAGCCCTCCTGCACTCCAGTCCTCGCTGATCAAAGGCAAGGGGATAACTGGCAGAGACACTAGTGAAAGCGAAAGCTTTGCCTGCGATTTCTGAATGCAGAAATTACCTCTTTCATAAACTCTGGAGTGCCATTTCCTATGAAGAAAGGAATGTGAAAGAACAGTAGCAGAAGCAATATTTCTCAGCATAGGCAGGGTTATGGCTGTAGTTTGCTTAGAACATTGTGGAATGCATTATTTGGGAAGTTGTTCATCAATTACTCTTCTTTTTATTGGAACTAGTAAATATCGTCTCCTGTTTCCTCTGTTTCTTAGATGTTGTAATTAAAAAAAAATAGGGAGAGAAAGAAAAAATCTTGTGTTTATTTTCCTAGAATACACTGCAGACAGAGGAGCCGGCCCCACAGAATGATCCAAAATCCAGCCCTCGTCTGTCCCGAGCAAGCTTTCTTTTGGGCCAAATCTTACAGGTAATAAAGCTCAGATCCTCGGTGGGGTGTCTAAAATAGTAGATCCAATTAGTGGATAGTCCGAGACTATGACAGTCTCCCCAGAAACTCCACCTCAGCTATAGAGGTGGTATCAGGGTTTCTTCCTATCAAAAAGAGACTTAATAAATGAAAAAGAGGAATGGATTGTGTTTCCTAGCTGCTCTTGAGATATAGGGTGTTTGTTTTTAGGTACATTCCTTCCATTAATAGTATAACCTTGATGATCAAACATATCTCCCTTCAGAGGCTGAAATATATTTTGTCTGAACCATAAGGACAAATACATTTGGCTAGGCCAAATCCCCAAGTGTCTGTGATGGGAACTTCCATCAGAAAATAGTACCTTAATTGTAGGTCAGTGGCTCTGAATGCTACAGAGGGTATCGAGGTGAAGGATAATAAAGACATGTGAAGGAAGATGAAGGTTGTGAGGTTAGCAAACATCCAGGAGGAGGAATTAATGTTTGGATAGAAGAATAGCTGGGTGGATGAGGAATGAAGGCCTGAAGCATTTCTCTGTGTAAAAATCTGCCATTTAGGAGGTTTTGAGTCTCAATGGTGCAGCAAAGAAGGGGCAGAGTGCTGGGTATAATCTGTAAAACTGGTGTGCTGCTACTAAGGGTGGGTATGCTGCTCTGCTGTGAATACATCAGTGCCGGCACTGTTGATAACAGAGCTCTGTAAAGAAAAAGAATATGCTGCTAAAGAGCAGAGAACAAAATAAGAAATCCCAAAGGGGATTAACAAAGGCTCTGAATCAGATCTATGATATTTAAAGAGCCTTAGAATTCAGTCAACAACTCCATGAAGTCTTGTCTTTGATAGATATAGGTAAATCAGATCTTGCAGATAACAAGTGTGGGCTGATGAATACATAGCGAATAAAGAGTGTAAGGAATGAGGGTCAGATTTCTTTGTTCTCCTTTGCAGTTTGTCAGCAGGTCTGAAAACAAGTACAAGCGTATGAACAGCAACGAGCGGGTCCGCATCGTCACCGGCTGGCCCTCTGGTCTGGCACGAACCTCATCTGAAGCAAAAAAGCACTTGCCTGATAAACTGGAAGGTATGGGTATATATAATAATATCTTTTATACACATGACACTGAGGTAAAGGTCACTGCATGACTATGAAGAAACCAGTTATCAGTCTTCCCCATTTACAGCTTCTATGTTGCACTCTGTACAAAATTTAGACAGTGTTTGTGACCAAAAGACGGGTTTTGCTGGAAGTGCTTGGAGCACCAGGCCTTTGGAACAGGGTTAGAGTGAACATCATCCTGATGAATGTATAGTAAAGGCAACCCTGGCATTAGACAAAGGAGGACCAATACAACTAACCCTGTTGGTTCTTGTAAAACACACAGATTTTTCCTGTCTTTCTCCAAAAACTGTCAAAGAGGATACCAGAGTATAAATGTCTTGTTTTTTTACTCAGATTTGGATTCCGAAAGCGAAATCAATAAGAGCGTCAGTCTGATCCCCTATAGCTTGGTGAGACCAATCCACTGTGAGCGCAGGCGCCCCGTGCTCTTCACCCCCTCCATGCTGGCCAAGACCTTGGTCCAGAAGCTCCTCAACTCTGGAGGTGCCCTGGAATTCAACATGTGCAAACCAGGTAATGCTCCATGCCCATGTACTCTCGGTGTGAGAAACACAATCTGCAAATCACTCTGCACACACACGGACTGGCATCCGCAGCTGATAGCTCTCTTCAGAGCACATCAGAGTGAAGGGTAGCTATAAATCCCACTGTTTTAAGAATATCTGAGATATTCTGAATGTTTTTGAAACAGCCGGTGCCCATGGTTATGAGATTCTGTGTTTGTGAATGTTATCCCTGTGGATGTTGTGTGGTTGCTAGGATGCTCCTCGGAGACTGGAATGCTGTGAGTGCTCTTTCAGTTTGCATACTGTTTGCATACTGCATATCTAGGCAATGTGAAGTTTTGATTAATTTGTGTCTAGTATTTGCTATTATGAGGAATATCTTCCCTAGAGCAACTTTAGGTTTCTATCTAGTCCAAGGCTGTGAAGATCATGCATTTGATGTGCTTGAAAGACTGATTTTCTTCCTTGCTAAGTATTTACTATTAAAGCAATATGCACTTCTGTGACTGCTGTAGGGCAGGATTGTATAGAGCACAGCATTAAACACAGCTGACGTTTCGTTTTTACACTGCTATTGAATGCCCACTGCATAGTACACAGCCTTACAGTTATCCAGACAAACTGAAAAGTTAAGTATTATAATAAATATCTTCTGTCTTGCAACATAAAAGCTTTGATGCAGCGAGGAAAATCACAAGGGTACCAGTATCACACATTGCAACCTAAGCCAAATTTTTTGAAAGTTTAGACAGAAATGTTGGAACACTAAATCCCTGTTTTAGGAACCTATACCAAAGTGACCTTCTTTTTTTTAGCACTTCTCAGCATCTTCCAGCCCTGAAATGTTTCTATGTAATATTAGGTGCAGGACTGGTATTTACTGCTTTAATATGATGCCTTGATAGTGTTCTGGTAATTGCCCAAGGACTCACTGGTGCAGGATATAGCTGAGATATTCAGCTGTGATCAGATTAAGCTTTAATTGAATTAAATGGAAGAAATGAGGCAGCTGTTAGGACCAGCAATGAATTGTCTTCCTCCTTCCTACTCTAACATGCTACTTCAAGTACTATTAGTTTCTTAGGTGTATTGTTGTTGTAATGTTGATCTTGTCCTCATCCACTTCCCTTTCCAGATATTGTAACAAAGGAAGAGTTCTTACGGAAGCAAAGGACAGAGACTATCATCTTCAGCCGAGAAAAGAATCTGAACACATATGAATGTATTGTACCTGCCAATATCGAGGCCGTCACTGCCAAGGTGCTTAGAGTATCTTGTACCCCTTCAATAAGTTGTCTATGAATCCATCTGCAATTTGTGTGTCTTTTGAGTAAGAGAAGGGCCATTTTACAGTTGCATGTTCTCCCTCTTGTCTGCCTTCAATCTTAGATTTCTTTTTATTTCTCCAAATAGCTTTGATTTGTGCTCTCCTTCCTTTTTCATCCGCAACTCTATCCTTTTACATTCTTTCTCATTCCTTGCAATGACCCACACTGATGCAGTGAAATATTCTTTCATTTCCTACGCCCCATCTCTTATGCAGTCCCTTTTCATTTCATAAATATATATAGATGTGTGAGGACCTAAGAGGTACAAGGACCTAAACAAAAGGAAGGAGAGCTTAAAACACAGGCATGAGGTTATACAGTACACAGATAACAATGTCAAAGACAGAAATCTTACAGCAAGTAGAATAAATTTGATGCACAGCTTGGAGAAAAGGAGAATTAAAGTGACGTTGTTTTCTTTGGCAAGTAGCTGTAGTCACAATGTTCTCGCTGAACAAAGGGTGAATATGTTTGTTTGTGTATATATGTAAAACTTGTGTTTTATCTTACTCCTTATCTTCAGATCAAATCATTTCTACTTAAATCTTCCCAGAAAGCTATTAAACTTAACTTTTATTTGACTGACTGGTTGTAAACCGGTAAGAGGAATTTGGACTTTAAATATATATTTGATTAAAAGGTTTTAAACCAGTACAATGGTAAATGGAGAGCTATTCAGCTGACCCCTTTATCTCAGAATTCTACTGCCGTGAATGTTCCTTTGTGACACTGTTATGACTTTGTTTTTAGAATAAGCATTGTCTGCTGGAAGCTGGAATAAGCTGCACAAAGGATTTAATCAAAGCCAAGATATATCCTATTGTTCTCTTTATCAGAGTCTCAGAGAAAAACATCAAGAGGTTCAGGTAACATATCAAATCTTTTGAATATTTGATATTCTGTTTTATTCAGTGAATAATTCTAGAATCCAATAATGTTATCACTGAGAGAAATACAGAACTTCTTCTCTCTTCATCTGGTGTCTGTATGTGTGCTCTTTCCTCCCATGATTCCTCCCTGAATTCTTACAATAGGGGAAAGTCGGATTTCCCCAAATCTCGTACTCTTTTGCTGTCCCTGACTGCAATGAGCGTTGTGGGAGGATGAGGCTAAAGAATATGTGGCTTTCTCTGTGCTCAGCACTCCCACAGCACTTCCTGCGTAACGCGGCTGGAACAGGAAAGGTCATAAACACCTTCACCCTGTGTTCTGTCCTCTTAAATTGTATCCCCAGAGCACGTACTGGGGGGCAGGAGGAAGGACAGAGCTGGAGTAGCCATATTCTCCACTGCTTTTATTGCTTGTGCATGATCAGGAGAAAATAAATTCTTGATGGGACAGCTGAGACTCTGAGATTCATTTAAAATTTAAGCCATTTATTTTTGGACTTTGATCATTTGATACAGGAAACTACTGCCAAAGCCAGAGACTGAAGATGAGTTTTTACGTATGTGCCGTCTGAAGGAGAAAGAACTGGAAGCGCTGCCTTGTCTTTATGCCTCCGTAGAGGCAGACGTGTGGAGCAGTATTGAGGATCTTATCCGAACCATAAAAGACAAGATCGGAGAAGAGCAGCGTAAAACCATCTGGGTAGACGAAGATCAGCTATAAAGAACAATAAATAAAATGGAGCTCTATGGTTACATAAGGACATAGCAACACGGAGCCGAGGCTTTCAGAATCCTCTGATCCGCTGCTGAGCGCTCCCGTTTCCCCCTCGCTGGCTGGGGACTCTTCCCGCTGCAGGACATGCGTGAGCCCTGGAACTGGAGCTGTTTAATAGTGAGTGTCGCAGATGCCAGGGAGGTAGGACGTGGACCAGAACATTGTCACTGCTGCTCATTCTGACCTACCAGCATCTCCCTGAGGACAGCAGCTGTACAGCGCGTAAGAAGGACAAAGATCTCGAGTGGGAGCTTGGGGTAATTTATTATGTCAAAACATGGACTGCATTTGCCTCATTTAACACTGCTGATGAGACCAGAGAAGTGGAATCTAGAAGAGATATAGCATGAGGATTGGGCTAAAGGACCTGAAAAGTGATGTGTGCCGCACACCCAGCCCACAGGTGATATTCTGAATATATTCAAGAAAACTGAAGGCTCTTTGGTAGCAAAAAGCCTACTGATGATGGCCTTAGCAGCAATGTAATGCTGTTTTTATGTGATAATTTAATCAGAAGGGAAAAAAATAAACATTATTCCAGGCATTAGTTAAAATGACAGTTTTCCCTTCACTTCTAAACATCAGTTTAGAATATTTAACATTTTTACAGGTTTTCTTTGTAGTCCTGGCACTTACAGCAAGGTAGGCTCCAAAGTCCCAGTGGCACAACAGATCTTTTCAAGTCTGCCAGTGGTTTCATTTAGTTTATCTCTGCCTCTGTATTGTATTCATTTATGCATCTCTCAGTTTTTAACGTTTTTATATGGGGAAAATAAGACGGTGCCTTCTCTAGACAACAGGTTTCTCAATTTCTTCACTGAAATCTGTATTCCTCTACAACATCATCGCCTGCCAACATGCCTGCTCTCAACAGGAAGGATGGCTCTGAGAAGAGGAAAAGCAGAATTTCATAAGCCAGTAATAGCTCTGAGCCACTTGGTCCTTGACCTCTCTGCTATGATTGACAGCAAAGAGACCAGTGAGCACCACACTGTGCTGTGGCCAGTGGGGTAACATTTTCAAAAGTGTCTACAGGAATTAGAAGACCACATCCCATTTTCCAAAGTACTTCAGTCTCGGTAGAGTTTAAGTTTCACTGATAATGAGGGGAAGTTGGACTCCTAAAACTCTTAGGGCTTTTAAAATTTTTCCTCTATACAGCCAAATTGATTCAATAAAAGTGATTGGATAATAATGACTTGCACAACTGCTGATACGAAATGCAATAAAGTCTGACCTGTGGTTGAAAAATTGCACAAACCATTATCCTTAAGTCCTTCATTCTCTGCCATGTCCCTGCCTTTTAAAACAAATTTTATAACAAATTTGTCTTTGCTTCTGTGTTCATCCTAAAACCCCCATCTTGGTGCTCCGGGCCAGAATGCAGCGGCTGATGGTACAAAGAGAGAATCCAAGCGAAACATCTGGACTGGTTGCCCTCACTAACTACATGCTACATTTGTCCTTGCGATGAGCTTCTGCTGTCGTGGATGTCTCTTAGGTGGATCAACTCACACTGGCTCCTGTGACTGTGCTTTTCTGCTCTTCTTTTACTTCCATCCACATCATTTTTTAAACTAATGGTACCTTCTGGAAATCATTTATGTCACTTTGCATCTAAACTTTCTGCTGCTCTGTTTCTCACATTATTAATGTTTGAAAGATTGTTCATAGCTAGCGTGTCTCAGAGAAGAGCTGTTTACCTGCCCCATGCCATCTGCTCGGACTCTGCGAGCGCACAGATACTGCTATTTTGCCATATCTTGAAAAAGTGCGGGCTGCATACACAATTTGCAACTCCCTCCAGGGCAAAGAATAACAAGCAGGCACAGTGTGTGTAGAAAGCATTGCATGTGTCTTCAGAGATCCTCTGTAGCTTAACAAAAAATAAGAAAGTGCCAGTTAGAGAAGTTAAGTCTTCCAAGAGCATTTTCCAGACATTTCTATATCCTGATAATGTAGCCCTAGGTAAGGGCTGCTCGTGGTTTGTTGGTGCCCATCGTTTGGCAGTTTTGAGCCCACAGCTGTGCAGGGAAGGTGGCCGAGGTGGCCGTGAGAACATTCTCAGCTGCTTGAACAAGAAACATCAGGCAGGTCTTGCCATCCCTTCAGGACAGGACTGACTTCTCTGGGGACACAACTCACAGATGTCCATGTCCTCTGGCTGTGCTGCAGGGATCAACAGCATCTGATGGAGCAGCTAGAACAGAGACGAGGGGATGCAGTGCCATAGAACAGAGGTGGGGGATGCAGTGTCTCACTGCGCTCAAGCTCTCACCACAGCTTTAGTTCCTGGGTCCTCACTACACAGGCCGCAGCTGTGGATCCATTCATCTCACTTAGCTTGAGACATGGAAAGGTAGATGCCAAAGCCCAAAGAGGTTCCTTCCGCAGTGATACCCCTCCAAAGGGCTGTCCATCTGCCTTGCTGTAGATGGCTATCTCAGGATGAGATGAATTGCCCTCCGGAACCATCTGTTTCTTTCCATTGACTGTTGGAAGTAACCAAAAAATTAGCTTGGCCTTCAGCATTTATCTTCTATATCTGTAGTACAGGACAGTTAAATTCACCTTATGGGAAAGGTGGGACTAGAGATTGAGACGGAGAATAGCAATAGATCTAATTATTTCTGAGAAACGTGAGACGGGGGAATACGTGCAATGGGTTTGTCAACCTGCTGGCTGTGTTAATCTCCGACAGGGTGTTGTGCTTTTCAGTTCATTTAATGCAAAACAAACAGATTCTGTTAGATGAGATTCATTGGCAGAGCTCTGTGTGTAGCCTCCATAACCCTCATCCCTCTTTCATTCAATGGAGAAGGACTGAAAACCACATCCTCCCTTGGCTTCTGGGTATGGCCTCAAAGAGCAGATCTGTAGGTGCAGCAGATGCTCACAAGTGCACGAGAGCAAAAGGAGCCAAGATCATTTCCACCAGCTGAAGAACTGCTTCTCATCTAGATCCAAATGCCATCCATCTAAACCGAAATAAACCTCTGCATCTTGTGAAATACATTTAGAACTATTTTCTTTTCTGTAAAAAGATACACAGGATAGAATAGTAACAGGTTTTTAAAAAGTGTTACTGGAAACAACCTCTTTCCTTTAAGAGATCACAAGACCTCACTGGAAGACTTTCAGATGTAGTGTTCATAGGAAAATGTCATTGAAAAATTGGCCACTGGAAAATGCAATTGGGAAATTTTTCAATTGAATGTTCCCCTGTTGGAAAATGTGTTTCCATCCAAATCAGTTTTCTATTGAAATTATTAATTTGATAATATTACCATAAAACATTTTTTAAAGTATTTCCATAATGCTGAAATTGTCTTTTTCATTATTTCACAATTTTTTTACTTAGTCTTGGAGCTTACAAGTCTACATTAAATCGTCTGAATGAAACACTTTTTGAAGAAAATCTTATATTTGATGTTTATATATTTCCTATAAATAGAGATAACTGCTTCAAAGTATCAGATGTTCTAAGTTTCTATTAAAATGAGGAAAAACAACATAAATTTTTCTTTACAGTCTGTTTATCCCTACTAGTAAAGTGATGCTGCAAGCTGGTATCATATATTTAAGTCAGGTAAGCTATCATGCAGATGTGTCATGCAGTTCAGCACATTTGGGAATTGTCGCAGGTGAAAATTTCATGCAAACTTTATTACACAGAATTTGATATTCTTTTGAACCAGAATTCTGGCTGGAGGCTAAGCTGTCAATCGGTCTGTCTGCAGCACGACAGCTCTGGTAGCAGAATTTGCAAGGGAGTAGAAACACACACGGAGCCCTTTTGTCTGTGAGCGCTGAATGGAGATGGGTGACAAAGCTGGAAAGACACCGCTGGAGGTGTCAGTGTTGGAGGTGTCTGCAGCCTTTTGTGCCAGGCTGGATTCATGGCCTGAGGTTGGAGGACTTAATAGCGAGGACGAGGACGGCTGGCAGCGTTCAGTGGGCTGGGTTGAGTCCTGACAGGCTGGGCATTGCTGTAAGCTGGAGCTGTCCTGGGGGTTAGACAGGCTCACGGCCCGTCGCGGAAGGCTGCGGCTTTGACACAGCCGTCACGCTGTCTTCTAGAGGGGAGAAGCAGGACACGGCCTGGGGTTTGGGGCTCCGGGGAGAACAACAGGTTTATCTGAACTGAGTCAGCATTAATCTGTTACACAGAGGCTTATCCTGTGTGTTCCCCCTGTGCAATTACTGCCTCTATCCTACCTGTTCCCTCCGGTGCAGCTCCTGCCTCTATCCCGTGTGCTCCTTCTGGCGCAGGTCCTGCGTTCCTGCTCTCGTTCAGCTCGGAGAAGCGCCACAAGGTCTCGCACGAGGCGGCCCAGCCTGGTGTCTGTCCTCTACGCCTGTGCGTGCCACAGTGTCTGCACACAAAACGGATATTGATCCTTATACATTACAGTGTGACAGCTTATATTTCAACATAGTGCTGTTTTGTGCTATGCACCATTAAAAGATACACAAGATTTCAGCCAAGAGGTATGTGATTATTTTCTTATAATTACTTTTTCGCCCATTTCTCCCGCCTGGCCTGCTTGCTCTCAGGTCCACGTGCTGAGCACACAGACCGGGGGTTGGCAGCACCCGTGGGTCACCCTCAGGTCCTGCACAAGAGCACTGCTCTGTGCAGGGGTCCAGCGCATCAAGGCAAATGTGTAAAATAAAATTGGAATTCCAGGAAAGACCTTTGCTTTGTTAGACTTCCAGGGGGAAAAGGGAGTCTCTCTTTGTACCAATGCACTGTGCAAAGGCCATTTGCCTTTGGAGAGCAAATCCCAGTTTGATTTTTGGGGCAAGAGTGATGAAGACTGTTCTTTCACCCTGGCAGTCCTGTCACTGCTGTCACCTCCTCATGGGCTGACGTCACCATGTGGGGGACCTGCCCACACCGGACCTGGTGCAACCGGTGGCACCGTTGCATATGGCACTGTCTTGGACACAAAACCTGGTTAAGACAACACAGTGCTGCGAGACCGCGAAAGGAGATTTCCTTTTCAGGAGCCCCTCTCGGAGCCTCGGGATCAGACAGGAGCCCCGGGCTGCAGGATGTGAGTCATCCTCAAGGGCCTGGCCCAAGTCTGTGCGGTTTAAACTCTGACCTCTGCTCTGAGCCTGCACGGGCGAGCAGAAGGTCTCCCTTTGCATCTACAGAACTAATGAATCTATATAACTAATTCATCTATAGAACTATTGCATCTACAAAAGTAATGCTGCTCTGTGAAGAAGGGGCTGTTGACGTCTTCCTACAAATGGGGACCCAGGCAGGGATCGATATGGCTTGTCCTTGCAGGTCAGTGACACGGGCTAGCTCCCTGCCCCCTGCACACCGCTGGCTCCCAACCATGGAAACTGCTCTGGTCTCAAGGCTCCGAATGAGAGTTTAAAGCAAGGCTGGCGTCTGCATCAAGGTTTTGGCTGGAGTGGTGGCTGCCTTCGGTGGTGAGATTTCTAGCTTGATTTGAGAGCTCTACCAGTAAGCCAAGTTCAGAACAACAGGAAGCTCATCCACCCTCGCTCCCCGCCTCCTTTTTTCTGTTCCTCTGCTGCAGAAACTTTCTGATGTTCAGATCACAGGCTCTCCGGGGTTAAATGCAGCATTAGTCACTGGAAAAAGAAAAAAAAAAAGGGGGGAAAAAAAAGGGGTGGAGGGAAAAAACAAGATCCTATAGAAGCAGATGGTGGGTGATAGAGAAACTATCTGGGAGTAAATATCTACACCAGCATGGCTGCTTCATCAGATATTAGCATCAAAAGCTGTTTGACAATTTAGCGACACATGGCAATGCTGATTTCCTTCCAAACCATGGAGCAGAAGGTCAAAGCTGGAGAGATGGTTCCTGCATGGGATCCCCATCGTGCCTGGCCACAGAACAAGCCAGGGCTGCCGGGCAGCAGAGCACCCGCAGCACCAACCTCGGTGCTGCAGCAGCGGCAGCTCAGCAGCTCTTGAAGGGTTTTCCTAAGTTATTCCAGCTCCGAGAGGAGTCCCGGCACCTCAGGACTGGGGCAGCAGGGAATGTTGCTGCCCCAGGGGCGAGAAACTGGGCCAGGACCAGGCTTTCCCACCACGGAAAATGGGGAGGTTGCTAAAGCAGTGGATGTGGGATGGGTAGTGGCAGAGTCCTGGTAGGAACTTGCTTCTCTTGCTGTTTCCAGGGCAGAGATGGATTAATAGATACGAAGGAGTCTGGACAGTAACAGCTACCGCTCCACAAGTGCCTCCTCAGCTGCAGCAGCCATCCTCATCATCCAGGGCACTGGCAAACTAGCCACCTTCGCTATTCGGAAGAATTCCACCCAAGGCTAAAATACAACTATTTTTTTGTTTAATCTCTGTCCCATTAGCTTTTCTATCACAAGTTGGTAGAAAGCCTTACTGAGTTGAGCGATCGGATCTCAGACTCGCTTCTTGGTAAGTCTTTGGTACACCCAGTCCTTTTGAAAAGTTTTCTCTTTCTGATTTCAAGTTGTCTCTACAACAATTGCTCTCGCAGAAAGTGTACCAATTATGCACATTTCTCCCTGTCTTTCCATCTGAAATACCAGGGAATCTGATTTTTAGTCACAGAGGAAGCTAGGAACTAACAGGCATCTCAGGCAGAGCCTGCAGTGATTGCATCTATCAAGGCATTAGCAAAGCAGCAAGGAAGCAGGAACGGGCACTGAAGCTTGCATTTAATCCCACCGCTCTCACAGCAGCCATCAGGGACTAAATGCTACAAGGTGCCCAAGAAGGGGCCGTCACACCAGGACGGTGCTCAGGAAGGGCCACAACCAGGCAATGTCCTCCCTGGCCACAGCAGGGTACCAAAATGTTCAGGAAAGAACAAAAGCTGGTAGGAAATAACAACTAACTTGTGATTAGAGGAAGCTGAGAGGTTTATTCCTGGCATAAATGGGCACAATTACATTCACTTTCAGTTTCTCTAAGTAAGTACCAGAAGAAACCAAGCTGGCAATCGGCTCTGATCTAGTCAGAGTCCCTTAGCAATCCGTGGCTGTATTGTTGAAATAGTGCTTTAAGGGACAGTTCCTGGTTGTTGCCTTCACTTTTTTTCACCCTAGAAAAAGCCAGTGGGGTAAACTTGTATTAAATGAATGTGAAAAATAGATGCCTGGATCTGAGTGAGCATTTATAAATATAACATCAAACCAGTGGCCTCCAAGAGCATCGCTCCCAAAGAGCTCTGCCCTCCAAGCGCTGCTTCCCTGCTGGGGTAATGGTCTTTCCCCTGAAGCAGCCAAGCAGCTTTCCGAGGACAACGGCTCGTGCTGGAGAGCTTTAGCTTTGCCCTGAGCTGCAGCACTTACCACCCCGTGGCTGGTGCTGAGCTGATTTGCTCGTTATCAGATGGCTGTTTATTAATCACAGCAGTAACAATGGGACACGGAGGCTGGAATACAGCACAGACGGTGCTTCGTTTGTTCCGATTGATTTTCCTATCACATTTTATTACCAGTATTTACCTCGTGCGCCTGAGAAAGACTGAACCGCACTGTGCAGGAGGGGTGCGTGGCTGAATTTCTCTTCTACTTTGCTTTTGTTTCTGTAGTGGCAGTCAGGACGGTGGGTTCTCCCACCAACCAAGCCATGCCCTTCTTTGATCCAGATTTTCTGGTAATTAGACTCCACCAGTGTGTTGAGTCCTATATGAGAAGCCCTAGGGAAATGCATGAGCATCACGAGTGCTGAGCACTTCTGAGAATCAGTTCTCCAAGATGACGTGTTTTAAAAGCTCCCAGCAGCCATCAGAAGGGTTGCTTTGGCTAAAGCAGGTAGAAGGTACAAAGAAATGACTTGCAGAACATTCATACACACGTGCTTAGGTAGTTTCAGGATGAGCTTTTGTTTTTCAGTAATAGGGTAATGAAGATGGCAATAATGATACTTTTTTTTCCCCTGTTTCTTCCTAATTCTTTGCTAATTGATCACTGTTTACAGTGGACCTTGCAGACTTCTTCCAAAACATCTAAAACATGAAGGGAGAGCAGATGAGTGCTGTCAGGTAGTATGCAGTGGTTTATGGAAGATGATATTTGAGTCAACAAAAAGCCAAAGGACAGCAGCTGTTGTAAGTTTACATTAATCATCTCTTTTCCATAAACAAAGCTCACTGAGAAACAAAAGCAACTTAAGAACTTTGCCTGAAAAAAATATAAAAATCTGTGATGAAACTCCCATTTTCAGCGCAGTTAGGATTTCACTCTAGAGATTTATAAGCATTTGAGCTATATTTATTCTGAAGTTGCCCTCTTCAATGAGTACAACAGGAAACCCATGCCTGGCTGCAGCTGTAGGTGGAAGACACAGTTGCGTGGGGAGATGACGAAAACATATGTGAAAATAGAAGGTTTGTTTTCTACATTAATTGTATAATTAGCCCAATTCAGGAGTGAGGAGGCAGCTAGCAGGTGACAAGGGCATGTGTCATTAATAAAGTTCAAAACAGAAACCACAAATAGTCAGCTGAGCTGAAAGTTTCCATGGGTCCTTGCCTGTTACTGGAAATGTGAGGGACCCTCATGCAGGAATTTCTTTCTTATCACGTGTTTTATCTTGCTGAGAAGCTGCTTTCTGCTGAGCGATGCCTGTTGGTGTCACCCACCTGCGTGCCCCGCGTGTCTGCATGAGGGCACAGAGCTGTGTGCGGCGTCACCGCTGGGGACGAGCCCTCCACCTCAGGTGAAATTGCTCTTCTTCTCTGCTAGCTCAACTAGAGCTGCTGCTCTATCCTGCTCACAGCAGCTTTGGGGTTTTCAAGCTGAAGAGGGCAAATTTGAGTGCCCTGAGCCCCTCTCCCAAGCACATACAGACGCTTTTTGGTGGTCCCACATTGCGTGATTAGAATGGCTCTGAACTTGCCTGGTGGATCTGTATCCTCCTGCAGCTGGTGACCTTGAGCTGTACCAAATAATTATTTTCTCGCTAGGATTTTTGAGTAGCAGTTGGAGTAATTGAATGATTGTAAAATAGGCCACTAGGCTGCTACGGGTTAAGTGAAAACTAAAGTGATGCCATCTACAGGAACATTTTTTGGTCGCACTTAAGGTCACAGTTAGATAAAGGGTTAGGAAATATCAGTCTGAGGCTGTAGCAGCAGAAATGGGTTTCTGCAAGAGCAGCTTGTGCGTGTTGGGAAGAGGGGAGGTAGAACAGGGAGCACATGCAGATACTGATGGTGGATTTAACCTGGACTAGGTTCAGAACCACAACAGGATTTGCTTGATAGGAGTGGAAACATTAGGTATCTTCGTTAATCTGGTGCTGTTTCATTCGTGCTTTAGTATTACTGTCATTACAATTATGTGATTTGCTGTGTCCAGCCTGGATCATATTCAACAGCTGTATTTCCCAAGATTATTTTTCTATCCTTTCTTATTTAAATGCATTGATGCCAGTAGAAGTTTTACAGCTTTTTAAAAGAATGATGTCTCCCTCCAGTGGTAAAGCGGCCATAGTTTTGGATTCCAAAATCAATTAGGTGACTGTGAGTCTGTGAGGGAACGACAATGCACTTAGATGTGAAATAATTTTGTGACACATATAAGACGGGAATGGCTCTTCTGTATTAGCCACTTATTTTATAGTGTTTCTTCCAGCAGTACTACCCTGTGTCTTTGACAATCCTCTTACACAGCAAATCTCATTTTAATACTCTTCATTTCAACAACAGTTTAATATGTGCAAATAGTACTGAAGTCCCACTGGATTTGCATGCTTTGCTATTTCAGAAGTTCCTACCCGCTGAGTCTGGAGCTGCAGGATAAAACACTGTTGGGTCCCATTGCCCTGTAGCAGGAGGTAATAAAGTGCTTTAGACATTTTGCAGAAAAATCTCCTTGGATTAAGCTGGTTTCGGTTCAGAAGAGATGTGCTCAAGCCCTGGTCACCTTGTAACACTTAGCCTTATGATGCGTGCGCACTGGGGTGAGAAGATATTGATTTAGCTTCTGTAAAAATAAATGTAAAGTCAAAGGCTGAAGCATTTCTAGCACCTCTCCAGTACTCTGCTGCATTTGTGTGACCCTGGTTGCAAGCCCCAATCTTCCACTATCTTCCACTACACATGGCCCATCTTTCCACTCATCCCTGAGCTACAAAACTTGCGTAGCCTGCGCTGTGAGACCAAGTGCTCCCTTACATACATTTTGTACTCCTTATTGTGAGTTCTCTGTTTTTCTCTATTTTTACTTTTCCAAATCAGACACGAACTTCACAAACTACTTCTCTTAATGTCCTTATGTCTTAGTGTATTCCCAGTAGAACTACTTAATGCAAAAAGTGGAAAGGATATTGAAAAAGCAGAATAATAACTCAAAACTTGGCAGAGCATTGTTCTATGTAAACCAGTATTTACTGCAAATTATTCTTTTCCTGTCAATAATGAATAATCACTCAGTACTGAAACTGGAAGACTTATTCAGAAAGGGTCTGCGTGATCATTTGCTTATGATATGTGAGCAATACTTGGAGTTACTACTCTGCTGATACCATGCCAAAGCAGCTTCAGAATCTGCTACACAACTCTGCTCCATTGAAGAAGTAAGGTTTTTTTCCCCAAAATCTTGCTTCTGGCATAGGTGACATTTTAAATGTAACTTCTGTGCATGGAATTTAACTGCACTGACTTGAAAGGCTGTATTACTGCATTCTCACTACCAATAAAACTGCAGTTGCATAAATTGCTCAAAAAGTATCATAAATGAATTAACAAAAACAATGAAAAGTGTCTTAAATTTAGTATTCGTGTTTTTTGTTCCTGAACTCTGAACTATGACATAGTATAGTTTGCTTCCCTGTGTATTGCATTGTAGCCATTTGCTGAGATAAGAATATATTTTTGAAGATAAAATGTCAACTTGACTCTTCCTGGAGAATCCATTTTCATTCTGTTTATCTTGGGCTTCTGACTGTACTTTGCCCTGTCACCCACAAATATTCACTGTATGTTTCTCTCTTCTAGCCAAGATTATAAATTAAAATTCAATTTCATTAAAATGGTGAATAATCTTTCTCTAGCTCTCATTACTAACGATTCGGTGCAGGGGGATCCCGGCTGCTCCCACAGCTGTAATTCAGCCGAACTCACCAGTCCTTGTTCACAAATCGCTTGAGCTGCACTTTCTGCACAAATTTATGGCATCAGCACTGTCCAGAGGTTGAATTACAGCTGCAGATTTGCTCGGGGACTGCATCACTCTGCATCTAATCCCTGCAGCCTGACAGCAGCCGGGGGGAGCCCTCTTGTTTTACAGGAGCTGTGCGTTGTTGTTCTGCTTCTTGTCAGGGGCTGAATTGCCTTTGGAATCAGGCACCTGCTGGCACAAAGCTGCAAGCAAACAAGAAGATCAAAATGACACGGTGTGTAAATGACAGACACGGAGGCAGCTGGAAACCAGCTGCTTTCTGCTGCACTCACCGTGATTTTGCTCCCAAATTAATGGGATGGTGACTGCGCGAGGACGGTGCTCCTGCGTCCTTGGGTGCTGTCTGAATATACTGCAGCCACGTCTGTGGAAAAGTGACTCCCAGCGTTCACCAAAAACTAGGAATGTCGATATTCACTGGTGGCGGAAAGTCACTTAACTATTAATGGATTACATTAATTATTTCACCCATGGTATTGCTGTCCAGCTACCTGAAATAAGGACTGTCAGGTCTCCCCTGGGAGTTGTTCTTCACTAGGACTCTAGAAGCAACTTTCCTGACGCGTTTAACCTCAGTTTGGGAAAGCAAAATCTGGTGTGTTGCCTTTGAAATTTTCCTGCCTTAGCATATCCATATGCACATGCTCCTACAACGCGGAGAACTGGCATGTATCATTATCTACTACTCACTTAATTGAGCTTTACTGTTAAGGAATTAATAGAAATCACTTAATGCCACAATATGGTAGTGTCATCACCGTTCTGCTACTTGTGCCTTCCACTAATTTTCTTGTGTAGCTTTCTATGTTTTAATAGCAAAATCTGCCACATTCCAGATTTGCAAGAACCCTGGGAGGCAAATCCTATGGGGTGTGCAAAAACGCCCATTGATTTTAATGACGGTTGTGTTCATTAAAGTAAGAATTTAACTTACCCCACATTTTATTTGCAATTTAAACTCTAATTTCATCTACAGGGTTTTATTTTAAAAACTAGGCTTAGAGGAAACTGCATGTTATTTTGCTTCCTACACAACCTTGCTGGGTTTTTTATATGCTTTGTTGTCAGAATCTGACACGAGACGGGCTATGGGAAATGTCTGCCGCGTGTGACGAGCTGCAGCACCAGCACTTGGCTGCGGGGCCGCGGTTCTCACCGCTGCCTGCTCCTCCGCTGGGCGCAGTCCCCTCACTGGGCTCCCAGGCACCATTTCCCAGGTGTGTTCCAGTGGTTTTCAATGTGTTTTACTCCGTTCATTTACTCATTTTTTTATTCCTTTGCAAACTGAAATATATTTTTCCACTCCTAATTAACTCCCTGCCACCCTGCTTGTGGTAAAGCCTGATTTATTTCCCCTTCTCTGCTTTGAGAGGACAGGATGCTTAATCTCCTCTGGGTGGACGCTGAAACACCGTCTGAATAAAATGCTGATCACTCTTCTGCGTAGCTCCTGCCAACGCTTTTCTGCATTCCTGCTGCCCAGGTTTTGCATCATTTGCAGTCGTTTCATTAAATGACACAATCTTTTTCCTTCTCCGCTGTTGGAGACTAATAATTCCCAAATTAGCTAGCAGTCACATCTTGGTCTGCATGTGTTTGTCTCTCCTTCCAAATTATCTGTGACACTGTGAATGTTCACAGGCCAACAAAGACTGTTTAGATAAATACTTTGCAAAGGTATTAGGCCAATGGATACAATTTATTGTGTTTGTTGTTCTTTGTTTTAGAGCTTTCTTTTCTATTGACAGGGCCCTGCTTTTCACGTTAATCTCCACTCGGTAGATGCAGAGCAATAAGGAAAGGTTGGGATCCTCCCATCCAGGCAGCAATGAATAAACATGTAGGAACAAATAAGTATTTACAGGCCAGAGAATTAGCATTTTGAAAGCCTCCGTGTTTGAAACCCATCTGCAAAGTGAAAGCTGGATATCAGATACATGTGGATGCTCTCATACATGTTTGCAGTGGCAATCTCCTTCAGATGGCAACGCCTCACTCTAAGTGCCAATGTTTTTCACATCTTGAAAATATTTGTATAAAAATGCAAGGAGAAAAGATTGCCCATCTGCAATATG
The DNA here is from genome assembly GCA_034781795.1 of Crypturellus tataupa. Lineage (NCBI taxonomy): Eukaryota > Metazoa > Chordata > Aves > Tinamiformes > Tinamidae > Crypturellus > Crypturellus tataupa. Next base: position 2,834,162 of record JAWLRI010000191.1, on the reverse strand, counting down.
CAGTGAAAAACTATGTGGGCAGAACACACAGCATGTGCTACGTGAAGGGAGGCAGGTGAACAAGGTAAAGCAGCAAGATTTTTCTTCTTCATATGGAAGCCTCAAGAGACCTGTTTAGTGACATCTCTAATGTCACCCTTCTCAGATATGCATCCACTCTGCTGTCCCTTTGAAATAACCTGTGCTGAGAAACGTGATAGCAAATTCAGCAAGTGGACTTGGAAGCGTGGCCTGCCAGCCCGTTAATGGTCTCAGGCAAATACTGTGGACCCTGTTCTATTTATTCATCCCAAAGTGTAACTGTTAAGAAATATGAGCCTGGCGAGCGGGTGACAAGCATGTATAAGCATCACCTCGGCAATTCAGGTCAGCCTTGGAGCAGGATTGTAAAAAATTGCATCATTTGTAACCTTTTCAGCACCAGCCTTTTAAAAACAACAGTAAGCAGCAGGTTTCCTGTGCACCTGAAGAGAATAACTAAAGCCAACATCTGTTTTCTCTTCACATGTGGAACTGCTCTAGGAAGCCATGTGAGGGTTTTATTAAGGCTTGCTAATTCCCTGCTTCTTTGGGGAGCTACTTGTTACCCATAGAGATATTTGACTCTGCATCAACAGGTGAAAACTCATTTTAAAAACAATGCAGAAAAAATGGGTATAGTTTGGCAGCAATCACAATAGCTTCAGTTCTTGAGCAACTCCTTTTTTGGGGCTGGTTTTGGTTCTTTTTGAGATTTTGCTCTATATTTTTTTCTTTAAAGAATTTTTTATAGTGTAAACTTCTAAGCCAAACATGAGCCTGAACTGATGATACTGCTTCAGTCTTTTATACTCTAAAACAGAGGTCTAAGCACATTTAGGAATTTTTCCTAGGGTAAACTTTCCTAGCCAGCATGTAGCTGTTCTGTGGAGAGTTTTTCTGCAGATTCAGAACTCCAGACCAAGGGCTGTTAAGATATAGCCCTTGCTCAGATCCTTTTGGCCCAGTTCTATGTCCCCTCACTTTCTATTCTTTCTTTTCTTTCTTTTTCTTTCTTTTCTGCTCTTTCTGTTCTCAGGACTAAGCCTCTCCACCCCTGGAAATAATCCAAATATGCTAAGAAATTACAGCCTGCAGGACATGCAGCAGGGCATGCCTTGAATTGCACAGAATGGGCCTTACTTCATGAAATCAGTGGCAAACTCACAGGTTGGGTTAAAACTATGCTTGTCTTCTCCCAGTAATTAATTGTTGGGGGATTAAGCATGAGGTTTTGTGTTTTGAAAGTAAACTAATCCACTGGTGTGAAATGAAGGAGAACAGGCTACTGTCAAGCAGTCTGAAAATAGTGAAAATTAACAGTGTGAGGTGCCACAAGTCACTTACTTTTATGTATATGAATAATGTATCCTCTGTGGGACAGAAGATGAAAATGCCACATAGAAGAGAAAAAAATGTGACCACTGATTTAATGAAAGGAGTAGTTGCACTTTGCCTCACAGCATCTTTTAGCAATTTTATTGCTTGGTAGTGGCTGGGCTATTGCAAGAAAACCCATATTTGAGAACTCATGTGAGGCATGAACCAGGTGTTCTACAGCTTCTGTACTCACAGGGCTAACAGTGGAGAAATATAATTAAAAATCAGAATATGTTGAAATTAAGAAAAAAGGGGGGATTGGGATCTCATAGAATGAGGAAATTACAATTGGGATGACAAAGACTTGCAGAAAACATCCAACCAAGGTCCGAGTACCTCTAGCAAAAAAAACTAATATATTAGTACTGAAAAGAACCCATAATTTAATGAGGTTACTAGAAATAGTAGATCTGAACTATTCTTGTTTCATCCCTCCCTTGCAAGACCTGGTCCAGTTTGTGTCTCTATTTTTTCAGTCTGCTATGGAGAATAGGCAGAGGTGGCCACTGAAAAAGCCATGTGAAAACTCTGATAATTCAATAAGCAGAATATGGTTCTTTTGACATTACAAATCTGCCAGCTTAGGTAAGAGCTTGAAGTGCATTTAGACTGCAGCACCTCCTCAGATAAGCAACAAGTGTCACAGTCTCAGCAGCAGAGAAAGAGCAAAAGGAGCTTAGATGATAAATCCTCAAATCTAGAAGCTTTGCTCTCTAAATGCACAGCAAGCAATTCAAGGGTGCCCAGCTCTTCAAATAAGTCACACTAAGCCGGGAGGGCTTCTGCCCCCCGGCAACTATCAACAGTTCAATATTTTGACTCAGTTTGATCAACTAGTACAGTGCTCAGAAAGGATAAGGTGGGTGATTTGTCAATTCAGATGATTCCATTTGTGCATAGTTTATCTTTCTATTGTCTTAAAAGTTGCAGGTAATTGCCGAAATTCTGAAATTTAACTCATTTAAGAGCCAGATATGGCACTGTTGCAGGGTGCTGTACCGCAGCATGTAGGTATATGCTCCCTGCTTTTATTTGCTTCTCATTTTCACCAAGCACAATATTTTTCCTGGCAGTGACAGAGTTTGATAGTGCTTGGGAAAATGACATCAATGTCCCAGGAAGAGGCAAACACTCGAGTTTGTGTAGCACTTAGAGGGGCTATCGGCTGTATTCTCAGCTGATAGCACCTCCTCCACCCTGTGCCTCCTCCTCTGTTGATGATAATGAGTTTTTGGAGGACAGAGGGGAGTTTTTAAGCTGTGGGTCACATAAGCTATACGGCTGCATAAAGAATGGACTACCATCCAGATCAAGCCTCAGGAAAAAAATAGAATTTAGTCAACAAGCTTCAAGATGCTGAAACGATATTGCTGCAGCTCTGCAATAGCAAACAATATTGTTTTCTGTCCTGTTTTTAGAATGGTTTCTGAATGATTAGACAAGCAATAACGGTGCCGTGGGAGAGTGAGGGAGGGATGGACCTTCTTGACAGTTAGATGGGAGCTACTGAAAGCTGTTTTCATGGATGAATGCGTAAAGAACTAAGGATGTCTGGTAAATGATTTGCCTGCTGAGTTTATTGTATACTATAATTTCACTCTTACTTACAGATGAAGCAGGCCTATCTCGGGAGCTGGTTTACATAGATTTTGGAGCTCTTCGACAGAAACCTTTAGAACCCCAGAAGCCTGGAGAGGTTCTCAAATGGATTCCAGACAAACTAGAGAAGCAGGAGCAACTGAGCTAATCAGAAAGTGCCAGTCTGAGCACTTCGCGGTTATAGAGGGCCTGATTAGCAGCTGACGATTCCAGCCGGAGTCCTGAGCCTTTAGCTGCTCTGAAAATCAGGTCTACGGAGCACGGGAGAGGAGTGACTGTGGTTTGCCGCCGTCCTGCTGGTCCGAGCGGCTTCTCGTGGGACAACGAGGACATCCAGTGGGTTAACGTGTGAATTACAGCAGTATCTCGTAAGTGGAATGAGAGGCTTGAGCCTCAAAAACGTGACTAAAGAGTAAGATCAGGGTAAAGGAAAATACTTTCTCATAAAAAGGTTCTGTCCTATAGTGAGCGGCCTGCTTTGTGCCTCAGCACCTTGTGCTCTTCTCCTCCTGCTATATCCAAAGTTGTTTTCAAATCACTCCTCTTATTAAAGAGAAGAAAAAGATGTTTTGGAGAGCGTTTACAACAGGATCTGCCTTTGATTAACAGTTACACTGGGTGCTTACTTCCCAGGAAGGTTTTATTTATTTACTCTTTTGCTAAAACTGTGAACTCCCTCATCTTCTGCGGCAGCTGAAGGCCCCAACAACCCTAACTGCCTAATTCCTAACTGCAGGGTTAGGAATTCCTGGTCCTGCCACTAATTTCCCTCAGCACATTGTGCATTTCCATCCCTTTGCCTGGTATACACTCGTGCTCCTCAACCCGATATTTGGGGATGGGAACAGACCTGGGGCTGTTCCCAGAATCAACTACCTGAAGCTTAAACTTGATTAGATGACTCTGACATAAGCTACTAGAAGAAGCAAAAGAAGTTGTACAGAGAGGATCACATCATGCTGTCGGAGTGAGGACTTGTCTCCATTGTTTACGATTTCATTTTGTAGCCAGGTGCTGCTAGGTGATCCCAAACCAGCTGCTCTCAAAAACGTTTTTTTTCCTCCCATACCTAATCACTAAGCGGATTTTCTTTCAGACATGTACTTTGATACTTTAATCCCCACCTCATCATCGGCCCTGCACCAGATTGCTTCAATATGCCTTGCACGGAATCACACCTGCCGCCAATCAAGGAACTAAAACTTCAAGCAGAGAGCAGCCATGTGCAGCAGTGCCAGTACCTCCCTTCCCGTTAACATTATTGGCTCTGATTTGCGGGGGGAGGATGTTTTTACCCGAAACGTCCGTTCCCGCCCGCAGCGCCGCCCCGAGCGCCCTGTCAGGGCGTGGTCGCCTCAGCCGGCCCAACGGCCCTGCACGCGGCGTGACGTCACGCCCCGCCCCGCGCTCGCCTCCTCCCACAGCCAGACGCCGGCCCCGCCTCCCGCGCGATAGCCCCGCCCACGACCCGCTCTTCTCTCCTTTGATTGGCCCCGCCGCGACTTGCCCGGCCTCCCTCGAGAAGCTCCTCCCCCTTTCCCCGCCTTCACGCCGTCGCTGCGGTCCTTGCGCCCCGTCTCCCGCTTGTCCCCGCCCCCCTCCTGCCTGCAGCCCAATCGCAAGCGGCGTGCGTTGACCGGCGTCTCCGCCACCCAATGGGCCGCGGGGCCCGCGCACGGCGGGGCGGGGGCGCGGGCGGGCGCGCGCGGGGGAACGACGAGGCGGGAGGGGGAGCGAGAGAGGGGAAGGGGAGGGGCGGGGAGCTCACCGCGGGGTCCCAAATCC
>JAWLRI010000191.1:2770223-2828908 GCA_034781795.1 Crypturellus tataupa | reverse complement strand
CTGCCGGGCGGGAGCGTCCGGAGCGGCTCCCGCCGCGCCGGGCGGCCGCTCCCTCCCTCCCCGCGCTCGGCGCTGGCAGTGCTCGCTAAGATGGCGGACTTCCTGCCGTCGCGCTCCGTGCTCTCGGGCTGCTTCCCGGGCTGCCTGCTGACGAGCGGCGAGGCCGAGCAGCAGCGCAAGTCCAAGGAGATCGACAAGTGCCTCAACCGCGAGAAGACCTACGTGAAGCGCCTCGTCAAGATCCTGCTGCTGGGCGCCGGCGAGAGCGGCAAGTCCACCTTCCTCAAGCAGATGCGCATCATCCACGGCCGCGAGTTCGACCAGAAGGCGCTGCTCGAGTTCCGCGCCACCATCTACGAGAACATCCTCAAGGTGAGCGAGGGCCTCGGGCGGCCGCTCGCGGGGTCGCGGAGGCGGCGCAGGTGCCGCGGGGGGCGAGCGGCTTCTTCCCCCCTCCTCGCCCTCCCGTGGGTTTTGGGGCGGGGGTGAAGGGGCTGCCGAGCCCCCCAGCGCCTCTGCGTTGCCCCCCGAGCGCGGCTGGGGGGAGAGGATCAAAGGCAGCTGCCTGCGAGGGGGCTTGGGGAAGAGCTCGGTGCAGGCCGGAGGAAGGAGGATATAGGTGTGGCCTGCGCGCTCGCTGCAGAAAAGGACGTTGCGAGCATCCTCCAAGGCCGGCCTGCAGGAACGGCAGCATTGGAGGGAGTTTCCATGGTTCTGCGAAGCACCCCGAGCCCGCGGACCTCCAGACGGGCTGAGAAGCACGTTCTCCATATGTGTGTTTTATCCCAGCAAATAGCTATCGCTTGGTAAATCTCCATAATCCATTAGGGTGGCTGGTGCAGGGTGCTATCAAGAGTAGCTTTGAGGCTCAAAGAACTTTGCTCTGATGCCTTTGCGGGAAAGTTTTGCTCATGCAAGTGCTGCAGTGCTGGCCCTGTTGCGTTTCTGTGGTTAGTGGAGAACATAAAAGCTGCTGGTAGAGTCTGCAGGTAGAGCCACTGTCTACAGGCAGCCAAGCAGAATCAGCCGTGACAAATATATTTTTCTGTTGGGAAACAAGTTAGAAGTGAATGGGTCTCTTCATAATATCTTTCCAAAAGAGCTGCTACAGACAGCTCTTTTTTTGTTTGCTTTTTTCTTTTTTTTTTTCTTTTTCTTCTGCCTATCGACAGTAGAGCTGTCTATATGACTCTTATACAGACGTGGATTTGTGAGCCGATTGAAGATTTTATAGAAAACTGAAGGAGAGTGTGCAGGTCAAGGGTAGCAAGAGTTGCTCGTGTATTTTCGATTTGTTCTGAATAGAAGCTTTATATGTGTTTAATAAGTGCACATACACAGAAAGATGGTCCTTGTTTTTAAGAATTCCATTATTCTGCCAAAAGCTTTTGCTTATGTTAGAAGAGGAAAGTTGTTGCTTAGTTTGCTCTCCTGTTCTTAATCCATTTTCAGGAGCAATGCAAAAGATGAAATAATGCTACTAGAAGAGTGAAAACAAAGTACAGAAAAACTCTGTGGCTGCAGGTTTCTTAAGGGATGGACCCGAAGGAGAAATTAAAAAAAAAAAAAAATAGTAGTAGGCGCCGTTAACTGCAAGAATATTGAAACTCGAAAGCTTCTCTTTCAGGAAAGCAGCTATCATCATCTTGTAGCAGGGGAGACAGAGGTATGTACTGGTCTGCTGGCTGACTTTGGGCAAACTTGCAGAACTTGGACTGAAAAACAGGTCTTCAAGACAGCAGCTGGAGTTCTGGTTTCAAGACCGGTACTTACAATGTTGGTTTTGGCCGTGGTCAGCTGAGCATGTTTTCAAGCATTGTAGTCATCAAACTTGAACAACAAACATTCAACAGCGAGCATTAAAATTGATAGGCCATAACTCCCTTTAAAATAGTAATACAGATCAGTGTTTGTTGTTATGTCAGGTTCTCCTTCTAGGTATGTGAACAGCACCTGTCAGGCTGTTAATTTTGGATGGAGGAGGTTCTGCCCATTAGCACCCAATGTATCCATCTGAGGAGTGGCTTGGGGATGGTTGCTATGGAGGAGTATGCATAAATGGGAGAGCAAACAAAGGAAACAAATTTTCTGTTGGGAAGGATGTCCAAGACTCGAGTGCACAGTGAAGGCAGGACATGTTCTATTTGTCTTTTGCGCTTCTGAAAGAAATGTGGTAACACTTCAAAATTCATAGGGAGAAATCAAGTAAGATAAATTTTGAAAAACTGTATTACTAGTGCATGTAGTTTAGGTAATTTGCCTTGTGTCAAAAACTTTTATGTAGAAAAACATTAATTTTGTTGCTTCAGCAACATAACTGCCAGCTGATTTTGACAGCTGCTCTTCCTATAATGATGTATTCAGAATATGGGCTGGTTTTGGTTTATCAGAAAGTTCAGGCTGAGATGGCTATGCATTAGCAATAAATGAAACAGAGATCACTTAAACATTGTGTATGCTGTGTCTTAATCGGATATATAACTTACAAGAAAGTGTGAAAGAGGAGTTTTTTATAATCCAGTATGTGACCAGCATCAAATAAAAATGATCGTATACAGTACATATAAATCAATGTGACCTCATGAGGTACAGCTGCCAGCACCCTGAGCTCCTTTTGCCATATACTTCTCAGCACTGTCAAATAATTCTTCTGTTAAGTCTCTCCAACACAGAGATCTGGGCTAGAAATGCAGTGTAAATCTCTGGGATTAAATGGTCAATTTTCATTTTCCCACCATGACTAAACTGCTCTCTGAATGAGAGAGGGTTGCTATTCTCTCAGCTGTACTTGGTATTTCTAAAGTGCTGGTGCAATAGTACTTGGACAGTACAGAAACCAAGTGAACTGCTTCAGAGAAGACAGCTTGAAACATTTTTTGGAAATACGTATGAATTATCTTAATGTCAGCTTCTCCTTTCTTTTGAATTTGCAGCTTCATATATTTCTAATAACTTGTTGAGTTCATTTCTTGCTCTCTTTTCCTCCATTTCTCACCCTCTACTTTGGGAAACCCTAGTAAGAAAAAACAAAATGCTAAAACTAAGTAAATCTGTGATCCAGAATTTACTTTTCCATTTAGTACAGGTGATGGTTCAGGGCCTTGCTAGCTTTTTCTGGCATTTGCGGGGCAGTCTTCAAATACATTAGTTTTCCTTTGGTTTAAGGTAAATAGTCATTGGTTAACTAGGATTTTGCTTGTTAATCGGGGCTAAGTTTCAAAGTAACTCCTTAGAACTTTTTGATGGTTGAAGTGAAAAGCAGTAGTGTTAATGTCCTGGTATGAGCACACAACACATGGCTTTAGCACACCCACCTCGGAACAGAAAGCGAACAGGACAGGGCTCGCTGCCGCGGCGTGGATTGATGCTGGCTCTTGCTTATATGGAGAACTTTTACCTCCCTGAAGTTTCAAATCTAAGAAATGGCTAATGTTATTGCTGCTAGGAGGTACCAAAACGCTCATGTAGTTCTTGGGAATAATTCTCATCCCATCCAAAACGGATGGGGAGGGACTGCTACTGTACTTGCTGCCTTTGATAACTGTTGAAGAGCTTAGGGATTTAATGAATCGCAGCCCTGATTCCTTTTCTAAGCTGTTTTGGTTGTATTAAGTATGAGAATATCATGCTGCTTGGAAAGAAAGACCTAGTTTAGCTGCATAAGAAAACAATTAAAGTAGTCTGCAACCACCAGGGTGGTACCTGCACCAGCATGTTTAGGAGATTTCAATCTGAAGAGAGGAGAAAAATAGACTTTGAAAAGCCTGGAGAGTAATGTGTTCAGGCTTCTTTTTTTTTTTTTTTTTTTTTTTTTATATATATTTTTTTGTAGTGCTCATGTTCGTGTTAAAATTATTAAGTCCAGCTCAAGGTCTGAGTAGAACTGTGAGTGTTCCCTTGTTATCTGTGGTCTGAATTGTGGTGATTGACGGCAGCCTGGAATTACAGAGGAAAGCACTACGCAGGATATGTGACTTAATTTGTGGACTCTGAATGGCAAAGCAAACAAAAAAAACCTAACATTTTTGAACAAGCTGCATTTTACAGCTGCATTTACAGGATGGCCGATGCCTTTAGTAGCAGTAAAGCCTGGTAAAATGACTAGCCTGTGCCAAAGTCCTTTTTAAGAAGAACTTTGGGACTTCTGCAGTCAATACGAAACCCAAACTGCTGTCGTTTCAGTGCTGATAATCTGTATACCTTGAGTATGTTAAGTAAACGCTTACATTGCATTTACTCCCTCTGGCTACAGCATAGATGTATCTTCCAGAATTGGAGAGGAGGGGAAAGAAAAAGAAAGAAAACTCATTTTCAACCCATGGGCTTCGATCTGGAGAACAGACAAATGCAGTGGTTGGAAAGACCATCAGTGCACTGGGTTATGCGCGCTGAAGTGACCACATTACTTAGGCAATTCTTTATAATGCAAACACATGTCTTCTAATAGCTTAAAATGTGAGGGGGATATGTCTTTTCATTATGTGAATTCTAGCTACTGTTTAAATTGACGCGGCTCCACATTTCCTTGGGTTTGCATACAGATGAATTCAGTAACCCATTAGGAGCTGATAATAATGACAGTCAATCTGTTGCTACAGCGGTGGAATATGGCTTTGCTTAAGTACTTTGTCACAGGACAATATCACTCTCCTCCACTGAGACAGCTCCCTTTAAAAGGAAAGACAAGGAACTGCAGCTAATTAGGAGCTTTTTTCCCCCCATTAAATTAAATGTTTAAGTACAAAGGCTCCTTATGAGAATTTAGTATTTAAATCTGCCTATCTTCACTCTGTGCTTTTTTTCTCTTTAAGTATGAAAACTATTGTTCACAAAATGATTTAAAAACAAAAGAAAAAAAAGCTTTTTGAGTTTTGTTGGTCTTTCTATTCCAGCTTCGTATAACCGATTAAATATAACAATTTCCTTTTGTTGTGTTTTGTCTTAAATCTCAATTCTGTTAATTTTGTGAATCTCTTCACGTTAGGGTGTATCTTGATTGGGCTAGAAGAGAAGTCTGTCTTCATGGTGGACGGGAGGAGAGTAGTGGTCAATAGGAGGGATAAATATATATATATATATATTTTTTTTCTTCCCAAATAGAGCTTACAGTGTGCTTGTGATGTACTCGCTAGTCTTGCAGAACATGAGTTAGTCCCTGGAGACTGCAGACAGACTTTGATGTTTTCCAGACAAAACTTTAGTCACTTGCGTGACTAAATTTGGGAGGTTGCTGTATATTCAATTGGTTGAATATACATATATATTTTTATAATTAACTTGGAAGCTGTATTGGCAAAGAAATTTTCTAATTGTGTGACTAGAAATGCTTACAAGAAAACTCTGGAGTGAAGGCAAACTAACACATTTTAACAAGTGAGATCAGTGTAAATTAGAAAAAGACGGGAAGCAACAGGAAGGAAGAGTATGCTGTGGAGTTTCCAAAGGAGTTTCCTTCATGTACTTTTTTTATTATTTATTTTTCTTTTTCTTGTGCGTGAAGAACTGGTCTTGCCCTAGATCTGGATCCCCCTCCGTTCTGCAGGAATGTAAGATGTTTTCCAAGCCCATCTGCCTGGTAGAGGGGCAGATTGCTGGGAGGGTGATGCAGGGTTGTTTTCAAAACCTGATGAATAGATGGGACGAGTGAATCTCAGCATTGCTGAAAGCACAAAATAGTTATGATCTAGACATTAGCGTGATGATTCCGGGAAATGGAGAAGCTGCTAATGTAATTCTGAAGTCATTCACTTGGGACTGTTTTTAAACACCACCAGGCATCTCCTGTGAGTTTGGTTGTCTCCCTACTTCGTGTCTTGCTGCAAGTGAACCTTGCACTGATGCTGCATTTAGCATCGTCGTGCAGTATTTAGTCGACGACAAGGACTCTGTTCAGAATTCCCAGATAAGCAGGCATCTCTGCTGTTACCAGTTCAGAGATTCAATGGCTAAACCAAATGTTTCTGGAGGTTTGTGCTCTTGTGTGGACTAAATACATGATACTTTGCCTTAGTTTGTCTTTTTTTTTTTTTTTCTTTTCTTTTGGGCTAGAAGGAAAGTCATCTTTGCTGTTTACCCTGCTCTGCCCTAGTTAAACCTTTTTGTTGGCCAACTGGTGTTGATCCCCTTTACCTTTGTGACTGTCTCATCTTACAGTGAACCCAAATAGGTGGTGGAAACTAGTTTTTACTTAAGTGATTAGGCTTTTGGTGGCAGCACGTTGGCTGGATTGACTCATGAGCTAAGAGATATGGCAAAGCCATCCTGTGGGAGAGAGTGGACCCAGGAAAGATGCTCCTCTTGGTGATGCTTAGCTGTTAGACTGACAGACCTCATCTTTAATGGCATAGTGTTCTTTGCTGCTACGAGATTATAACATTTGAGGGAGGTGGATCAAAATAAAGGCACTCCATTACTTTTATGACAGTAAAAATCTGCTTGTCTTCCTGTTAATTTTATTAAGAGTGATCACCCAGGGTTCCAGGGGGAACTTGAAAGGACAGGCATCCTACCTTATTTACAAATACGAATAACTTCATCTTTAAAGCTTGTATTGGTTTTTATTTTTCTTTTAGAATGTTAAGAGACCTATTCTAAAAATACACATAGGTTACATTTTATCATGTTTATTTGCCAGGAAGGCTTGCTGCTGAAGAGGCCAGTCCCATCCATCTATGGCTGTGAGATTCTGCTCCCCTTCTTGTATTGGCACTGGGGATCATGGAGCTGTCGGAGTTTCTTTTGGAGCAGAAAGACTTCCCAGTGCAGTTGAAAGTCTGTGTTCACACAGCTGCCTGCCTGAATCCTGCCCCACTGCACAAAAGATGTGTTAGAAATGTCTCAAGGAGGGAGCACCCTTGATTTATGTTGGTCTCTGAGTTACGATCTCCTGAACTTTACTGATTTCTTGTCAGCAATGCTAAGGAATAACGCCCAGCAAGAGATGCATTTAAATTTCTCTGACTGCAGTGTTACTGTTGGTTTACAGCCACAGGAAATGGCAGTATTGCCCATTAGCTCTCATTTGGAGGCCCCTAATGCAGTACTAAGTACTGAGGTGGCTATTTTTTTTCTCAGCACTTTCTCTTATAATACTAGCATACCTAAGTGATAGGGGTGCTGGACACCTAGGGCTTTGGTATGAGGTTGAACAAGGTCTGATTGCATATAAGGTAGTTTTACTTTAGAATGATTTTGAAAAGGTTAAACATAGGAGACCGTTCTCCCCCAATAAAAGTAGTTCGGCAAGTTATCCCTAGACTTTACTAGAATAATCAGAGCTCTTATCTATTTAAGAGCTTGTGTCTCTCAAACTTATTGTTTCTGTTGTCTGCTTACTGCTTGGCTGGATTATTCTCTTTTGAGTTTGTCTATCTAGCAAATGACAGGTGATTTTAAGAATTATCTTTAGGATAACAAAACCTTTAGCTGTTGGGGTATGTGAGTGATATGAAATATGAATGCTGTGTTTTGTGTAATAGTAACTACTGGTGTAAGATTTTGCTGTCAGCAAACTATTTTTTAGATGCTGTAGTCAAACAGATCTTTTCATGAATCTGTGCTCATGACTGGCTTTAAGTGAAATTAGCTGGTGGTCACCTTTCTAATATCTCCCAAGAACTTTGTTGAAATACATTTAAAGGAAGTTATCAGTAACACCAAAATTATTACTAAAATATGCAAAACTCAATTAACTTTTCCCCAAAGCTAGAACATTCCCAAAAGCAGAGAAGACCAAATATACTTTAATGGGTTCTAGAAATAAAAATTTGTGTGCTTGCCCATAAGAGCTTCATCCAGCTAGTGAGTAGCAAGTACCCTGCTCAGTATGTAGCAGCTGTGCTGCGTCAGGCCAGGGTCCTGTGGTTTTTCCCCAATATAGGGAAGGAGTAGAACACAGCCGCATGGAACCTTCTACCAGTTATTGGAAGCCTTTGGTTTTGGAAACTTCTTCAGCCAGAAGAAGTTCTGAAATGCAATTTATCACTTTTTGGACCTTTCTTCCATGAATTTGTCATAATTGTTTTTTGAGTCTGATTTATACTTTTGGCCAACACTGTGTATAAATGAGTGTTTCTCACTGTGAGGTGTGTAAGGGGGGGGGGGAGAAAAACTTTTAAACAGTCTGCTAGGTAAGTGGTTTTACTAATACTTGTGTAGCAAGAAGAAAAATGAATACTTTTTCTCTCTAGCTGCTTTATGTAATTTTTGATTTCTGTACATTTCTGATCATTGCTGCTGATTTGTCTTTTTCCACTGACTCCCGATTTTCTGCTGTTGCTGTATTTAATGCCTGCTTGTTTAGAAGATACTTCATTAGTTGAATCATTTGTGTCACCTTGTTATTCCTTTTCTATTTGTACTCATTTAGGTTATTTACATGCCCAAGATTTATATGGTGACGTATGTATGTCAATTTACTAGGAAAGAATAGAGAACGCACTGTTTTCCCCTCTAGCTGATGCTTGCTTGTCTTCCAGTATGCTGCTCTTTTGCCATTTTCTACTAGTTGACACCATCATTATCTATAAAGTTTAAACCTTTTCACCTGTGCTTATTCTGCATACTGGATCTCTTGAACTGGTCAGAAACGTTTTTCTTGCATAATTTTTTTTTCTACAGTTTTCCCCCATGTTCCAAGTGTTCCGTGTTCTGAAAAAGTGAATCAGTAGTTTCTTTAGTAATAGAAAATCAGGAGGAGAAAAAATAGACGTAGTGTTGGTTATATTTGCTGTGGAGTGAACCCTAATATAAGTGGTCTAGGGTCGCCCTTCGAGGGAGAATGTGAGAGGGAGGGTGGCCTGTGCAGCAGGACTTGCTTTTTTTATTATATGTGTTTGTGATGCCAGAGTCTAAATTTGGAGTCTAATTTTATTAAATATGTTAAAATATCTTATTTATTCTACAATAAATGGAGATTCTGGGAATTTTAACTAAATTTCATCTTGTAAATGCCGCCTTCTAGGCATCAATAACCCATCCAAATTTAAGCAGTTTTGCATACGGAGAGAATAACTGTCTGTCTCCCATGATAGTCCTTAATTTTCACTCTCTAAATCCCTTAACTACTTTTGTCTCCCTAGAAGGCTGTCATCTGCTAAGCCCTTAGAGCAAACCCACCAGAGCAGAAGTGGTTATTGGTGGCCATGGACTTTTGGAGGGGAACAGGAAGAAGGGTGTGTGTGTGTGTGTTAGTCTTAATAAACTTAATCTTCCTGGGATGCGAGGCTGTAATAAATTCTGTGCATTTGGCCAGTCTTATTTTTAGACTTTAGGTCAGTTGATTCAGTGTATTTTTGGTGTCTTCAGAGGGAATGCCAAGAAGGATTCTTAAAAGCCTGGATCTTTTGCTTCAGTGCCTTTTAGTTAAACCTCCCGTTTCCCTGTTCTGTGCTAAAGTCTTTCAACAGTGAGAATAAACAGGTTGAGCACCTCAGCTACTGTCTTTTTTTTGGACGCTAACTGGAGCTGTGACTTGCTTCAATTCTAGAGGTAGTGGGAAGCAGTAAAAATAAGAGGAACCTGTCTGTACCCACTATTTCAGATTTTAATCTTGACTCTTACTGTTCATAATCATTATCTGTACTTGTCTACAGACTTGCTTCACGTTTATAGAGAATTCAAGGAGAATGATCCTTGGGTAATATGGATATGCTGAGTTTTACATCCAGTTTAAAAATACTGGTATCTGTGTTCGGTCGTCTCGCAAGATGAAGAATAACAACTTTTTCCGTTTGTTTCCTATGGGAGAGATCTGGAAAGTGTTTTGAATGTGCTTCCAGAAAAGGAGCTCCTGGCAACTTGTACTGCCCATTAATTCCTGCTTGAAATGGAGTAAGAATTATCAAATTCTCGTCATGGCAGCCAAAAAGCAACATTAACAGTAACTTTGAAGTGAGAGAGTGATGACATTGGATCTAAATTTGGTGCCTCCTATTTCATTTCATCCTTCTGACATCTGCTTGTGGCATTTATTTCTCCATCTTTGCACAACTGTTAAGTCTGGATTCGTTCTGTTCGGTCTCTTAGTCGCAAATGTTTTGGACTGCCAAGAGCTGAGCTGGAAGAAACCTTGGTTATGTTGGTTTGATGCAAAGCTTTGTGTCATGGTTTGCCTTTGTATATATTCCAAAGCTGGTCTCTTCTACATATTCTGATTGTGAGGGGTGTTTTTGGCCTTGGACACTCCTAATGCATTTCCTATTTTTGAGACTCATTTAGTGTTTAGTGGCAACAGTTTCTCTGAAGCTGTCCAAAAAAAAAGGTGTTGATGCTAGCATGCTCCCCATGGTGAGTCTTACAGCAGTTACTGAATTTTAGTAGGGTCTGAGCTTAGTTCCCTCTCTTACTTAAGGAAGCTTCAAATCTGCATTTCCAAGGAGCTGTAGCCAGTAGATAAGTGACTATTCTGGGACTGGAGCTGTTGCTACACCCTTATTGAAATCCTGTTCTGTGGTTTTCCCCAAACAGATGATGAAACTTTCCTTAACGACAGTCTCTAGAGATCCTGAATATCCCCAGTGGAAGCAGTAAAAAGCAGAGCAACAGTATGGGGAGAAGCACAGAGTTGGAGGTCTGATTTATCTTAATGGGAATTATGTGATGCTGACATCATTCTTTTGAGAAGCTCTTAAGGGAGCGCAGTGGCGTCGAGACGATGAAGAGTTAAATGGGCTGCAGAGCTGCAAGGTGGAAAAGCGAGAGGTTAAATGAGAGGGAGATGCTGGAGGGAGGGAGATGGTGTTAGAGCCCGAATGAAGCAGGTGAGAGGTCGGAGCTGGCGTGTGTGGGCTGGAGCGGCTAGTCCAGGAGAGCACTTCATTTAGCCCTTTCTTTTAATAATGCTACTTCTCACCAGCGAGAAGCAGCCTCGCTGTTCACGGATCCAGAAATAGCAGTGTTCCTTCGCTCTCTGTTTCTGCAATGTTTTGGAAAAATCGGATGTTTAAGTTCCCTGCGGGGTGGGGAGTGATGCTTACTTTGAATTCTACCCATGCATGTGAAGTTGGGAGATGTGGTGCAGACATCTGCAGTTCAGAAGGACAACCTTGCAAGTTGTTTTGTTCCTCAGGTTTATATTTGTAGACACCGTTCAAATAAAGGAGATCTACTGACCCCTGATAAAGGGCTAGAGTCTGTGATGGGGCATGTGGGGGGCTTTTGCTCTGTTAATTCACTTCTACTTGCAAATGTTCAATTTCAGTCTTTTCATGATATCATGGAAATTTAGTCTACCCACCATTATAGAAATAAGGTAATAATCATTGACAAATCCAAAATATTTACACTTTGAGAGAACTGCACTTCAGGATTGTCCTCACAATTTTGATGGCTTAAGATACACTCCCAAAACTAGTCCTGTGATCTGCAGGTTCAGATGAATGGCCATGGAAAAGAACGTCAGTTCTGTTTTTTATTTTCTTGTTTTCATAAACTGTTCAACTGAAATATCAACAAATGTGGAAAAAGTCTAACGTAGCCTGCAAATTTTACTTGCGAATTAGGTGGTGCTTGACAGCATCGCCTAACAACTTACTAAGCTGCTAACAGATGTTTCCATTAAGTTGGTGCTTACTGCTGGGAAATAACTATTTCCCATCCAAGACTGTTAAGCACAGAAGGTAACCATTTAACTGAAGGTACTTCAGCAGAAGATGCTTATTTAGAGCAAGTCTTAGACCCTGAAAACTTGAATAGGTTCGTTTTCATAAACTGTGGTTTAGGGAGTCCAAGTGGAATGTGTCAAAATCATTCTTTGCAGCAAGATACTTTAAGGATCTTGTTTTGGTATTGCTAAATTTTTGTACCTAGAGGCTTACCTAATTGCCAGTTGTATATTGAACTGTAGATTATTACATTTTTGCAAGTCTAGATGCTCAAACAAACCCCTATAATCAATTACTTTATTCCACTGCAATATGTTGAATGTTTTTTCAAAAGTGTTTCCTTTTTAATGGTCTTTGGTCTTCTTTCTTTCAAAAGCTAGTGTTTCATTACTGACACCTAAATCCAAAGGCAAAGAACGGTATGGAAGTATCTTGCCCAATTAAAAGTACAGCCGTGGGCTAAGATCATATGTTGTTCCCAGGCGCTTTTCTCATGTATTTCATGTTTACCTTTATCTGTTTCTACTATACTTTGTTTTACTGCCAGTATTTTTTCCACTAGGAATATATGGTGACTGAGTTCCTTACGCAAGTAAGCTCTTAGTGTTACTTTTGGTGAAGGTATTGCAATAAACAATATTTATGACTCTCTCCTGTGTTCAGTCTAGCCAGAATAGTGCCACAAAGTGAGTTTCAAGTACCTCCTACTCCCTGTTCCTTCACAGGTTCATATTTTTAACACCAACTTTCTTATCTGAATCATTCTAGGGCTGCAGGGTTCTGGTTGATGCACGGGATAAGCTGGGGATCCCTTGGCAATTCACCGAGAATGAGAAGCACGGAATGTTTTTGATGGCTTTTGAGAACAAAGCTGGAATGGCCATCGAGCCTGCCACCTTCCAGCTCTACGTCCCAGCCCTGAGCGCGCTGTGGAGGGACTCGGGAATCAAGGAAGCCTTTAGCCGTCGCAGCGAATATCAGCTGGTGAGTATATCCATCTGCATGGTGTACTAAACACTTTTGTAACAAAGTCTCGCTCTGTATAAATACCTCCTCATCCAAAAGACTGTTTGTTGCATACAATGTCTAGCCATCCTTTGGGCAGCAGTAATGCTTCTTAATTGCACTAATGCTGTAAATCTGAACACTTCGGCAGCAGAAACAAGTGGTAATTGGAGCCAAACTTGAAAAACTACATGGCAATAAGAGGGAGTGGAAAAGTGCATGACTGGATAAACTGGAAGAGCAAGAGGAACCAAAGAAAAAAAGGCAGGAATTGGTTGAACTAAAAATATTTTAGCAGCTCAGGAGGTCTGTTCATAGCAGGTCACTGATGAAGGCACACTTAATTTGTAACTTCCCAGTCCTGCCAGCTTGCACTGTATTGATACTGGCAAACTGCTGCTGCGTGCAGGGCTTTTGAAGTGAATGCAACACCCGTTCAGGCTGTTGCTATCGGCCTGTTCCTTTCCATCCTAATGTCTGGACATCAGGAGAAGTGAAATCTGGACAAGCAACTGAAAGATGACAGTGAGGTTAGAGGAAAATTGTGGTATCTTCCTTTCTTGCTTGCTCTTAGGTTTTCATGCTCTAATGCCAAGGTAGCTGTTTCTGGTATGGAGTATGTTTCTGACAGCTGTTTGTATTCTATTCTTTTTCCTTCTCCTAAAGAAGGATTTTTTTTTTTTTTTTTTAATATG
Source organism: Crypturellus tataupa (assembly GCA_034781795.1). Classification (NCBI taxonomy): domain Eukaryota; kingdom Metazoa; phylum Chordata; class Aves; order Tinamiformes; family Tinamidae; genus Crypturellus; species Crypturellus tataupa. Next base: position 2,815,605 of record JAWLRI010000191.1, on the reverse strand, counting down.
GAACTTTGTAAGGTAACCAAAACTCAAGGATGTTAGAGGGTACAAAATTGTGTTTCTTGCCTAATGTGCATCTCTACAATAGTCAGGGAAGGAAACTTACTACTTTGTGGCTGAGACTGAGTTTGTATTTTAGGGTTTCAAACAAAATAAACCCAATGGTAATGGAGGTGATGCCTCTCCAATTGACACTGAATCTTTTATGAAAGTTACGTTTTCTAAAAGAACTGTGGTTGGAGAGGAGACTCCAAAATACATTCTCTGCAGTTTTCTTAAGCAATCGACTCCAAAATACATTCTCTGCAATTTTCTTAAACAATCAGTAGAAGTGCTATGTGAATTACTAGAAACAAACTGCTGTGCTTTAGGACTTAAATCTTGGATTCTCCTTTACTCATCTACAGTTTTTGATTCTGTGGTTTTGGATTACTTTTTGTACTTCTGAGACCTGGAATAGGGGACTGATTCTTATTGTGTGGGTGGAAGTTGTTCACCATTTTGCAGTAAAGAAGGAAATCATCAGTCTAAACTAGTATTAGTTTCTATACACCTTGGATTCAAGAAGAGCAGGCAGTTAAACATAATAGTGAGGGTAATGCAGCACCATCACGTACCTGTGCTCTATAGTAGTATTTCTTTGATTTGTTTTTCTTTCTCTGAGTTAACACTAGATTTTCTCTTCTAAACATGTACTCATACTTAATGACACTTAGACTTGTCTAGCAGCTTTAAAAGGAAAACAGAATAACCTTGCCTGTTTTCTTTTGGAGTCACATGTGCTTTTATGTTCAGAAGTGCAAGAATATTCTTTACCTTCTGTCTCATGTGATCTTGGTGAAGTTTCTTAAAACTAATTGCATGTCATTCAATTAGTTGAAAAATTCAGTAGTGTAATTCAAACACATTTCATGTCTAAAAGTTTACAGCAGAAATGGCAGCATTCTTTCTGTCTTGTTTTTTAGATTTAAATGGAATAATTAGAATTGATGGAATAGCTACAAGTGATATTAAAATGAACACTAGTATTTTTATCTCTGTTTCCTGCTGGTAGGATTTGTCATCTATGAAGGCTTTGTTTGATCTTTGCAGTTGTCAGTATTGTATTACTTTTTCTGGAGTTCCTAACCCTGAAAGTAAAGTTGTGCTGCTGCTTCTTAAATGTCTTAAATTCCTAGATTTAGAACAACTTTTTTAAAAAATGACTGAAGAAAACTTATTTGGGTTGACTGGTTTGGTTTCTATTTTGTTTTTGTTTTTTTTTAGCCTCTTAGTGTAGTGTAGTCTTTGATAATGCATAGTAATATCTGAGGAGCCATTACCTCCAGTTAGCAACCAATTTGACTGGCTATTTTACTTCCCTGTTCTGTGGAACAAGGTACTTGTGAATGCAACTGAGTATCACATTTACTAGTTCTTCGAAGGGAGTATGGGATGATTTCTATTTCTTCCATTTCAATTTACCTATATGATTTAACTTACTAGTTAGATTATTTGTTTCATCTCAAGCATTTGTAGCCAAAGAGCAGGGCTCTGCCATTCCAAGTACTGTTCAGGGCAGAACAAAAACATGGGCCCTGCCACGTGGAAACTCAGTTTAGCATGAGATAACTACTAAGAGAATCTAGTACAATAAGCAGTAGTAACTGTATTGGCAGCATGTTAAGAACTTTATTTTTCTGGGAAACGCAATGTCTGAGAAAGGGTTTTGTTTTTTTTTAAGGAGCGATTCAGATTAGGATCGTGTGGGAGGTTCTTCCCCATACCGGTTAGCAATAAAATTGCATCAAACTGGAAAAAAAAAATGTCCAGTTTGAATAAATAGCATTCCAAGTCCAGTAAGCCTACCTCTGTGTTTCTGGCTTCGAGTGCATGATTTAAACAGGAAATACCAAAATATAATAGAAAAGCACACCCAAACCCCACAAAAGCCAGACATCCAGGCTTGCAAGCGATCGTATACTGGGCTGTCGTCTTCAGCACCATGGTGGTGTGTTCCAGCATGCTACTTTTTGCCTGGCATTCATAAGCTGTTTAACGTTACATTGAAACTTCTGCAGGCCCCAGAGATCTCAACTTGTAGGCACGGTATCACTGAACTATTGAGCAAAACCCCCCTGTTTTTAACTCAGTCCTGTTGCTTGCCTCATGGCAGCTATGACTTCCTGGGTTTTGTTATTTCCATGCAGGCTGTGTCACCAGGAGATGATGAAAATACTTTGATTGTGAATAAAAAGTACTTTATTGCATAAACGTTTCATGAATTTAATAGGCTGATTTCATAGATATAGATGCTAGTTTTGGCTTCATGGCAAAACAGATTTTTCATTTCAATAACTTGAGCAAGTTTCCATGCTTCACTTCTAGATTCAGCAAACCTTTGGTTCTCCAAGGTAGACAGTTTGTAGGTGACTAGAAGCACTTTAGATTCTTTAAAATATGTTAAAAACTGCATAGTTCCGTACAGAAAATCCAAGGACATGCCTTATTTATAACTGCATATAATGTGTATCCACCCATATATCCAGTTTACCATTTAGTTTAAATGTTGCCTCCATGCAGACTGGTGTAAATTAATAGAAGGCGCCTGTACTAAACTTTGAAAAATAACTCTTTACTGATTTACTTGAGGCTAAATAACTGCTGCGTATCAGCACTTTTTCGTATTTTAAATGAGCGATTAAATGGAATATACTCGGTTCAAACAATTTATTATCTTTATACTTGTCTTAAAATCATTATCATTTAAGTCACCATCATTAAAATCATCATTACACTGGTATGATTTTTCTGAAAGCTTCTGAATAGTTTTAAAGTCAAGATCTTGCTCTAACTTCAGATTTTCTTCATCATGGCTTTACAGTCAACACTAACACTTCTAATTATTGCTATTACTTTGACTCCAGCAGTAGCTCTCTAGTTAGCACAGTCCTGGCTTCTAAGGGAACTTTGTGTTCTGCTTTGGAACCGTCTGTATTTCTTCAGGAAGTTGTGTGACTTGATAAAAATAAATAAAACAAGTATGTTGTGTTAGTCGAGTTCAGCTGAAAATTGCTGTGTGCAGGTGCCTTCCTAAGGTCTGTAATGCTAAACATAACGACTGACAGAGCAGTAGAGAACTTGTGGAAAGCAAATGGCTCCGGCCGTAACCTCCCACAATCTGGAAGCTTTTTTGCCGGCACTGCAGAAGCTGCCTGTGGGCAGCGCAGTGTTTTCTGCTTCGTATTCAGGGCCCAGAAGGGCTGGCTGCAAATCCCTGTCTGGGGCTTTGAGCCCTTCAGAAATGAGTGGGTGGATCTGCAGGATGGCAGGGGGGTTGTTTGGTGTTTGCTTTGCAGTCTGTCTTGGAGCAGCCTGAGCAATTCCCGTGGCTTTTCCCAACCGTCCCCTCCCCAGCCCGTCCCCACCAGCGCAAGCTCCTCCGCCGCTTGTGCGCAAGCCAAGTAGTGCAGGGACAAAAGCCTCTTTGTGCTCTTGGTTACATTGTCAAGTCTCTGTCCTCTTTTTTAACGTCTGGGATAGGAATGTCTTTGTAATCACTGTGCGATATTCCTTCCTCTCCCTTGCCCTCATTATCTTCTCCCATTTTGTATCCAAATGGCAGAAAGGAATACATTTATCGCATGTCTGACAAAGCTCTCTAGCAGTTGCTCTCTCCCAAGTTGCCTTGGATATTTTGGGCAACTGGATGTCGTTCTGCCTCGCCAGCAGATGGAGACAAATTCCCTTTCGAGTGATTTCCCCTTTTAAAGGAAACTGGGATTTTGGGAGAGCTACTTATGGCCTAGCTGAAAGGAGGGAAGCTTCTTCAAGTGGAGTCTATTAGCATTATCTGGGTATATTTGGGAGTTTGAGGGAATGTACTGCAATAATCCTCAAACTCCTTTGCACTCATAAATAATGAGACGGAGGAATTACCAGTTTTTCCAATATCTACACCTGACTACCATTAGCTACACTGGAGAGATGCTGCACTTGGTGGTGTTTGTGGGGAGGCAGAGGGGGGAAAGGTAAGGAACAACCTGCACTTATAGCAATTTTGGGAAGGGGAGAGAAGGGAATTGCATTTCCATACAGCCAGAAAAGTCACATCAAGGGCACTGGACAAAGTTGCATAATGTCATGGTTCTCTAGCAGTGACAGGAGATAGCAGCAGATTTATGCCAATTTATGCACTGGAAGTGCTTCAGGGTCGGGTAGTAAATCACAAATGTTGCCCAAGCAAAAATGAGATGTTACAGAACTAGTTTTCTCTGAAAGGAAAAGGAGCAACAACTGCTGTCTTCATTAGATAAGCAGAAATGTGTTTTTTTTTTCAGCAGGCAATTTCATGCATCAAGTCACCAATTCTATGCCATGACCATTAAGAAGCATTCACTTTCATTTTTATGTGGCCAGACAAACATAAAAACAACTCAGCTGAGGTCAGTTGCTTTTTGACTGCTTGCAGTTTGGTGTGTATTCTGTAGTCATGGAGAAAGATAGGCCAAATAGGGCTTTTCAAGCAAGAAAAGGATACTTCCAAGCTGTAAGAAAAGGATACTTCCAGCTTAGTCAGAACTGATACATATTGTGGGCTGATGCGGCTAACAGAACAAAAGGTAACAGTGAGCTGGTTTCAAAGGAATTATCTGGCTTCATGAATCATTTGTAAAGTAAAATTGACATTATTTTATCAGGTTACTTGTTTTAAAATATAACTACTGTTTTTTATACTTTTTTTTCTTAATACCTATCCTATCTTCTCCCAGTCAAGTCCATATCTTTGCTTTATTCTTGCTGCTCCCCTTCAAAATACAAAGTCTTTTGGCTCTGTAACCAGATATTGTAGGAGTTCTTTAACTTCTCTTTAGCACAAATCATCTTCTCATCCCTTAATGATTGGTAGGGCTGCTTAATCAAAACTCCTCAGCCTGTTTGCAGTTAAGACCCTTGTGGCACCTTGTTAACATGCAGCCAGGCTCTGGTTTCTGGTTTGTATTTGCAGATACTCAACTGCTAATCATACAGAAGAGAGCGTAGTCATCCAGGAAGGCTACAAATATATGTTTTAATGCACTTATTCTTAATATGCAAAATATATTTCATGACTACAGCACCAGTTTAAATTTAATCTGGCTGCTGTTACTATTGATTAAATAGTTTCTACTATTTTAATCGATCAAAGAATTGACTCTGTTAACATGAAGCAGCAGTTCCTGAGAGGGAAGTAAGAGGTTTGCAAATATAGACAAAAAACTTACTACTGTGTCTGTAGTTATTTTTAGATCTCTGAACAGGGAATTGTGTGGAACACTTCCAGTAATACTTCACATAGAAAGAGCCTGCGCAGCCTTGGATGTTGGAATACTCTGGAAAATGCTTTAAAGTCTCTTCCTTTTTGATCGATTCACCATTCTGTCTTTGAGGCATTTTTAAAAGGGCAGGAGTCAGACTCCCTTATGAGTTGACTGTGGGTTTATTTTCCAAACAGTCTTGAAGTAAATCTAGCTGAATTTTGGCTGGCAGAACAGATGCAGCATGTTGGGAATCTTGCACGGTTAAGAGCCTGCTCCTTGTCCGAGTGCACCTTTCTTGTTGCATCTTCCTCACGCAGGGATGTGCTGATGACTTCAGCGCTGCCCAGGCTGCCAGCTCCATGTTTTGGGCAATATGAAGCGAGGCATCAGTCACTCCCACGAGCTCTTGCTGCAGAGCGTGCCAGCTGCTGCCCAAGAATTGCCAGCATGACAGTAATGCAAGATGATCCGGGCTTAGGCTGCATAACTGCTGCTGTGTCTGGGAGGGTGTATTTACACGTAGCAGCCTTTAACTACCTCTGTAAGCCAGGTAAGACTGAAAGCTGGGGCAGCAAAACACAGCACTGACTTGACATGAGAAATAAACGTCTTGTGAAGTGGTATGTTAAATGAAATCTACAGTAGTGGGCACTATTTTATCAGAATTCTGCAGTTTGCTTTAGTAGACATTGCTTGAAGCATTAAGTAAAAAATTCCAACTAATCATTTCTCTTAAAATCAAAATTAAATTTAGCCTTGGCATCACATCTAAGCATTTCATCCTCCTCTTCCACCATAAAATGCACACTGCAACACCAAAATGTAGGAGAATTTACCTCCAGTATCAGCTTAATGCACTTGCTAAGGACTGTTCAGGAAGTACCACGTGACAAATCAAGCCCAGCTTCTACGATCAGCCATAAAACAAAAATAAACTCTTCTAAATCACTGTTTAAATATGAGCTTACACAAGAGACTATGAACGTTGCTTATTTTGTAAGGATGATTTTTTTCCGAGCTGTGAAGCTTGCATATTTCATCAGTGAACTCCACTGGGGCCTGACCAGAGCTGGTGAGACGTACAAAGGAAATGGCCACGCTGCTCCTAGTGCCAGCATGGGAAATCTTGTTGCCATTTAATGCACGTAATTAGGTCTAGGCAGTAACTCTTTGCCAAGCTGCTTTGAGCCTTGCTTGGTTATTTCTAGTTTGCATAACGCCAGTGCAGCTGAATTACTGCTGAGGAAGTTCTGTAGTTTTTTTTTTTTTTTTCTAGCTTTGCATGGAACACGTGACAGAAAATTTCAGGGGAACATTGCTGTGTTGGTAGTACAGCTGCAAGCCAAACTCTTTCTTGTTGTTATCCATCCTGGATATTATGTCCTAATGCAATGTTAAAATGCTAAAAATTAATGGGAAGGATTTTTTAAAGGTAGTTATGAAACTGAGGTAAGTAAATAGGCCAGTCCTAAGTTTAGTGGTTACAGTTAGGAAACAGTAGTGCTATATGACTTAAACTTGCCCTAAAATTTACCCCTCATTTGTTTTATTTCTTTTTTTTTTAAGGGTTTGTGATTCTATTTTGATCTGGTTTAGTTATCTTAGAATTGTGAAACTGTGGGTTAGTTTAAAATAAGTTGTCCTAACTTAAAGGATCATTAACTTGCAGTCTGCCTCTGTGTTGCTTGAATAATATTGTGTTTTGGACTTATGGGTGTAATTACAAAAATGTTTCTGTTTGGTTAAATATTGAAGTAAGGTAGGATGGCAATTACGTGCTAAAAATCTACATTTAAATTCATAGTTCTATTCTGTCCTCTAATCCATGAGATCTTGAAGGTTTATAGCCAGGTTATATGGTTCAACTCATCTTTGTACAACAGAAGTAGCTAATTGCTTGTTGAAGTGTAATACTGCAGAGCATTGGGGCTGGTCTGTTGTAGGAGGGATTAGCTGTTGCAGTCCTTGGCTCCTTAATCCTGTCTCTAAGACCAAACAGGAAAACTTTTCAGATCAAAGTCTCAAGTTAGAACACTCAAACAAAAGTGCCATTTTTATTAGAGGTGAGTGTTAGTAACTTAGTTTGTGTGTTATTGAAAATTACATGTAACATCTAGTAAAACTCAGCTGAGAATATTTATACAAAGCTCTGGCTAATATTGGCTAATATTCTATAGATGCAAACTGACAAGTGCTGGAAATTCAATGCTCTGACTCCTAAAATATTGCAGATATAGCAGAAGTTTAAATGAGATGTGTAAACAGGCCTGCTGCCACCAAACTTCTTGAGCTGAATTCTTGCTGTTTGCCGCTTGTGTGCTGGGGCAGTCTGATATTCAAATTCAGGACTAAACTGCAACGAAAGCCAGAGTTGAGGCTCCCTTCATCACACCTGGGAAGTGTCTTTGGCCTTATCTATCACCTGAACCAAGGAATGTTTCACTTACTGTTTTGCCATAAGCGCCATTGAACAACAGATAAGAAGAGCTTGCATCTTCTTCAGCCTTCAGTAAAGTAGGTTGGATTCAAAACCATTTAGGAGATCAAGCTAGGAAATAATTTTTCACTGAAAACCATTTTAAATTCTAGGAAAATCTACTTGTATAGCAGAGTACCTATTAGATATTTGTAAATGATTTCTACTGTTGGAGAGAAAAAAATAAGAACTTCAGGACTGTTTCTCATAACTTACAGCTGCTTCAAAATACTGCAAAGGGAAAAATGTTGAAGAACAGCAATTTATTAAGTACATACAAGAAGTCTGGACCAAGGATTGAAGCATAGCATACTAAGCACTCCGTAGAAAAATAAATGAATTCCTGCCAGGGATTGTTCTTGATATTTGATTATGACAAAAAGTGTTATTAGAATTGTGCTCTGCATGGTCTGAGGAGGGTAAGTTGGAAAGTAACGACAGATCATATACAGTAAATAAAAGTGGTTAAAAAGAAATTGATAGGCCTACTATATGGGAAGCCAGCAAGGCTTTGAATAAAACAAATAGAAGAAGTCCTGTGCTACTGACTCATCTAGTTTTCTGTATGGCAAATTCTTTCTCATCTACATCCTATTTTTCTTTAGTCTTTTTTCTTTTTGATCTGAAGCCTGAGGCAAAATCACTTCTAAGGTTATGAAATGTACAGTGTATTCTTGCACTGCATTAATGCCCCGATGTCTATGGTTTCCAGTGAGTTGAAATTTCAACTTTGTGTGGTCCTGCTTCTTAACTTTAGCTTCTTGGAGGTAGATAAAAAGCCTCGTATTTTTGTGGCACTGTGTAAGCCTGTCTGTAGGAGTTTCTGCTTTTGGCCCTTGGATGCCAAAAAATCTCGACTGTATTTTTGGTGTGGTTAAAGTGGATGAGAGAAACAACTTCATAGATACAGCTCCCATGTTGAAAATGCATTACCATCATTTGCATCTTGCCTGATGGTTGGCATTTTTCTAGTCATAATATTTCTTCTTACTCATGTGCATTTTATTAAGAGTAATCATGTTTTTAACTCTTAGTTTACTAGAGAGCTATCTGGGTGTTGCAAAAGACTTGCAGAATAAATGCTTTACTCATCCTTGCCTCTTTCTGTATGTACATGGTAGTGCTTCATGTCAAACCTTCCTGAATACCTAGGGCTCTTATAGTTAGGGCCCCTAACTCTTGTGAATACATGTCACCCTGATTCTGCAAAGAAGCTTTAATTTTATTATGCATAAAATAATTAGAAAAAATACTCAGTATGTCTGTCTTTGCAGAATTGTTGTTCTAAGTCCTAATTAGCGGGACTCCAAATCTTGCAGGACTGTATTGAATATAAGGATTTGTTCAGAGCAAGTACAGCTGTAATTAATCTTTGCATTCCCATCAAGAAATGCTGGCACATGCTGTGAGAAACAAGGAAGGAAACTTTCAGTTCAGGCTGTCTAAGCCAGTACCCAGCTACAGCTAAAAACCACTGGAGTAATCTCTTTATCCCTTTCTAGTGTGCAGGAAAGTTCTGGGCAGAGACAAATCCAATCCAGTAAGCAGACTTTGCCTTTTGATTATGCTCTTTAGTTTCCATGTTCAGAAAGCTTCAAATCGATCTCAGCAATTCAAGAGACTTGGAAATTGGCAGCTCGTCTCCTTACAGGGATTCCCGGTAACGAGGGTATATTCCAGAAGTCTAAGCGAGTAAAGTAGGTTTAAAGGTGCCCTCTTTATGTAACCAGGGAGCCTAATAAACACTTCGCACTGAAATTTGATGCAAGTTGTGCGCTAAAGCAGGAGCAAAGTGTATAGTGTAGTGAGTCTATGCACAGGTTAAAGCTATGGTGGTGCATGAGGATACAGTAACCTGGGAGGGAGGGAAGGTTAGGAGTTGGGGCTTTAACCCCCAAAAGCACTGCCTTTTCCAAAGGGATGTTTAATGATTTTAATGGAATAATGGGTAATTAACTCTTTCTGGCTCTGCTGTGTATGCTCCTTTGTTTTAAGTTATGTAGGATCAAGAACAAGTAAAAAACACAGATGAACTAGTGAGCAAAACCTAAATTCAGACACTAGGTCTGAAGGCCAGTGAGACTTCCTCATGCCAATCTCCTGGATTTATTTATCTATTTAAATGAGAGCAGAGCTGACCAGTTGCATCAAATGAGTCTCAATTCCTCAAAAGATAGGGCCTGGCAGAAAGTTGAAAAGCAAATGCAGGTATGTGATCCTTGAAGACATTAAGCATTGTGCCATACATGAGTTTTGCTTCACTTTGGGCTGTAGTTCTATGATAGTGGAAGTGTTGGTTTAGGAACTCTGCTTTACACTGGTTTTGGTTACCTTGGCACAACTGTTTCTGGAAACTTTGCTGTAAATCGGGAAATTGATCTGGGGCAGTGTCATCTTGCAACCAGCTGTCCGTACAGAGGTAAGGACATGCTGTGGCATCAGTGAGGCAACAAGCAGCTGAGATGGCAAGTGGAAAAGACAAAATCTCCTTAAACTGGTGCATTGTGGAATCCTGTCCGTGCCCGATTGCCCTGATGATACTTCATCCATGCAGTTGTTCCTCTCTTCCATAAGTCTTTCCAGATGGTCAATAACAGTCTGTATCTTGAGGAAACTTCAAAATGTTCATGCTCCACATTTTCAGAGCATCTGTGTGTGTGTGAATATAAGACTCTGTTTCAGTTACTAAGCATAGAGGAGTGAGCAAGAGAAGGAAAGACATAATAATTGACTTAGGTCTTTTGAGTTTATCTGAAGTTATAGTTGCGCAGCTTCATCTTGTGGCTTTACAAGGATGAAATGGAGGCTTTCGTAATTAGATGGCTTAAGGGCACATCTGAACATGGAATTGCTCCAGCAAGTCTCTAGAGGTTCCATTCTGCCACAAACTGACCAGATGGTAATTGAACATTAGCAGAGGAAACAGAGCTGTGAAGTTACCTTCTCAAAGCAGAAGATGAGGTTTTGTTAACTACCTTGCAACTCCTATTTTTGAAGCCATGCAAGCTGGAGAGTGTTTCTGTGTTACCAAGGCAGAAGGCAGCATGATCTCTGTCTTCTCATTAGTTTGCACCTATACTTAAGCTCTCTGAAGTGAACATAATTTGCTGAATTATTTACTTAGTATTTAGGTGGGGGAAAACTTCTTGGAAACATCATGCCAGATTTTCTGTTTGAGAAGGTGGAGAACATGTTGCTCTGAGGTAATTTATTGACACCTTTCAAATGTCTCCTCTGTATACAACGCAGATTCCTGCAGTGCAGACTGTGGCAGACTTGTGCTTCGTTTGGCTTCACGCCTGAACAAACTGCTGGTGTTTGTCCTTAGAAGGTCTGCTCTCCACCCCACCCCCAGAACCTCTTCATTTGACTTGCTTTCCTTGATACTCACTTGATCCTACTTTGGAAAACTCAGTGAAATCTTAATCTGAAAAAATTGTGGTTTGATGATGGTCTCTTTCCCATTTAAATCTGTTTCTGACTTTTGTATGTTTAAGATGTTGATCCATCTAATTTCAATTTCAGAGTACAGTAGGAGTGAATCAGTAATGGTGTTAGGTGTGGATTTATTGGGTGGGAGGCAAAAGAAGAAATTCCTCGGCCCTTTTTTCCCTGCCTTTTTTCCCAGCCCTGCGTATGCACTCTAGGTGTGATCAAATGGCTCTGCACAGTTCCACAGGATATGATCTGGGCTTTAATTAGGGTTTTCTTATAGCCTAATCTGCTGAACAGCTTGCAGAATTTTGTTAAACCTTCTTCACCTTCCACTGTGGCTTGTTGAAATAACCCGTATGGATGAGGCCCTAAGTATGGAGACTAAATCACTTGCTCCAAATCAATTATTTAACATACTGTTTACTTTCTTTAGGTTGGTTTTAAGGTTTTTACAGTACTTGGCTTGTATAAAGCATTTCAGTGAGAGGAGTTTCCTCCATGTAAGTTATTTTTAATGAGTCAGAGCTCCAGCGTAGTAGCTTTATGATGACTGGGGATTGTGTCAAGGGACATAGGAACACATGAGAATAGGACTGCTAAAGGAGTTAATGTGCTTTCCAGCCCTACCTCACCCATGATGGATTTTGAGTCTTCAGTCAAGGATAATGGATCTTTTAAAGAATCGGGGCTTGAACAGTTGTAGTTTTCAGCCAGGTATGACCAGGTAAATTCATTTCAGTTTTGATTTTGTAAGTGAAATTAATGATACAAATGATGCAGTAGGATGAACTAAAAAATGCAGGGAAACAGATTCTGAGCAATCTTGTGATTCAGAACAAGTTCTGAAATGAACCAATAGAACTTTAAGTTACTAAAAATTTTCATGCTAGAACTTTAGTAGTAAGTAAGGACGTATTTTGAAAAAATTCTCCCATCATGATAAGCTACAGTAAGGGAGAGAATATTTGAAATCATTCATAGGCAATGACTGGGTATATTTAAGTAAAAGGTATTTTGAGAAAATGACCCTAAATTAGATCACAAAGCAAACTTGACTGTGAATGGAAACTAAGGTCTATTTCAGATCACTGAGGGTTGCAAGAAGTTCGTTATCACTCATCTGCTGTGTTGTCACTGGCCCTGGAGCAGGAGACATGAGGTTAGAGGGAGGGCAGTCGTTGAGTGAATCCCTCTCTCTCAAATCCAACGTGTAGCTGTGAACTAATGCAGTAAGTGTTCTTGGCATATGGCACGATAAAAATTTGTCATCGCTGGTCAAGGCATTTTACAGGGGCACATAATGGTCAGACCTGCTAGATAGCACGTGATGGTCAAACTTACTAGAGAGCAATGCCCATGTCAGTCGGGGAGTGAGTGACTGTATGATGTGGCTGTTGCTTAGCTGGGCTGCTGGGAGAATATGCTAGAAAAAATAGTAAGATTAGATTGATTTGAAAAGCCACTGGGGAAGCAAGCATGGTAAGAACTGACACAAACAGTGAGCTTTGTAGTCCAAATTTGTTTTATCTTTTAGAACTAACAAATCTCAAGCTATTATTGAAAAGGGCGTGGCTACTCCTTTCTAGGGCAAATGAGATATTTCTAGAACAAGTAGATGGAAACTAGGTTGAGGAGTCCCCAAAGACTTGCAAGTCTTGCATTTGATATCGTTCAGCCTATTGAGACCTGAAGATAGTGTGCATGGTGTACAACTTCAAAGAAGAGTGTTAAGCACATTGCAGTGTTTTTCTGCACTCCAGAGTCCATACACTTAAATTGCTTTTAAGGGAAAGAAACTTTTAAATAGCATACCCCAGTGTAATTAAACACTACTTAGCATTTTATTTTGCTTTCCCCCTAAAATCTAACCCATTTCAAATACTGACCAGCTTTCTGAATCTTGCAAGATCATCATTTTAGTGCATGTTTCATTTAAATACCTCCTAGTTGTTTGCACGCAGACAAAATGTTTCAAAGAAAATGGGAAAATTAGTTTTTAAAATCTCTTAAATAAGGACAAGAGATAAATAGACTCTAGTCTTTGTCTTAACACAAACATCTTAACATCTTAACACAAACAGACAAATTTCAATAAGACATTTCCGAGCTGGTATTTTCAGAACCATCTAAGCTGAACCATTGTGACACTTTGCAGCAAATACATTGGTGTAAAAGTGGAGTAGAAAGAGTTCTCCAAGATACTCAAGGTTATGTCTGCTGTAAATGCATTCTAGTTGCTTAGCTTTCCAGCTGGCTGATTGCCATGGAAAAGTCCAAGCTCAACATTCTCTCATGGCTGGTGTTAGCTGTGTTTTTTTTTTTTTTTTTTTTTTTCCCAGCCCACAAGATTTAAGATATTTATTTCCCATTCCTTTATCTGATAAGATTTGAAAAGGAAACTCACTGGTAAACTTGTGATTTAGTCTTAATTGAATAGATGAGATTAATTTGTAAGGTAGCACTTTCTTGTCAGTGACTTTTGTAGTTCTACAGATGTCTTCTGTAAACTGTGCAAATTTCAGGTTTGTATGCAGAGCTGCTGAAACCAAAGCGTGGGACTAGGGTCACTTAATGTGATTATACAGCTTCCTGCGGGCTGGCAAAAACATCCAATTGCTTCTGAATTCTGATGCATTTGCTGGAAATGCGCATTTTTGCATGGCAAATGTCCACTAAGAACAAATAGGATAATTTTGTATTAATTGAGCTGGATTGTGGAAGCACCTTTTACAGCTCTGGATTTTGTTAACTTAAGGCAAGATTGCTGCTTTCTGTTGTCTTCCCTTACGCGTTTTGCCTGACTGTGCTCAGCATCAGAAGTGGAATTGGCAGCGTTAGCTCAGCCTCGCGCAGAACCTCCGGTGTCCGAGATGAAAGGGCTCGCGCAGTAATTTTAGACAATGATTCGCTTGGGCAGTTGGCAGGGAAACAGGAAGGAATCCTTTCATGGGACACTTAAGACTCGCTCCCTCATCCCCTCGTGCCAGGATGAGTGGGTGAGCTGTGCGCTTTGCTGAGACTGGATACAGTTGGATCTAGGCTGTTCTTAGCGCGCGTATTTGAGCCAAACAGACAAAATTATTAACATAGTATCAGGAGTAATTCATCTACTGTACATTCTGTGGGTGTAGAAATGCCTGGAATTTCAGGAAAAGAGTGATTTGTTTTCTTGCAACACTTCTGAAAAGAGTTACTGGTTTTAATTGTTTTAAAAACAACCGTATCTGCATAGGGAGCCAACGTATGTAGGAGTTGCTCCACATCAGCCGCAAGAACTCTGTTTCTGTTAACAGGGTTTTGCAGATGTCAGACCGAAATTCCATTCGGTCACAGGGATCTACACTTCTTATTGCTGAGATGCATATTCAGATTAGCCTAGTGTTTCTGGGAAAATAAAATAAAATAAACAATTACTTTCTTTTCGCGTGCCATAGAGCATACGATATCAAAAGCCAGGAGGAGGCTGTAGAATTGGTTAGATGAACAGATTTTTGTATTGCTCATTTGCACTGAGCTAACAAGGATTGAAATTTTTAAAATATCCTCAAACTTTAACACCTGGTACCAGCACTGTGTTACAAGGCACCAGAAAGAAGATGTAGTTTTTAGTATTGTTAGGCTCCAAGCTTCTTCCTTTTTGTGGCCGATGTGTTTGTAGGGTACAGATAGCAGCAACTTGGATAAGCGCTGGAGCCACTGGATGGGAGCCAACAGCTCGGTCTGGTGTTAAGGAGGAAGCTGAACAGATTTGATGTGAATGCTGCATGGCCTAAATAAGGAGAAATGGTCAGTCTCTACCTAGTAATTGGTGACTGATTGAAAAAATTGTCCCATGCCAGTAAATTTCAGTGTCCAGGCAACATGTAGAACATCTGTAAAGCAGAATTAATGTGTAGGATGGGCATAAGCATTTCAATTGTGGCTGAGGTTTACTTCTGCATCCTTCTGAATGAGCTCTTAACATGCACAGACACACTTATCTACTCGGAAAAGAACAGCTTAGAATTCATCTGCGCACTCGGAGAGCAAAATACAGTTCACGCTGCAGTAAATCCATGCCCCTTTACCAGTGAGGCTGTGTAAGAACTGGAGGGATGTTTTTTTTTAAGGAGTGAGAGTGTCTTTGCACTTACCCCTTGGAGATTTTAAACCTATTTCTTTGGGTTTTTTAAAAGTCTTCTAATTCCCTTGGATTCAGCTAAGGTTGGGGAGGTGGAGCAGTGCCTGCACATTTAAGGTCTACATGGGTTATTGTGGCAGGATGTTAAGCTGCTCGTTATATTGAGTAAGTCTCACTAAGAAAACTTTGCCCATTTCTGCTGCTGGAATTTTGTTTTCTAATCTCAGTATCCAGCAAAAAAAAAAGTGTGACTGATCTTGTATGGTCTCCAATACCTTAAAAAAAAAAAAAAATCTCTGATCCTCTTCTACTACTGTGCCTACTTCTAGCTCCCAACCTTGCTCTTCCTTTGGGCCTCTGCTTGGGTTATCTTGCTTTTATAGAACGTTTGAGTTTGACATTCAAACCCTTTACAAACATCAGGAAATGTGAAGATAGGAAGTCTCCAGTGTTTTTGCCTGAAAAACAAAGATTTTTACTTGCAAATTAGCTTTGTGTTTTCTTTTACTACGTGTCTTTGGCAGCTACAGTCAAATAGCACTTAATGCAAACAGTGACTTTGGAGGAAATTATGTACTGATGCTTTAAGTCTATTGCTTTCCTGTATTTGAGATCTCAAGAACTTGACGCTGGGAGGATCTCAGTCTTGTTTCTGGGGCCTTCTGGGTTTCTTCTGTGTTTCTCAACCCTTCTGCCTCGTGTGTTTCACCATCTGTGCATGGAGGGTGTGATGGGAACATTGCTGCTCTTTTATTCAGGTCACTGCAGCTTCCACCTTGCAGATTCCGCTGCAGTCTGTGGTAGCTACAGTCTCTGTTTCTCCTGGTATTTTCCTGTATTTGTGGGAATCTTGTTAGATTTGTATTATAGCTTTCCTTGTGGTATAGCATTTCCTTCCTCTGTGGTTTAATTTATCATCTTAAAACAGGCTAAGACTGACAGGTCTACCTTAAATTGTTCACTCTAAATTTAGCAGCTAGAGACAGAGTGATCAGGAAGGGCTAAATTAATATTATGTCAAAAGAGCCTTGGGACAAGGAAAGGAAAAAAGCCAATTTGGAACAGAGGGTCCCCTTTAAAGTCTCTTGGTTTAAAACAGAATTTGAAGAAACTTTTTTTTCCCCGAAGAAGTTTGAAATGAGCCTTTTAGGTAACTGGAGAATAGTGTGTTTCATGATCATCTATGATTTAACCAACTGTCGCTTTGAATAACTGGCTGGGGGTTGAAGTGGCAATATGATAAATACTATATGATAAATACTTTGCAGAACCTATCTTCTTACAACTGCTTTTTTATGATTATTTTAAAGTGTTCTGCATGTGATCTGTTGAGTGCTTATTTTCATGGAGTAAAAACTGCCTGGGAACTCTGCCCAAGTTTTTTCTACTTGCTTTTTACAATGAGACCATCAATGGCAAAGAAAGCGATGCCAGATTAGTTATAATATTTCTGTGGGCAGATTTCTTGTATTATATGCATCTGACAGAACGCAGAGAGATGTTAAATTCAGTTGGCTGTTTTTATGGTAACGTTTTTGGAGCTCTTGTTAAGGAAATACTTAAAGTACAAAATATATAAAATAAAAAGGAATGAATGTGCCCTCTTAGTTGGGCAGCCTTTGTTCCTTAGAAACTTTGCTGGTCTTATTCAAAGTGGTCTAGGTTTTTTAGAGAGAGAAAAAAAAAAAAAAGAGGTGGACCCTCTAGGACATTATTTGAAGGAGCAGGAGTGTATTTTTCTTTTTTAAAGTTACCTTTCATGTTTCTCCATCTCCTCTCACTTCAAGTGAAGTGTACTATTTTCTATGGCTTCACCAACTTCATAATGTGGGTAAGGCATTTAAGAAGAAAATAAAAATAAATAAAATCCAACCGTGAAGCTGCACTGTGGAACTTGTGGGCTCATTTTAGGCGTCCTGTTTGTGTTTCTGGATTCCCCCAGTTCCCAGATGTGCCGTGACTCATGCCCTGAACAATGGGAACATCATCTCTTACTCCTCCTCTTGGTCCCACTTGGCAAAACTGTTACTCAGAGGATATGTACTGCAGAGGGAGAAGAGATTAACAGCGAGGGAGTGAATCATCTGAGCATTTGTCCTAGCTCTTGTGTGGCGAGCAAGAAGCTAAGGAAGAGTTATGGTCCACGCTTGTGTGCTAAAAAGGAGCATTTGAATTATGTAAAATTCAGAGTGTGGAGCTTGCTCGTTTCTCGCCCTGTCCCAGACAATACAGGACATAAATGGAAGGCAGCGTTTTGACAGCTTGATTTATAACTCGAGCAAAAAATAGCTAGCTGGTTTGTATCAACAGCAAAATAGGCAGTGGTTATCCTGCCTGTGTTTTGTTGATACAACTTGAATGTAAAATGTACCAGTAGAGCATCAGTGTTTAAAGGAAAAAAAAAAAAAAAAAAAAAAAGAAAAGGAAGTAGTGTTCCACGAGTGAAATACAGGAAGAATCCTCCCTAAATCCAAAATGCCAGAAGCCAGACAAACTTCTGTGGATATGGTTGATCTTAGGGAAGTTTCTTGAGCTGCTAGGATGTTTCTTGATATATCAACCTGCAAAAGATTGATGTATCTGGCTTGAGCTTTTCTTTGTTTTTGTTATTCCCCGAGTCACGCTAAGCAAATGTGCCATTTTTTATTATCTTTAGGTGTTTAAATATTTTTATTTCAGCTATTAAATAGTAAATATGAATTCCAGTCTACATGAAGTTATTAAAGATATTTGAATCAATTGCAAATGTTAACTGTTATGTTTGCTGTCACTTTTATAGCAAGTCATGCTGGTAAGCCGGAAGTAGTAACTTGCTAAGATCTGGAACACGAGCACATTTGAAGTGCTAAGCCAGCTTTTGGATGCTGTTTAAATGGCTAGATGACTTTGGAGAAACTCAAAGAATTTGAGTTGAAAAGGCCAAAAATTTATTTCTGCTCACTGTCTTCAGTAGAAAAAATGTTTAACATATGAGTGGCAGCTGATACTTTTAGGTTTTAATATTGTTTTGCCTTAAATGGAAAAACCCTTGAGACTGTGTGCATTTATGAAAAATATACATATGCACATGTTATGCATGTGAGGTGGTCTACATAAACTTAATGTGTAATCCATAAATGTTCGTCCTGAATTAAGGGAATTCCAAGTCATGTTCAACTGCAATTTTGGAATGCATCTAAATAAATTTTAAGCTTTAAAGTTAATTAATATTTCTATCAAATTCCTATAGTTTAAAAGAAAAAAAATGGACATTTAATGTTTGGCTAATATAGTTCTAAAAAAAAAAAAAAAAAAGTGCTGATATTAAATATTCCTAACACCTGCAGTCTCCTGCACTTAAATTACGTGTTATCGACCAACACTTTAGTGTTGGCCGCATTTGCTCCTTGATGTAGAAATCATCTTAAATAACCTCAGAAGCACCCCAGCTTCCCAAAAGCACCTGATTTTGCTGCGAGTCAGATGTGAGGTGCAGAGGAAGGTTTCCCAAGTCGTCTCTGGAGCAGGATCTAGATCCGCTGTCCTGCATTGCTGTGTTACAGCCCTTATCACAGATTCCTTTGAGGTCAGGTTCGGGGGCTGTAGCTTTATTTTTTGAAGTATATGTCCTTTCATGTTTTGAGCTGTTCTTAACACTGAACCTTCTGGAATTCGTGCAGGTTTTGTTTTGACTGGAAGGGAATATTTTGACTGAAGTGCTGGTTATCTTTCAATCCTGGGCTAGCAGAGCATCTTCAGGCATCTTGAGCTCCGCTGGTTCCTGTGGGTGCTGTTACACCTGCTCCAGCAATCCCACATGGCTACCCCATGCTCCAAGTGTTTCACAAATACTGCTTAAAATTTCTTTAAGTGAATTGCTTGGCTTGCTTACAAGCTATTAAGAACTTTGTAGGAAATTAAGCCTGTTCTCCCTAAATCACTGGAGAAATGACATATATTATATTTTTACATTGGTCTGATTCTTTCCTTTAGTGTACAAAATATTTAAGTGACTGGTGTGCAAGGCAGGAAATAGGGAGGCATGAGCCATAAATCAGGTGAAGCTGCCTGTGTATCCCAGCCGTCGACACGCATACAGCTGTTTCCTCTTCCAAGCGTGGGAGGCTGTACGACAAGGCGAGGACTTTTAAAGCAACTGTCTGGAAAAAAAGAACAAGTTGCCTTAGCCTATTCACAGGCATGGCACACATCTAAATGCATTGTCTAGGACAAAAAACAATAGATAGGGTTTTTCCTTTTTTTTTTTTTTTTTTTTTTTTTTTTTTTTTTTTTTTAAACTTCAGTGATGTCTTCCTTTTTGGCTTTCCCATCTCTTAGATAGGACTAATGCTGGACAGGAAGACCTTTCTTCTTATTCATGTACTCTGTGATATCTCTTCTGATTCAGCAGAGTGCCAAAAAATACAGGAAATTACTTTCACCTTATGAAAATTCATGATTGTAAGGAAGCTCTTAGAGCAATTGTTCTTTGGAAACCTCTCCCCTGCCCAGAAAAAGTCTGTCTTTTCTGATCTACCAGCAAATCACTGTCAATCTTTTCTGATATGCGATAACTCTTTGTAAATATGCAAGTCTGAAGAACCAATGCTGGTTTTACATGTTGTGAGATAACAAGTTACAGCTCCTGTGTGTCTGTGCTTTATGCTGAACGCGTGGACTTGGGCACTACCCTGGCTCCTCTCATCTCCAGTTATGTTCTTTAAAAAAGCGCCAAGGCAATAGTTCATTTCGGAGTTGCACTGAAAGGAAATAACGTAGTTCTGCTGTCTGAAGACTGTGGTGTGGAGGGGACTGTCTGATTTGAGGATTTTTGTTGCTTTTGGAATCTGTGAGGTGCTGTTACAAGAGTATTCTCATCCCAGAGTAAGGGAGTCCATCCTGTCTGTTTGGTCACTACATGGCCCTTGGCTGTAACAAGCTCATTACCTAGAAATATTAGAAAGCAGAAAGGGCTTCTTAATTTATCTTTTCTATGAGGCAGCTACAACTGCAAGGCCGGTGTCCTAAACAGTGATGAACGTGAACTTAACAGATCAGCTTCATCCGAAACCATGAAATGGAAGTGTTTGAAGCAGAATGGGCTTTTGCCAAGGGCAGTTCCTTTCCAAAAGGAAAGCTGAAGTTGTCCTCTACATGAAAACGGTTTTATTACTTTTCAGAAGTATGTGCAGAGTTTCTTGTGTCTGCTAATGTAAAACAGCACTTAGTTTGAGTGGAGCAGGAAAGCAACTGTGTTGAAAAACTACTAGGTGTTTTCATACAAGAGTGAGTTCTCTATAAATAATGGTTCCATTCTTCTTTTGAAAGCAATTGCTAAAGGATCTTCTGCAACATCAGCAAATTCATTGAGCCTAAAAGGTAAACTGTTCAGAAGGAAAAGTGCTTCAGGATGTTTGGGGGGAGCTCAGAGTTTTGTTGTTTTGAGCTTTTGGGGCTTTGTTTTGTTTTGGACAAGTCTTGCTTAAATTAACACTACAGTGACAAGCTATGGATGACTTAAATCTTTTACTTTTCTACAGATAGGATGTGCTTTTCTTTATCAGGAATTTTAAAAGAGAATGTATTGGCTTCTAATACCTGTCATCTTTATTCTTAATTATTTTTTTGTGAATTAATTAACTGCTTTCTTCATATAAGAGAAAAAAAAATTAAGCTAAAGCAAAGCACTGCCATAAAAATACTTTCTTTTCATTGTAATGTTTCATTAGGTGACTTTAAACATTTTTTTCAGTACTCTACTCAACTTTGATATTTCAGGAAGTAATATAGAGAATTAGTTTTAGAAGAGATACTGCATTTATACACTTATGTTGGATATTGTAGCTGATCCACTTCATTCCCACAGCTAGTGTAAACTCAGCTCTGTAATACTTCTGTTATTACAGTTCCTTAAGCATCTCGGGATGCTGTTGAAATTTTGATTTTTGAGATTGCCATGTCGGAAGGCCAAAATACTCTGATTCAATTTAAATTGCTATCATAGAAGGTTGAATTCCCATCTTTTTCCTTTTCCACAGGGTGAATCGGTGAAATACTTCTTGGATAACCTGGATCGGATTGGTCAGCTGGTAAGACAAAACTTCTTTCTGGAATAGAAGAGTTCAAGGATGTAAGACATGAATCATAGCCCACCCGCGCTTGTCTCTGTAAGGAGGCCTGGAGAAGAAAGGGCAGGAAATAATCATCCTAAATAGCAGCATTGCTGTTTCTGAACATCAGATTGCTCTGTAGTGGTGAGCCAGGGCACCAGCTGCAGTAGTACACGTTGCTCTACTTGCTGCTCATTGTAAAAGAGCGTGGAAGAAGGGTTTTGGCTAAAGTTTGCACAAAGTGCTTTGTAAAACCGATGTCTTTTGCCTTTTTAAAAGAAAAATCTGTTTAAAAAATAAGCTAAAGCAAAGCACTGCCATAAAAATACTTTCTTTTCATTGTAATGTTTCATTAGGTGACTTTAAACATTTTTCTCAATACTCTTTCATTTTCAAAAATATTGTTCAGTGATGATAAAACAGTGATAACATAGATTAGAAGTTTGTTGTGATAAAATAAACTTCCATGTGAAAATTGGAGACCTGAAGGATAAAATGTGAATATTTGTCCTAATCTTTTTTTCTCATGTCTCAGTCTTCTGGTAAATTTTTACAAGTGTGTTGAGATAATTGGTTAACAATCCAGTATTTTGAAGCTGAATGTTTGTGTTCACCTGATACATTTCAAATCTCTCATGCAGTGAATTGCTAAAGAGACTTTTTTCATTTTTTTATCACTTTGATACTGTGTTTTTTTTCTAAACAATCAGTAGACATTTGACACTCTTCTTTCTTTTACAGAATTATTTCCCCAGCAAACAAGATATTTTACTGGCTAGAAAAGCCACCAAAGGAATAGTAGAGCATGATTTCATCATTAAAAAAATACCCTTCAAGATGGTGGATGTAGGTGGACAGAGATCTCAGCGTCAGAAGTGGTTCCAGTGCTTTGATGGAATAACATCAATTTTGTTCATGGTCTCCTCCAGCGAATACGATCAGGTTCTTATGGAAGACAGGCGCACAAACAGACTTGTGGAGTCCATGAATATTTTTGAGACAATAGTCAATAACAAGCTTTTCTTTAACGTTTCTATTATCCTATTCCTCAACAAGATGGATCTTCTTGTAGAGAAGGTAAAGACTGTCAGCATTAAGAAGTATTTCTCGGACTTTAAGGGTGACCCTCACAGGCTAGAAGATGTTCAGCGTTACCTGGTGCAGTGCTTTGACCGAAAGAGGAGAAACCGTAGCAAGCCGCTCTTCCATCACTTCACCACTGCCATAGACACTGAAAACATCCGCTTCGTGTTCCACGCCGTGAAGGACACCATCCTTCAAGAGAATCTGAAGGATATTATGTTGCAGTGAAGGAGAGCAGCCCCTATTCTGTTAAAAGTTGCCGGAGGGTTAGATCAAAGTTTTTATTCTTTATGGCCCTTGCATGTGGTGTAGGACCCATGCTATTTACTTGGCTCAGGAATGCTGTAAACTAGCCAGTCCAAACAGAGGAGCTATAGGCCGAAGGAGTCAAATGTTGATGTTAGCTACTGAATCATTTGGACTAGAAACACTACTGAAACTGGCCATTGTAGGTGTTCTTTACCTAGTTTGGAATACTGAATAACATAACCACCTTCTGCCTTCTTAGAATTTTTTTTTTCTCTGAGAAACCATGTAAGGAAGACACTTTGTTTTAAATGATTATGTTTATTTTCAAAGATACTAGTAACACAAACTGCCTTTTTTTGTAGTTCGGAGGTGCTGAATTAATCAAACTAATCTAAAACATAACAAGATTGGTAGCTGTATTGGTGAATGTTAACAAAGTTGTGTTCTTAACAACCTTGGGTATGTAGCTAGGTCTTGTGTGCATATTCAGCTCTGCCAAGGATCTGGAGTCCACTTTTCAAGGTGGATGCACAGCTTGTTTGAAGGTTTTGCATGAGTCTCCTGAAGCAAAGGCCTGAGATGGTCTTTATAAAGGAAACCAATACTGGAGGAAATTGGACGGGAAATCTAAGACATGGCTGAGTGGAGAAAGGTTTATTTTGCACTATGTGTCAATGGTATTACGCCACGGGGAAACAGATTTCCCTGGTAAAGCTGCCTGTGCCAGAGCATCTGACCATGCATGTGGACAGCGGGTGCTGTAGTGAGATGCACTCCATGCCAGTTCAACCCTGCTCTCACACCTGCAGCATTTGACAGCATTTGTGAAGGTTTCATATCCCACGTGACAGGGCTTTGCCTGCCTTCAGCAGTGTGAACACTGATTAAACTCCTGAGCTGAGGTCTTGGTAGTGTGGCAGCTGCTTGCCTCGCTCCCAAAAGCCGACCTTATAGGAAGGCTGAACACTCTAGAGATCCCAGTTTTACAACTGCACTGATATATCTGGACAGCAGGACCTTGCTGTAAAAATAGCCCTTAATCTGTGTCTTAATGGATCTTTAGCCTGTATTAATGCACATGTAACTATGAGTACAGTCAAGTTCAGAGTTGCCCATTTCAGGCAATGGTTTGTGTGTAAAGTTGCAAGAGGCTACGATTAATGTTGTTATATGAACTGTTAATTTCCTAGCTTTCTCCAACTCGTAACTATCTGAGGTGCCTTTCCATGTACAGACATGTCAGATCTTTCCTGTTGCAGTGAGGTACATGGACAAACTTAGGATCTGCCTTTTATCTCAACTTTGTAGTAGTGTCTTTTAGCTAAGTTTTAACCATAGTTTATTGTGCAATTTGTGTCATAGTTTTATCTAAGAATAAAACCCGAAGGGCTGTTCATACCCATACAAAGCCAGCAGGTTCCCTGGAGTTCTTATCCCCTTTGAGACTGTAATGGCGTGTCAAAACAAGCAACATTTTACTTCAGCTGGTAATCCGATGGGAAATGTAGTCTAAGAAATCCTGTTCTGTTTCATGTTAATTTGGATAAAATCAGAAATCTTTCCTTTTTTTTTTTCCTCTGAAGTTTGCAGATGTTCAGATTGGTGTATAGTTTCCAAATGTAGCAATCTGGTTTTCTTTTTCTGCAGAATTCAGAGTGAAAAACACATGGCTATTTTATAATGCGATGTAAAGCACATAGTACTGAGGTAATAAGCATGTTAAAAGTTGCAGACAGGAAAATCAAATTTAAATTTAAACTTCCATTACTTGGCAAACTTAAACAGAAATTAGCTTCCTTGTAAAAAGTCTTTTTTCTTTTTTTTTCTCCAGACCAAGTCTGTCTTTTTAATATTTATTTTTAACCTTGAAGGGAAAATGGCATGAGAATCACCAATCTTCAGATGGGAGAAATCTTAAAATTTTTACATTTGAAAAGGTACTGTTTTAACACTAATTGATGCAAATAACAGCTTGCTCATTGTAAAGGGCTCATCTGCTTGAGTGGAGATTCTTTCAATACTTTGAGATATTCCTGGAGTGCTAGTAGTGACCTCCACTTCATGCAGACATTTGACTTTATTTCCTAATTTGTTGTGAGTTTTATTGCTCAGTACATTTTCTGGATGGGCTAATGGGTTTATTTTCTCAGTTGAGTTAAACATTCCCTTTCAGCTATATCCTTCTAAAGAATTACCTCAGTTTTATGTCTGCATCTACTGTACTTTTACCTGGGAGGCATAGCGTGGAATTTCCTGTTTTGTTTTTCCCTTCGTGGTCATCTATGATTTTGTATCCTTAATCACCTTGCGGATTTAAAACTAAGAACAGAGCTAATAATGCAATGTATATTTGTCTAAGTAACTTAATCTGT
Source organism: Crypturellus tataupa (assembly GCA_034781795.1). NCBI lineage: Eukaryota > Metazoa > Chordata > Aves > Tinamiformes > Tinamidae > Crypturellus > Crypturellus tataupa. The sequence continues at coordinate 2,790,508 of JAWLRI010000191.1, read as the reverse complement.
TGCACCTGGAAAAGAAGCAGCATGAGATGTCTCTTATTGAGCTGTCAAGCTTGCTAGTAAACCTTTTTATATGATATGGCAATTTTGCACAATATATCAGAGTTTTAGGGAACCAGTTTGATGACCTCAGGCCCACTATTGCCCTTCTTTCTGTTAATGAAATGGATTGCCACCTGCTCTAGACTGCAGGTGGCAATCAGTAGTTTTGGCTGTGTAGAATCTGCTTTTTGCAGGCTCTGTTTTCTGCCCAACTTTGGATGGGTGTTAGTAGTTCACACACCAAAATGCAGGATGAAGAAAATCTCTTTGCACAGATCAAGTGCTTCCCAAGTTTGCAACAGGTATGACTCATGGCCTTTTGAGGGAGAAGAGTTTATTTTAAGTGGCAGGTAGATTTCTTCTGCTGCTAAATACAGCATCTGCTGCTTGCTGCAGCTGAGGTTTTGGGTGGTTTTGTTTTCCCAAGGTAAGTGGTAGTACAAGAAAGCCAGAAATTCATATTACAGAACTCAGTAAATTACTAACACAGAATTTAAGTGGCTTAGGTTGTACAACCCTGTCAGGACAGGCTTGCTCCATTGCTCAGTGCTTTCTCAAGAAACAACTGGTGACTTTATTTTAAGTGACATCCTGGAGAACTTTGCAGGTAAACACAGCTGGAGAGAACATTTTTTTTTGTTAACTTTATAGGGTTATTGTTCATTTGGATAGTCAGGAAATGGGTCACAGGCAGGATGATAATCAGATGAAGCCCTTGAGCAACTGCTTTTTCAAAAAGCCTTTTTCTGTCCCTGCTCTGATACCCGCAGGTCATTGGCGGGGGTGTTTCAAATGTGTCGTCTCTTGCAAGGACAAAGGGAGGAAGTGCTTGCAGCATGTGCAGGCAGGAGAGATTTGTGCAGTCTTGCAACTTGGGGAAATAAAAAATAACTATTGGGAGTCTTTTATTAAGCACTACTTCGTATTTGGTGTGCTGAAAACAAGACTTTAAATTCAATATAGAGTGTCAGTCAGTACCGTTCCTTCAAACTGATGCTATCATTTTCTGAATAGGCTGATTTCTAGATGGCATTACCAGTTTGTTTTCAGAAATAATTTGTATAAATGACATCATTATCAGGCAATTGTCACTTTAAAGCAATTATGTAGTTTTAATGTTGAAGATACTGAAATTATGAAACTGAAATTATTGGTCACTCAGCTTTACACTACAATTCATGAAGAGATATTTAATTTGACACTAAGTATTGGTCTTATTTCATCCAATACAGTAACTAGTAGTAGTCTGACTTGCTAATTTTGATAAATATAGTTAGGTTTTAAAAGTGTTGCAATCAAACCTAGAATTAGGCATGATAAAAGCATGGAAGAGCTCCTGAAAATGAATTTATTTTTCAGGCTTTCAGAGCTAACTTGCACCTGAACTTCAACCAAGTAGACATAGTGCAGAAAAGTGTATTTATTGCAAGACACTGTAGCGAAATAGTGTATTAAGATCTCATCGATACATGGCACTGCAGATGAGAACTTCCTTTTAGTAGGGTACCTGGTGTGAAAGAGACTCCATTTGGAGCAGTTCCCCTCCAACTCCCAGCTATTCAGTAGTTCTAGATATTGTAATTTGCAAAGAAATCTAGAATCAAAAGTAATCAAAGGAATAGACATGGAACCACTGAAGAAATGAGCAGCTTTTTTTTAGTAATAACAATTGTCTTCCACTGAAGACTATTTTTTTTTTTTTTAATGCACCTGTTGCCTTCTTTGAATGTCTTGCTTTCTGGATGTTCCACATTTTGACATCTTTTCCATGTATGAACCCTTCCAGTTTTGCAAGGAGGGGAGGGAAATCTACTGCAACAAATTACAGAAAGCCTGTAAAAGGCCCCTCTGGTTTTCAGATGGAGGGTTTTGACCCCTGACATAGCTTGGCTTATGTATCAAATTTTCGGCAGCCCTTGCTGGTTTGGTGGACAGTTTGATGTGTGTCAACTTGAGACAAAATGAAGATATGCAGGAATACCTCCATACAGCCTGTGCAGCTTGCCATGTAAACTAAGCCTTGATCTCAAGGAAAACTATAATGATCCCTGTAGGTTTACTTACTGTTAGTCTCTTCTATATCATTTTGCTAGTGTAAAATCATGCGGGGTAGTCAGGGGTTTTCCTATAGCACTGCCAACTCTTTACCTCAGTGTAGTCTGTATTAATTCTGTAACACAAAGTGGTGGGCAGGGTGTTTCAGTAGCAAATGTAGAACATCTGAATTAAATGCATTTTAACAGATTTCTAGGGAGCGTCCCGTATCGGACAAGCGTCTTCACTGGCATGGTCCGCGCCAAACAGGCTGAACTAATACTGTCTCCACAGGTATCTAGATGAGGACTGTTCATCTTAGTGAGGAAATACATTGGCAAGACAATGCAAGACCCAGTGCTTTTTAATATTACCTGTTTTGTAATTAGCTGGGGTGATCTCTGCTTTGTGCTGTGAAGTGGCCACTTGTTTTAACAGTATTTTTTTTTTTTTTTTTTTTTGCATAGATGGAAATGAGTAAAGCCAGGATATTTGGAGCTGAAACTGCTGCTCTGCTAACCAGGTGATGCTGTCTCTTTGCTCATCTTGGTGGTTGAACAGCTTAGCTTGATTCTTGAAGTTTTTATCTTTCTAATGGCGTTTGGAAAGCAGTGTTCAAGTTTGTGTGTGTTGATCTGCTTGTCTCTCTATTGGGTGGAGTGTGGAGGTACTAGACTGCTGGTGCTGGTGGTTTTGTGCTTGGTGGACACCCTGTATCACACCCAAGCTCTTGGCACACACACCTGGAGGTCTCATCCGCTGTCTGATGTGAAACCAGTCAGACAAGGGGGAGCAGCACTGACTTCCAAGAAGGGCATTTTGGTAAAAAGCCACAATATGTCGGAAGGGAGAAAGGGGAGCTGCTTTCAAAATGCATCCCAAAAGCTGATGGTGCTTGAAGACTGTGTGTTGAAATCAAACGCGTTGAGCCCAGACACTCTCGCTGGTGTCTGCATGTGTGTAAGAGCAGCGTGCAGGCGCTGCACCCCTTCATCTGCTCATAGTGAGTGCTAAAACTCGATTCCTTCTAAGATAGGGTATGCAGATCTCTGGCCGCACAGTGCATCTTGCTCCATTCTAACAGCTACTTAACCTTTCTTCAAGATATCAGACTGTGAGAAGTATTACAGGGGAATGGCAAGCCAGGAGATGTTTTCGTTATTTAAATGAAAGCTACAATTTGAAGGAAAGCAAAATTTTGGGGGAGTAAGTAGGACCTGAGGAAGAGCTTCTTATGAAGGAAATAACCGATTTTTGCCTAGCACTGCTTCTCTGCTAATGCTTCCGTATATCTTTTGTGCTAACTTTGTGTGCAGGTGATTTGGCCCAAAAGCTGAGGGAAGATAGCGGGGAGAGAGGGAGGATGTGGAAGATAAATGATCTTTTGGTAGTTCACAAGGCTTGGAAAGTGCGTGGTAGACCGAGGGGTGACATCTTGTGTTCAGACTTCCATTCCCCTTGGAGCCGTTACAGTCTATAGGATATAAAGTGTTTTTTCCAGTGAACTCTCTACATTACCTGGAGTGTGTCCTGAACTTGAAGTGCTGATACACGTTAAGCAGTATTTCCGGGGACTCCACTTAACAAAATGGCTATTTATTGCTCTTGTGATGAGTTGTCTTGTTTATGGAATCAATATGTATGAAAGCAAATTGAGAAAACACTAAGTTATCTTGTGACACAATTATGTAGATAGGAAGACGACTGAAATGTTATCCTTTATTGCGCAGTTTACTTGCTCTGTGGTGCCTATGCATTCTAACACACATACTATGCAATATCATTCTTTCTTAAACCAGTTCACTACATTGGGCAGGGAAGGCCTGAGTTTAGCCTTAATTTTCTAACAATTCACAGAAAAGTACTTAGAAAAAGAACAAAAAAAAAAAAACAAAAAAAAAAGTGACAAAAGGAGGTGAAAAATGCATAAAATAAAAGCACAGTTTTAGACTGCTCACATAAGTGTCTTTCTAGCACCAAAACAGCATCCACAATAGAAGCAGCTACTTGCTGTGATAGTTTCAATTTATGAAAACTGTGTACTAGATAAAATTATATTGTGATGTGTAAAAAGTGTATTTTATAGCTTTGGTGACTTAGTTTACTGTTTTGTATATATGAATTTTATAAATCTATTAAAACATGACTTGTTATACTGTTCTCTATGGGTTATATATTTCAACAGAGTCTAGAGAGTGACTTTTTTTTTTTGCTTCCAGCATTTTCTGCAAAAACTGCTTTTTGAATAAATTGCAGCATGGACCGCGTGAAACTGCAGCTGTCATGCAATAAAATCTTGCTCTGTAATCTTTATAATCGCCCACCTCTCCGGTTCTGGTCTGAATTGTTCTTCCCAAATGTGTCCAAGAATTGACAGCAGGTGAAACGTCACCCCGTGTAAAGCCTGGCTTCATCTGTGGCGTTTCACTAGGGTTTAGGCAGCACCTGGGCATCAACTAGGTCTACCAGGATTCAGCCCCGATTCTTAGGAATGCCCCTAACCTTTCCTCACTTGTGCTGGGAAAGGTCAGCTCTGACAGATTTTTATTGCAAATCTCAGAGCCGTTTCTTGTGTAAACTCTTAATGTGCAGTTACATTGGCAGGTGCACAATCAGAACTGATTCTTGGAGCGTTGCTAGTCCTTTTTACTAAACTCTGGGAATGTTAAGTTCTCATCTACATTTTGCTTTTGGGAATGATTATTTTTCCCGAGAGGTGCTGAGTGCTTTCAGGTACCAATGCAGGTTGTCACTGTTCAGCTTCTCTCAAAATACAGTCAGCTCAAATTTATTTTTACTCAGATGCGAATGAATGACAGCAGCTCCAGGTGATGCTATTACGTTTTTTGGATATTGGTTTGTTTTAATGGAGTTTCTCTGCTGTCCACACTGCTCGATCTCTAAAGCTTTAGCCAAAATAAGAAATGCATTCTGTTTTGGACAAGCTGAGCTGGTGAGTGAGGCCTCTGTCAGTCATGGCATTGAAAATAGCTGTTATTAGTAAACAACAGCTCTTCCCCTAAAATCCCTGCTTTCCCAGCAGAGCTGTCGCAAGTCTGAGAGCTGAGTGTCGTGTAAGGAATTTCCCCTTTTTCTGGGACATCCCTGGACTTGGCTATGGTGGAAAGCTGCCTCTCTCCTGCAGACCCTCTCTAGCCCTCTGGCAATGCCGTCGCCCTGCGGTAAGGGCATCTTCTCGGAAAGCTGCTGCAGTTCAGCCTAGGGAGTTGCTACAGAGTCAAGCTCGAGTAAGCAAGGTTAACCCAAAATGGTATGTCCTTACTTAAAATACTGCATCCGTGAAAGCAGCAGAAGAGCAAGCAAGGCTCTGTATGTGCCTTTGGGATTCACGCAGTGTCAGTTTGGGAATTGCTGCTCCAAAAGCTCCGGGTTGAGCCGCAGAGCCGCGGCCTTGCAGGCAGCCAGGAGGCGGCAGCAGTGGCTCCGGCTGCAGCGCAGCCCGGAAAAATACGCGTTTCCAGGAATTGCCATCATCCCTCCCGAAGGCAGAGCTCCCTTTCTCTCCCTGTGTGAATCACGCTGACGTGAGGCTGCTTTTCCTTAGGGTGAATTTATTAACGTAGATTGAGTTTATGAACACAGACTGCCTGTTTTGCTCACCTGTAGAAGTTCCTCTTGACCTTTCCTTGAGTGTTTTCCCCTTGCAGAAACGCACTGCGGGGCTGCTGAGGCCCCCTCAGCTCCCTGAAGGCCACGTCCCCTCGTTTCTCCTTGCTCCCCTCTGCTTTGTGGCTGCTAAATTAAAGGTATTTTTAGACGCGTGAAACCAGAAGCTCGGCCACAGGCTTCACAAGCCCTATCGGCGCTGAGCAAACGGGGATGGAGAGCATTGGCCTTCCCCAGAGCCCAAAACCCACCAGCTGCTTGAGCTCCAACCGTAAATAACCTCCAGGGCAGGAGCGGGGGTGTAGGTGCTGGTCCCTTTGCAGTTAATGGTCAACGAGTTGTGTTTTTGGAGGCTTCTCTCTGCAGAGGAAGGGAGTAGTCCCAGCCGGCAGCCCCGGGCCTGGTCGGGTTGGAGGGGAGCAGCTCCGGCCGTGCCCTGGAGCGGCCGCCGCGGGCAGCCCTCACTGACGCTGTTCAGGGCGGAACGGCAGCCACGGAGCCTCCTGCGCTGCTCCCTGGGCCTGTCCTCTGCTTGCCCAGCAGCAACAGCCCGTGGATGGGGAAGAGACCTGGATCACGAGGAACATGTAGGTAGGGAGGAGCGGTGCAAAGGGACAACTTTCCTCCTGCATTGTCTGAGCTTGGGACCATTCGGATGGCCCAAGCTCCTGTGTGGACACATCTTGGGTTGAGCTCGATCCCCTTCATCGCTGCCTGCAGACAAATCAGACTTGGCCTCAGGATGCAAGTGTCTCCACAGCCCTTGGCGTGGGTTTGGATCGGCACTGCGGAAAAGCCCTTGGAGGACAACATCAAAAATATACATTAGGAATCTCAGAAAAAGAAACATTTTATTCCTGTGGGGAGCTCCTGTCTCCCTCTGATGGCAACAACTCGTGCTGAGAGAGAAGAGAAGCAGAGCAAAAACGTAACCAGAGCCGCCTGAGCCCAACCTGAGGCAGAGCTCTAGTTGTCCTCCCACCTCCAGCGCTGGGGGGACGATTCCCCCTTGGACAGTTTCCTTGAGCTCAGTTTCCTCCGCAGGGAGGAGAATTTGTCCCCGAGGACTTTCCGCAGCCCCGCGTGGTCCCTGGCAAAGGGCAGGTCCTTCCTCGTGGCCGGCAGCTGCCCCGTGAACATCTCCCACTTGGCCAGCGCGTCCACGGCCCGGTCCACGCGCGCCAGCTCCTCGTCGGACACGTCCCTCTCGAGGGCGGCGATGCAGCTCTCCAGCCACAGCTCGTACTCCCGGATGGCGTCGGCGGGCGGCGCCGGGCCGCGCGCCTCGGCCGGCGAGCACGGCCGCTCGTCCCCCTCCAGCTCCGGCGCCGCCGACAGGGCCTGGCTGCACGTGTCCGGCGTCAGCGGCTCCGACAGGGACGTCACCGCCTCGGAGTCGTTCTCGCAGCACAGGCCCGAGTCGGAGCTGAAGGGCAGGAGCTCCTCGGAGGCCGACAGCTCCGCCGGCTCCGCTCGCGGCCAGCCCGACAGCACCGTCTGCGTCCAGGCGTAGAGCTTCTGCAACGAGAGGAACGGTTCCCTTAGGGAGCACGGCGGCAAGCAGGTACGGCTTTCCCAGGGCTTCTCGGATGAACCTCGTCATCCCGGTGCCTCGGTTGGGGGTGCTGCCTTGTTCCTAGCTAGGAGAACGGGGATTATCCTGCAAACCAGGGGCTTTTTGCTCCCTCCTTTCCCTGGAGTCTGCAAATGAGCAAGCCGTGGGCTGTGTTTGCACCACCACAGGGTGGTAGGGGAGAAATGGCACAAACTCCCTTCCTGGGATCCACTCGATTCCGGCCACAGAGCTGCCTGGCATGGAGCTGGGTCTGTGCTAAGGCTCCTGTGATAAACTGGACCGTCTCATTTCATCATGTTGCTACCTTTGCCAGTAGCAGACACTTCATTGCAAAGAGCAGCTCTTTCCTCGGAAGCTGAAACGCACCAGAGGGAAGGCTGCGCTCCAGGAAAGAACTAATGAAAGGAAAATGTCTGAGACAATTTCCTTTCTAAATATTAAACGCTGTGATGGGGCATACGAGGGGTGGCTTCTGGCACGTTTATTCCTTAAGCCTTGGGGAATGAATCACTGTGCTCCAGCCATCACCGGGGAAAAGGTGGTCTCTCTGTCTAGCTTCTTTGCGTGTGCTTTTCTTGCATGTATGTGTGTGTTTTTCAGCTTTTTCACCCCCTCGTGGCCTATTTCTCTGTTTTCACAGCTCACGCCCCTACGCAGCCCTGCAATTGCTATGAGAAACACGGTGGCGGCCCTTAAGGGACACGGGGTTGAGACGTCCCCCCGGCGCGCTGGGCACGGCGATGGCACCGAGTCCCTTGGCCCTGTGGAGCTCCCTTGTCCCCCAGCCTCCCGCTTCTCCCTCCCCCGGCCTCCCCTCTTACTCTCTCTTTAGGCAAGCGACAGAAAAGATAAAGAGCTCAAATTGAGGGGGTGGGAGAAGTCGTCCCTCCTCCTCATTTCAGTCTGTGCACGGAGCCCTCGGGGAAGAATTTCATACAGGAATAAAATGGCCTCTTTGAGACAAGTTAAGCCACCCTACCCCCTCCCTCTGGGGCAAGAACAAATGCAGAGGGACAACTTCCCTCCTGCCTGGTCCTACCTCCAGCTCCCTTCCCTCCCCGGGGACCAAAAACAAAGAAGGCGCCAGCCCCTGCAATGGGAGCTGCACTGGGGAAGGGGCAGCGATGCTGTTTGAAAGCTGGAACCAGCCCAGAATGTTTCAAGATCACTTAAAAGTCCCCAGACAAGGGAATTTTGGGAAGAATCAGGACTGTTAGAAAGCACATTTCCCAAGAAGAGAAAAGCTGCCTAGATGAGATGGATTATTTAGGTCAAAAGCAGGGGATGATTAAATCAAAATTACTACAGAAAGACCGAAGAATTTCCCTGCCTCTCAGGCTTTTGGTGGCTTATTTGTTTCAAAGATCTGAATGTTTTTTATGGCTGCAGCCTCATTTTTCTGTTCTTGTGCTTAACCAGGAGGAGAAAACCTCTTTGCACTTTTCCATGCGGGAGCATTTTAGATGGATGCCCCCACCAAGCAAATCACTAGGAATAAAACCCGGTGCCTGACGTTTCACGGGGCTCCAGTTTGAGCACCAAGTTGGCCTGTGCCCATCAGCAGCACCTACAGGTACCTCTGTTTTGCTGCGTTCTTAATGCAAAATGCTATTTTCTACTCTGATCAGAGAGAGCATCCTTAGCAAATCCACTTTGATTGGTTTTACATGGGAAATTTTCAAGCCTGGGCTGTGGTAACCCCATGAGCAGGGCAGCCACACTGTGCCCCAGAGCAGGTCTAATCTGTGCTACATCAGCCCACCCAGCATCAGCAGCCAGGAGTTAGGCCATGTGTCCCCTGCAGCATTAACTGATACTGCCAACTAATACAGGCGCTGGATGCAGCTAGAACAGGTGGGAACTTTGGTCATGGGCAGGAAACACAACATGAAGTGTTTTGCTTCCAGTTTTCAAGGTTACTCCCACTGGAGTGACTTCAAGCTTGCACGTGGCCAGCTACAGTCCCTCCAAACACAGTTTGCAGGTAACTCTGCTTTCGGACCTGCTGTAGTCTCCAAACACTCCGTGATCTCTTCCATCTAGTTACTGTCTAATCCATCTCTGGCATCATGCCTCGATGCAGGAGCGAAGCCCCTCATGGGGACTGTCCCAGTTGGACTCAATCAGGCTTTGTTCTGTCTAGCTGAGTTTGTCATTCCTGGGAAGCAGGTGCAGCATTTGGGACACAAATCCTTTCTACAGGTTTGCATTCATGGTGGCCAAGGGATGTTCAGCCAATTACAGAATTAACTGCAATTGCAAAGGGAAATGTTTCTAGAAATGTGTAATGTAGGTGGCTGTGCTCTTCTAGGAAGCAATAAGTGAATGAACAGGTCAGGCTGCAGTTCATTCCCCTGGTGTTTGGGCAATTTGGGGGATCTCTCCCAAGATTTAAGCAAGGGCCACAGAGGCAGAGCCTAGCAGTGCGCTGGACACATGGACAAGCAGCAAAACCAAGGACTTGTTCTTTAGCCACACACTTTGCAGTGTCTCTATGTGAGTGACTGCAAGGGGAGTGAATCAGGCAGCCTCCCTGTTCTCCTTCTGCAGGGATCTGTCACAGATACCATTGACAGGCTTTAAAATAAGCAACCATGGAAAATCCTATCTCTGAGCATGAGGCATGTCAGATGGGGGAAATTCAAGCCAAAGAGCAGATAGGCTATGGAGTGAGAGTGGTAGGATTATTTATAATCCACCCACCATTTGGTTACTGAATTTGGCTCTTCAGACAACAGGCATAGACACCCCTTTCTGGTGCCAAGGTGATATTAGTGCTGTTCTTAATGGTGCTCAATGTGGTGTCTGCAGCTGAAAGCAGGGAGAGAGGCTCAAGATCAGCCTGGGAGCCTCCCTTGGTTATGGAGTACCCGTACCCTAGGTAGTAAGTTTGGTTCCTTCCTTGTATATTCAAGCAGAGGAACTGCAGCAAGGAGCCCCCTAATATTTTCTGTCTGCTCCCAACAGCCCCAGAGAGGCAGAGAATTTTGCTGACGTAGGAAAGGGCACGGAGGAGGCTCCGCTTGAAACCTGCCCACCCTTCCTGGCCTTGTTTTCCGGAGCCATAAAACAGGGTACATAAAACTGTTGCACTCTCTGTTGTTGTGAACACTGCAGCTCTAGAGGTTGTGTAAAGAGCTAGGAGACAGCTATAGGCAGTGCACAAAATACCCCCATGTTTAGGTATCATCTTTGCTCCTCGTTTCCCTCCCTGCTCCAGGAATATCTGGCGGGTCCGTCTCACCCTGTAGCGCTCGACGAGCTTGAAGCCCACGACGTGCTGCAGCTTGCGGAGGCAGATGGGACAGGGCTCCAGCGGCCGCAGCAGGGCCTCGTCGAGGCTCAGCGCGCCCTGCATGATGCACTGCAGCCAGCGGCACGTCCCCAGCCCCATGAGGTGGCAGATCTCGTGGCAGGTCACCTTGCGGGAAAGCAAAGACCGCAGCAGCGCGTGGTCGGTCATTCGGGCCTCCTGCTCTCACCACCCCTGCTCCATGGGGCAGAGATGGGTTTCACCCAGGCCCGAGATACAAACCCTGCACCGCAAGAAGCGCAGGACGCTGCTCGTCCTACCTTACAGCACTGGACCATCTCCAGGGCGCTGAAGGGCACCGTCCGCTCCCTGCTTTCCTTGCTGGCTTCGCACAGCCCTTCCTTCTGCACCAGGGGAGTCCAGTTGCTGCAGCCAGATGGGGGGAAATCCCCCGAAAACCTGGCAAAGCTGCAAACTCCCACTTCTGCAACGAGAGGCACAGACAGGTGAGGTGCCGGCGCTCTCACCTTAGGTAGCATGAAAAGAAAGCTGTTGTGGGGCAACTTTAGCACGCTGCCCTTCACTGCACAGCGAGCACCGGGATGCACCTCCCCAAGGGTTTGTGGTACATCAGGTTCTTTTGCTTAAAGCAGCCGCCTGAGCCCTGACTCTGCTATTTTTAAATTGGAAGAAAAAAGAAAAACAAAAATGCGCAGTTCCTCTTATTAAGAAGCTGAATGGAATTTGAAGGATAAGATGTGCCTTATCTAGCCTCACAGGGAAGGCTTTCAGATACACATTTTTTTGTTTCTTTGTTTGATTGTTGTTGATTTTTTTGGTTTTGGGGGTTGTTTTTTTGCATCCTGCACTAGGAGATCATCAGATGTAAATCCCACCTTGTCCGGGCAGGAATTTGCTGAATGTGAAGCTCCAGGTCTCGCATGGGTAAAGGTCCAGCAGCGTGAGTCCCAGGACACACAGGGCATCCATGGGCTTGTTGTTCTTCAGGAAATTCAGGATCCCATCTGGTCAAATACGAGAGAGATGTCAGTTCAAGAGAAAGTGTCAGGGAGCCAGATTTCCTCCTGCTAACAGAAAGGAGCCTGAAATCCAAGCTACAGGTTGACAGAGCTGCTGGACTCGGTATCTCCAATGGAAAATCACTGATCTATGGCCTTCTCTGTCATATTCCCTTGAGGAGATGCTGAGCACTGTGTTAAAACAAATTAAAACTAAAGGATTCCTGCTTTGTCATGGGGTGAATTCAGCACTAATCTATGGAAATAAGTGCCTGCAACTGTAGGAATTTCCCTATGGGCATCGGAGGGCTGTCCTGTAGCAGCCCCATTGCTGCAGCCCTGGTCTGTGCTGAGCAAAGGCTGCCCCGGGACCTGGAAACTGCTCGTTCCAAAGGGATGTTTGTCAGCCGGGAAACCCATCATGTCCCTAGGGATCTGGGTGACACCTGAACTCTGATTTCCTGACATGAAAGGCCAGTGCGGTCCCCACCTGCACCATCCGGGCCGCTAATTGACTTTGGCTTTGGACAAGGGGTGGAGAGCTCGGCGTATGGGCAATCCGCAGCCCTTCCCCTCGGAGCCTGTTTAACCCCTGTGCAGCGCGGGAGCTAAACACTGCGCTGCCGATAAGGACAAACAGCAGAGGAAAATGTGACCAAAGGCGCTTTGTTTTTCACTCTTGTTTCCAGGCTCCAAGTGATGGGTTTTCCACAGCAATAGGCTTTCTCCCTGCTCGCTCCCTTCCTCCCCGCTCCGGGATTTTTCAGGCATTCCCGAAGGCTCTGCCGGCCTTACCTGCGTGCAGCTGCACTCGGTCCGAGTCCCGGCTGTGGCGGTAGCAGCAGTGGATGGAGGAGACGGGGATGGAGGGAAGGCACTTGACGCGGAGGCCCAGGAAGAAGGACTCGACGCAGCTTTGCAGGGAATCGAGCAGCGAGAGCCCCGCGGGCCCTTCCGTGAGGTCTGCGGAGAGAAGCTGCACGATCAATTCCTTGAAGCTGTGGGATGCAGGGAACAGCTGCATGGTTATATAGATACTGAAGGAGAAGTGGGGACTCTTTCAGAGGAGATGGCACCTCTCGTAACAGAGCAGATGCTCCAGGAAGCTTTTCCCTGAGATATAAGTTGTGCAGAAAGATTAACCTGTGGGCTGGGGGGGGAGGAATGTTTATTTTTCATGAACTAGCAGGGTTGTTGCCAAGATAAATGGGTTTTTAAATTAAGAGGAGTCCCAGAACTGTTGTTTTATCCAGCATTATTTTACAAACATGTGTGTGTATATATACATGTATATATGTATTCATAGCATGTCTCACCCAAGGGCACCCATGGCATTCATGGCATTCGCAGGAGATGTTTAGTGACAGTTGCCATCATAGCTTGGGACTCCGGCCTGGGGGCACGTCAGAGCCTTGGATATTCCAGATGTGTCTTTAGGGTGGCAGTTGCCTTTCCCAGGCAAACCCTTACAAGAGGCCAATGGGTATTAGTGCACTCAGCACCAGCCACCTCCCTCCCTGCCTTTCTGGGTAGCTCGGTCAAGACAACGTGTTTCCTTAGCCCACGTTACCTATCGGCTGCAGGTAAATGTGCTTGCGACAGAAGTTCTGCTTCCTCCGCAGCATGGAGTGGTAGAAGGTTTCAAAGTCTTCGGGGGCGTCGGGATGGCTGAGGAGCCAGTCGAAGGCCGTCCTGATGAGCAGCGAGCAGAAGAGCGTTCGCTGCGGGTTGTAGGCTTCGGAGAGGAACAGCTTCTCCGCGCTGGAGAACGCCTTGACGTAGAGCTCCTGCAGGGCCGGATTGGTGGAGATCAGAGCATCCTTGAGAGCGCGGGGCCCGAAGCTGAATTCCTGAGCGTGTTTGCATTGCAGCATTTTGGAGGGTCCCACCGGCCGCAGCACTGCCTGCAGGGATGGATGCAGCCGTCAGCACGTGGCCTTGTGAAAACCCTTTGCTCTCAGAGCGGTTGGTCCCGAGACCCCGACCACGAGTTTCAACTGGGTGCTTGGAGCTGGCCGGGAGCCCTGTGCTTTTCTGTGACAAAGCTGCTGCAGGGTGCTCCGTGTCGGCACGTACCTCTCTGGCAAAGTACCAGCAGATGGTGCTCAAGAATGTGCAGCCCCATTATTGCTACCAGACATCTCGATTAAGTCATCTGGGGTTTTTGCTGTTGCTTTGTTTTGGTGCCCCGTCCCAAAGTCCCAATAACATGGCAAATGTCCCTGTGTATTTGCAGACATCTGGCTGCACTAGCCCTCATGTGTCACTGGGAAGCGACGCTCCTTTCTGCTTCAGCTAAAAGTCACCAGTGTTGGGGCTCTCGAAGGCACAGAAATCCAGTGCAGGATGAAATAAGAGGTCCTTGGTCCATGGTCCTTTTTTTTTAGGACATGGCATCTGGCAGCCCAAAGCCTAAACTTCTGAATGATGTGACTGACCCTCTAACTGCTTTTAATCCTCACTCTTACCTTGTCTGCCTGCTGTCGTCAGGCTGTGTGATGTGGCCAGCCCCATGCACATGTGGGATGTGACACGAGTGGCTCGTGCTCGTCCCTTGTTCTTCCCTAGCTAGATACTTACGGGCCCACTGCCACTGTGTCACCTCATAAGCAACTGCATGTCACACCGTGTTAGCATCAAGAGAGCTGGTGATGATGCTAAGTGGTAAATAAAGAGCAAATAAAAGCCCGCAGCAAAAAGAAATTAATTCATAGCACTCCGGAAATATCCTTTCCAGGCTGCTTTCCAGTGTTTTCCAAGGAGCTGCAGAGGTCAGGCACCTGACCTCAAATGCCCCTGGGATCCCAGTGAATATCCTGGAGAAAGCAGAGAAAGAGGAAAGGAAGGGCTACCCCTATGGTTACTGTATGTCAGGGTTTTCCAAAGACTTTTTTTCCTTTTTTTTTTCTTTTTGAAAGGAGACCAAGGCAAGCAGAATTTGAGTGTTCTGCAGCAGTACATTGGGCAGAGCCACTGGCATCTGGAGTCCTGACCTTGAAGACGGTGCAAGAAGAGCCCTCGCTCCACGGTGCAGGCAAGGCTGCAACCAGAGGATGACCGACCCAGGTATGGATGTTGCACACGTGGTCAGTGTGCGACAGTGAATCCAAAGTGTTCTGGAGCATCGTATTTATTGCACAAGTTTCCGTCTAAGAAATCCATGACCAAGATGCGAGTCACACAGCAGAATGGGAGTACTCGTGTACACACACAGCACTGGGTTATTCTATTAGGCAAGTTAAGCTTGTTTTAAAAGAAACCAGACAAGCCTTCTGCGTGTGTAAGAAAACCTGTAAGCTGCTGACCATCACTGTTCAAGCATAGAAAGAAAGAAAGAAGAGGCAAAAAAGAGGTGAAATATTTTTAGAAGGAACAGGGTATGTCTATAATCTAAGTAGCTCTGCAGCCTAGCTCTGTCAAGTGACTTTCACTGGCTCTTGGGAACAGTGATATAGCGATGAATTCAGTGTTTAAAAAACAGTACCAAAGGGATCCAAATTCTTTCCTCAGTCATTCAGCGATAGCTCTGGTAGTTTGTGCCAAAAGAGAAATATGGCAGCCTCCTAAAATTAATATTTAATTTCTTTACATCTAACCAAGTAGCCCTTGGGAAGATACCTGTGTGCATAAACAGGCCTTAAAAAGCCTCATTCTGTATGCTGTTTTTTGACATTACTAGGTAGCAAAAGGAGAGGGAACGGGTAAGCAGTTTCCTTTTATTCCTGCAATCTTTGTGTTTTCTAGCATTAATGCCCGACTGCAGATTGCACAGTGGGACCTGAAGTGGTACTGAGGGCCTAATCCAATAGCAGCTTCGAAATAAGACCTACGATGCCTTCTCAGCTCAGCCTCTTCATGCTGCCAAATTGCTTCTGTTGTTCTTTACAAGAGGTCAGGTGAGATTTGCACTTTGTTTTGCACTTTGTTACCAAAATCTCTGCAGCTCTGACCTGCTTCCACACTTGGGAAGGTAAAACAAGATTCACGGCCCCACTGAAATCATCAGGAGCTTAAGTAGGGTCAAGATTTCACTTATTCTGCCTAAACTAGAAATACTGGTGATTTGCAGAACGTATCTATAGAAACTTTTAGCTATATTAAAATCACTGAGGGTGAGATCTGGCTCTTCCAATGAGATTCTTCGCAAACTCGGGCAAAGACTTGCAAAACTGTCCTAGGAAAGATTCCGTGATGGGCCAGCTTGAGACTGCTCTTTCCAAAGAAGTTTTCTGAGAGGTGTAAGCTACTTTTACCAGCGTTTCATGGTAAGCAAACGTAGTGGGATGTGTAGAAGAAGGGCTTGGTTGAATAGATGTTGCAAAATGAATAGATTTTTCTCTTCTAAATGGGAAGCAACGCAGAGGGGATGTCTGCAGCAGCAGCGAGTACAATGAGCGCACAGTCTGTTGGCATATGTTCCCCCGGGCTCTCTCAAGGAATATAGTGTGTACGGGGATATACGTTGTTTCCCAAGACTTCCTAAAAGGGAACATTCACTCCATACTGGCTTTCCCCATCTATGAGCACAGGCGTCCTGGGAACATCCTCCAAGTCCCAAGATGTCCATGTTGGCGCTCAGTAGCTGGAAACCTCAAGCAGAAGAATTCCCTTGCAGGGCCTGGTCTCCAGTTCTCCCTCTCCTGGGCTCCCTATTTTTGCTTCCAACAGAATAGCAATGACCCATTACATTCACCAAGCCCAATATAATTATTTTTATTTAAGAAGATTTCCTAAAATACTTTACTAGAGAAAATTAATGTTTCAGAAAATTTTTATGGACCGTGCTAGCAGTTTAAAAAGGAAACCGTTTTACAACATTAACTGTAGTAGATGTTATTTGCGCCTGATCTAATATATGGATATACTGTGTCATTAAGGGAAGTGCTGCAAAAGGGCTTTGTGATGCTCAGCCTGCGTGTCGAGGATGCAGCACGCTCTGCTGCGGCACCTCAGCGGGGAAGGCACCGCCGCTTGCAGAGATATTTGGTGTAAAATACCAGGGTGGGGATGCTGAAGGGGAAGCACCCAGGGCTCCTTGTACCCCTCATCTCCCCAGGAAGGAGAGATCGCAAAGCAGGAAGAAAGAAAAGGTGCAAGAGGGGACTACAGAAGCAAAAATAGAATATACATATACTGTAGTTATATATATATATATATATGCGTGTATATATATATATATATACATATATAAACATATATAGAGAGAGAGTTTTCAGGCCATTTTGCTTAAAAACAAACAAGAGATTTTTATCCAGGGTCCTGCAGAGGAGAAATGTCACCAGAGCAACCCTCAGGGTCCCTGCAGAGCATGGACGGGTCCACCCGTAGCTGGGAATCCCAAACCGATCTCCCCCAAAGGGGGAGGGATGGGAACTAAGCTGGACAATTTTTGCCTGTCTGGCAGGCCAGGGTGCACGTGCTGCACCAGCCGTGACCCAAAAGAGGTGTTTTTTCTAGCGCCTCCCAGCTGAGCAGTCGCTATATTCCTGCTGTTCCAGTAACCTGTAAAGGATTTCATGCACAACTCAAGTTACTCATAAATTATTCTCTTTGCAAATCAGGCATCTATAAATTATTCTCTGTAATTGAGATTTATCCATGAATTATTCTTTGTGTAATTCACAGATTTGTCATTTATTCGCTCGTATATTGACACTGCTTGCTGGCAGTGTGCAGCGTTCATAAGCCAGGGCAATGTCATACGGTATCATGCAAGTTCATTGCAACACTCTGCTGTGAGGGGAACGGTCCTCAGCGAACAGATCCCATATAGTGCTGAGCCAGGAAAGAACATGCAGTGCATAACAGCTCAATCTGGATTTTATGGAGTCTGGCCCTAACATTGGATTATCTATATGTAGTTTTAAGCTGATCTTTCTAAAGTTGTCTATTTTATAAGGCAACTTTTAAGCTGTTTCTACCTCTGTCTCTTACACACACTGCAGACTGTAAGCGCATGAAAGGATTGTTAATTCATTTTTCCCCCCTCTCAACTTTTACGAAGTATTTAGCGACTGATCGATTTTACTGGACTCTTTGGATGTGAGAGGGACATCAGCCAAGTCTGTTGAAAATGAATAATTGCTTAAATTAGGCACTGTACTGTAAATAAGTGGTGATAGTGCAGAAAATTCATAGCCCGTCAACCTAAATGAAAAGCCCAGAGCAAACATAACAAGCATCAGCTAATTATCAATAAATGCCTTGGTTGCTCAATAGCTCCTTCCCTGAGATTTGTGTTATCTGCTACTGCTACTTTTAGATCATTCTCTTTCCCTGTTTGACTCACGTGACAGCCTGAAAGCAATTTTCCCTATTTGTTGACCTGTATAAAAAACAGATTTTTCTTGACTGAGAAGCTCAGTCAATGAACACTCACAAGGGGTAAGAAAGTCCAGCGGAATGGGAGTTAAGGAGGATGCTCAGACGTGGGAGCATTTAACCCTGGTACAAATAAAATACTCATTACTGCAGCTCCTTCCTCAAGGACCTAAGCGCAGCCGTTTGTGCAGACAGAAGCTTTGCATTAACTTTGCATTAAGAGACTTTGCATTAAATGGCTATGAAGTCATGAATCAGATCTTTGTATGTCCCAGACCATAAAATTAGATAAGATCCTTCTGGCCTCAGGTACTGCCAGATCCCAGTAATATATATGTGCAATGTCTCCAGATTATGTATGTGACACTGAAACAGATGCTTAGTGAGGTCTCTCTGCGAATGAGTCATTCCTGGAGCTGTGGAAACCTCCAGGGATTCACACATACATTTACCTGGAAGAGAATCTACCTGTAATTGTGAGTGATACCTTGTTACCTTTAAGTTGCTGCCTTGCTACCTTTAAGGCTCAGTCCTGGAAGCTCACCCTCAGATGGATTTTATAATGATTTTACTTGAACAGCTCAGCTCGACAACTCACATGTGGACAGGTTTGCAGGATTAAAAAACAGATTTGTAAAGGTCATTATGTACCTAGAGAGGTGCTTGCAGGGTTTCAAAAAACACCTGCACATCCACTTCCCCTGATGCTCTTTTATGTTCAAGGCTGCTCTCTTCAATTCACCCTGCTTCATATGAACACGTACTAGGGATATACAAGATCCATATTCTCTGTCTTCTATCCTAGACATTATACATATTCTATTCTCATACATAATGCTACTTTTTTTTTATATTGCCTCTACCTAAGGGTCTCCAAGAGCCATAAAAATATCAATGCAGAAAGCAAGACGGATGTGTATGCCTTTCCCCCTCCTCTTGCTTGTCATCTGTTTATTCATCATTTTTATGTCATATGAATTTCTCTATTCATTTTAGCCCTGTTCAACACTTCATAATACTCCTGCATGCTTATGATGACTGCTTTTTTTTTCCCTTGATCTTACAGGAAACAAACCTGCACGATCGCCTGGCAGTTTCGTGCACATTCGATAACCAAAGAGCCCAAAGCCCGCAGAAGTGGAGAGCAGCAGTACTAAATGACAGTCACTGCCCTGCAGATATCCAGACTCAGATCACTCCCAGCTCTGGGCACTTTGCTCTTCATCATAGTTGTCTAGACAGGCTAAATGATTTCTGCAAGACAAGCCCAGCGCTGGCCAGGAAAGCAATTGCAGAGTTTCCATACAGATGAATGCATGAACAGGTATGGCTGTGCTTACATATTCCCTGGAGCACGGGCATTATAGAAGCAGTTGATCATGCAGCATAAATGCACTGTAATGCTGTACCTCTTCCCAAGGAAGCAAAGCGCCTTATTTGCACTGCCGCCAGGTAGGGGATGTTGGCATCATTTTACATCCAGGAGAGTGAGAGGGCACCAGGGGAACAGCACAAAATCAGCATGACCTGGGACACGGCAGACCCCAAATCCGTGATTTCTTAATGGCCACCTATATATATCCTGTATATATGACAGACAGCCCTGGCAGCTGGGGGTTGATTTGTTGATGTTCTGGAAATGCTACAGAAGTGGGTCCTGCTCCTGGGATACCTGGACGCACCTGGCCCCGCTGCTTTGGGAAGCAGGCAGATAACCCTGCATTGCCCAGGGAATCCCATGAAACGGTGTATGGGGGAGGGAGGGATCCTCCAGCACCTGGAGTGGATGCACCACGCACTGCCCCTGGCATCCAAACGCTGGGAAGGAGGCACCGGACAACCCCTAGCACCCCCCAAATCCAGCCTCTAGCTCCCAAACCCTGGGGCTGAGCACTGCTCCCAGCCCGATCACCCGAACCCAGGGGCACCACGCGGGGTCCCAGCCCCCGGGAGCAGATGCTGAGCCAGACCCCCTGCTTGGGGGAGCACGAGACGAGCAGGACCCCCAGCCCTCGGCAAGGCCGTCCCGAGCACAGCCAGGTAGGATGCTCCGAGTGCGACCCTGGTACCTGGGGAAGATGCCCCGAGCGCAGACCCTGCAGCCCGGCAGGATGCTCCGAGCTGGATCCCGGTACCTGGGGAAAATGCCCCAAGAGGGACCCCCGCACCCGGGAGGACGTTCCGAGAGAGATCCCCAGTACTGGGGCTGCTGCCGCGAGCACAACCCCCCGCACACAGGGAGGATGTTCCGAGGGCAGCCGGTACCCGGGGAGGATGCTCCGGCGCGGCTGCAGGATCCCGGAGCACGGACGCCCGCTCCGCGCGGAGCGTGCCCGGAGCCCGGCCCCGGGGGAAGGTGCGCGGGTCCCCCCCGCTCCCTCCCGTCCCCCCCGGCCGCCGCGGGCCGCACTCACCG